>CATIWC010001824.1:0-235000 GCA_948472305.1 Vicia faba | reverse complement strand
CAAAGTTTATGGAGAAATAAACTTCTCTCTCTAGTCGTAAATCATTGATGTCATCTAGAAACACATATGGAAACTCGCACACCGTTGGCAGATTAACAATCACAACGTCAGTCTCGACTTTCAAAGAAGCAAACATCACAAACACTTGAGACTTATTTTTCTAGTATTCCTCCAATTGTTAGCATAAGAAAAACTCAAATATTCCTCTTCATCAAACTCAGGGAACATCATTGACTTGTTGATATAATTGATATGAACATTATTGAATTTCAACCAATTCTTTCCCAGAATAACATCTAGTTTACTGAAAGGAAAATTGATCAAGTGAACTCCAAAGTTCTTACCATAAATAGTCACATGACAATTCAAACAAACCATCATAGTAGTCATTGAACCATTAACTAGATTATCAATGACCATACAACCACTCATAGAAGATACCACAATATTTAACCTTTTCACACAATCAAGAGATATGATCGAATGCATCACACCCATATCAATGATATGAATCAAAGAGACACCATAAATAAAACACATACCTCAAATCAGATTATCAGGCCCAGAAGTATCTGCTCCATTCAAAGCAAAGACCTTTCCACCAGATTGATCTTGCTTCGGTTTCTGGCACTGAGTACGAATATGACCTTATTATCCATAATTGAAACATGCCACAATACCACTCTTGCATTCATTGGCACGATTTCCCAATTTCCCACACTTGAAACATTTCTCGGTAATATATTCTGAAGCATGATTACCCCAATTTTTTATATTTGAAACACCATAGAGAAGTATCAGCACCTCCCCCACTTGTTTCTTTCCCACCTGCAGTCTTCTGTTGGAACTTATGTTTTCCCTTATCAGCTGGAGTCAGATATGGTTTACCACGATTCTGACTCTTACTCTTCTTCTTACTAGCACTATTATAGTGAGAAAATCTGGCTATACTATCTTCATCATAGATCCTGCACTTTTTCACCAACATTGATAAATGAAGAGTCTCCTGATAACTAATTAGTTGCTTGATCTCAAGATGTAAACCACTCTGAAACTTCACGCACTTAGAAGCCCCAGCTTACGAACTATTATATTTAGGACAATATTTGGTCAGCTCTTCAAACTTAGTTACATAGTCAGCCACAACCATGATTCCTTTCTTCAAGTGCAATAACTGAGTCTCCTTCTTGCTATAAAACTTTTCTGGAAAGTAATTCTCTAGAAACTCAGTATTGACATTCTCCCAAGTAACAACAGTACCATTTGTTAGACGATTGGCTATAATCTAAAAGGAGGGGGTTGAATAGATCACAAATGAAATTTTTCAATTATGAATTTTGTTTTAAAAATGTTTAAATTATGGTGAGCAGAAACAAATCAGAACCGGGAATCGTCTATTCAAACCATTATCGAAAAGACCAGATGTGCGTTAAACCGATAAACCAATTTTACATATGATGAGAAAAACAACCAATATATTTCTAGCAAACCAACTTTGAATAAACCACATTATAGCAATAAATTTTCAATGAAATAATTGAAAAAAATTAACTAGGGAAATTTATCGAGCAATTGGAGTGCAATCAATACAAACCAGATTTTTGTTTGATTTTATTGATGTTAGAAACCAATTATAATTACAATCACAAAGATTGTAATCAAATCAACAAAAAAGATTATGGTATTAACCTAAGAAATTATCCTGATGTATCGATCGCACAATCGAAGATTTCACAATTTGTAATAAAACATTGTTGCACCATAAAATTTTCCCTCATATTTCTTCAAGACATTCTCCTAGGGTTCTCAAATGCTCAAGGTGGCTCAAGAATTGATCAGACAAATTCTCCTTCTAAGCAATGGACTTACAACTAGGGTTTCATCTTTTATAAGAAAATTTGGGGTTCCAAAGGTCACAAGTGGTTTTCATGTTTCTCCATCGGTTTTCAACAATGTTCAGATCAAGTTTCAAGTCTTGCATCCCAAGTTTGCTCAGTCAATGGCTCAGATGATTGAAAGTCAAATGTATTGGGTAAAAAGTCAGTTATGGTCAACATACAGTCAAACTTCAAGATTTTTGGTCAATATCAACATTTTGAAGTGGTATACACTATTATAATGAGGTTCCCTTCATCAGAGTTCTACTCATTATCAGGATTTTGGTTTTTCATTTGATTATGGATCCTCAGATTCTTGAAGAATAAGTTATCCTATAAATTAGGGTTTACATTGGAGGAAGGTTGATTCTCTTATCTTATGCTTCTTGGTCAGGTGATTCATTCATGATATGCCTGGGTTTGTTTACAAGTTCTTGGTAAAAATTGAACAAGTTGGAAGAATAATTGTCAAATGACATGAAGTTTGAGAACTTGGGAGCAACTTGATTTTTATTCAAGTATTAGAACAAATTGGTTCAAACTCGATCTGTCATTGTTACAAGTGTTACAACACATGCTCATTATAAATCATGTACCAAAATATCAAGTTCATTTAAAATTCATCCAAGTATTCATCAAATCCCATCATTTCTCTTATTCAAGACCATTTTCAAAGCATGATGTTTCAAATTTGTCAACATTATTCAAGACATGAGATCAATTTCAATTCCAAACGCAAAATTCAATTTGATGCATTATTTTAAGTTCATCCATCATTACAACTACAACTTTGAACATTTTATGAAAAAAAGGGAAGTTACATTAAAAATTTACATGCTAAACCTAACCTAATGTTCTATACCTAATATTCATGCCATAACCAAACAAAACCTTGTTATCCAAGATGCTGCCATCAGTTGTTGCTATCCTCCATAAAGTTGTTGTCTAAAACACCAAAACTTTGTTCATCATATGCCAAACCATAACCCTTATAATGCCAAAACCAGTCTTGTTGTTCCTATACGTACCCGCTCTCAACACAAACCAAAACCTGATACACTGTGGTACGGTGGCAGAATCGACTGTTTGAAATGTTGGTTTGTGTTTTGCGTTTTTATTCGCAAAATGTCGCGGTAAGCAAGAGTCGCCACCGACTTTTATTTCATCCAACCAGAAAGGAAAATAGCACAGAAAAAATCCTTTTTCGAGATATTCTGAGTACGGGGGGTAGATTATAGAAAGGGAAGGTGTTAGCACCCTTTCTATCCATGGTTTTCCATGGGCTCTTAGGTACTTGCTCATATTTTAAAATTACTTGTGTGTGTTTGTTTTGAAAAGTTTTGCTTTACTTCGTTTTAACCCTTGTTTATGTCCTCAAGAGTGTTACGAAGTGTTTTGAAAATTTTGAAAAGTTTGTTTGAAAGTGTATGGTGTAAAAGGTTTGTTGTTTTCAGCAAGTACCTAACAGTTATCTACCTACTCGAAAAATATCATTTATGTTCTCGTTTCCTTTAGACATCGTTATCCTACTATTTGAGAAATAGGTAGCACCGCCGTTGGAGTTTGTAAGGGTCAATTCGAAAGGGACGTACGATCACTAAAGAAATGTTAGGATATCTTAGTAATAACCCTAGAGTCTTAAGATCATATTCGAGGCAACATTTCCGAGGCAACATTTCTGAGGCAACATTTCCGAACGGGACTTTTGATCTTTGTTAGACAGGAGGGAAACCACTAAGACATCCTATACTTAATGATCGTTTACCAAAGGCAACCAAAGTGAGAGTATACCCTAAGAGTGCGCATGTGCGAGTGATTTTATTTCAGTTATTATCTTTGCACATTAGGGTTTTCTAGCCGTTTTAAATTATCATGCAATCTTGTCATACAATCCTATTAACATACATCTAAACAATTAATATTTGAGAGAATTAAAATGCGAGAAAATAAATCCTACGCTATTACAAGGCTTTGGGGTGGGGAATAATTACATAGCTAAAAAACCCGTAAAAGATGATAAATAAAAGAAAATCCTAGATTAAACTATTACATACCGTGGACAGTTACATCAATATTGCAAAAAAGATAATAAAAACGCGCGATGAATCGAATGCAAAATAATTAGGGTTTTGACCCTAACTATGCCTAATTGTAAATTAAAGGGAAAATATTTTTTTTGTCGTTTTTGATTATCTGAGAAAATAAAGCTTAATTTAATAATAACAAAACCTAATTACTAATTAATTTAATTTGAGAAAAATAATTAAATTAACCTATTTTTGTATTTTTTTTCTTTTTTTGAGAAAAGAAATAAAAATTAAATCACAAGTTTAACCCAAATTTTTTTCTAATTGGTTTTAATTAAAAAAGTTAGAATTTCCCTAAATTAAATCAAACTAAATTATATTAAATTTGATAAAATAAAAACCTAATTCTAATTTTTTGTGAAACTCTTGATTTTATGATTTTGTGAAAAAGAAATTAATTTTGGTTAAAAATAATTAAGAAAATTAAATAAAATAAAATAAATAAATACAAAAGAAAGAAAAATGGGCTTGATGTTGTTTTAGCAAGGTGGGTGTGAATCTGATCTCTTGGCCCAATAATTACTGGCCTGTTTGACCCTTCATAATCCCATGGGCATGCTTGACTCAAGCGCATGGTGGACCTTCAAGGGATGAACCTTGGATCTGGCCAGGAATACATCATATGGCTGATGTTGAGAGTACACGGAACACGCTTGAGGATGGAAAGCACTGGATTGACCTGTATCTATTGAGAAAATAATAAAATGCACACGCATGGGATCAAACCCAAAACATGTGCATCAAAGGCCAACTTCCTTACCATTTGCGCTATCATGTTAGTTGTAATAATAATGAAACAAATAAACTATAATGCAAACAACGTGCCACGCCTCCCAAAACGTGTGAAATTCAAACTAACCAGTCACACACTTCCGCGCCATTGTCTTCTTCGTTGATTCTGTCGTTTTAGATAAAAGACTTTTACCTACGAACATTAAGCGTAGGTATATCCCCTGTGCATTTCCAAAATCTTGTATACGCATGATAAATGAAAACCAATGATACCAATCAACTCGTTTTAACCTCACGAGCATCATGGTACCATTATTCCTGTACAAGAAATCCCTAAAAACGAAGCACAAACCCTAGCCATGGCAGCTTGATGCACAGTCAATAAAAATGCAATTAAATATAGTCATTAGCTTGCAGATATCTCAAGGATTATAAATATGCCAATCAATCATGATAAACATGCCATAATCAATATATTCGAATTCAAGAAAAGATGCAAATTGTGTAAACCTTACAGGGTGATTCTGAGCGTGGGGAGGCTTGCTAGCGATTGAAACACGATCTTGGGATGTCCAGCAAACGATTGGTATGATTAGAATGGCTTGAGATGGCCTGAAACATGGAAATTGGTTTGCAACTTTTGCTTGAATTTTTGAAATTAGTTCTCTGCCTTTGCACGCCTCTAGCCTCTTTCTTTTGGTCTGCATTTGTTCCTTACGTATACTAGAATGTATTAGGGTTGATATTTGCATCAAATATTTTCCAATTATTAAGATTGATCAATGATTTCATCCTTGTACCAAATCTTTCCAAAACAAGCAAACTCAATCTTTTTGTGTCCATATGAAGCCTTGCACGATTTGATCTTGTCTCCAGCTGTATAATGGACCTAATCATGCACAAAATCTCAAGGATTTAATGATTTTTGATATTTGCATTATTTTTATATTGATTTTACTTGATTTAAATTAAATAAAATCAAAATAAATAAAAAAAATAAAAGAATGAAAAGTGGAAGGGCTCATGGGTCGTGGATCACATTACAAACTCAGTGCAATCATAAAAAGTTGGGCCTATTTAGCAAAAAATGCAATTTGGGACACATTTCACTTTTGGCAATTTTGCAAAAAGGGTCAACTTGGCCAATGCATAACTCTCCCAATTTTGACCCTAGAGATGTGTTCTTTGACTTTTTAGAAATCTTAAGATGTCCTCTAAGCAACCCTTTTGGTATCATATCAATTGAGTCTTCCATGTTCATGTATGAAGCTTTGACCCAAAAGGTGTTTTTGTTGACTTTTCAAAATGACCTATAATGTCCAAATTCATATCTTTTTGTGAGTGCATATTTTAAACATTGGAGATGAAGATGAAATGTAGGGAATTACATCCTATTAAAAATGAGCTTTGTATGTGTCATTTTTGATAAAGTATGAGAAAGTTATGCTTGGTCAAAGTTGAGTTGACTTTTCCTACAAAACCCTAATTTAGCAACTTTTGGGTTTTGATGAATTGTGAGAAATCCTTGAGGAATCATGATCAACCCTTGATAAAATGATGAATAAAACTTCAAAATGAGAATGTTGACCAAAAATCTTGAAGTTTGACTGTATGTGGGCCCTAGCACAATCGATTTTCAAGCCTTTGAGCAATTGACTGAGCAAATTTTCTCTGTAAGGCTTGAAAATTGAAATGGGTGATCTTGAGAACATACTAGGACAATGGTGAGCATTTGGGATCCTTTAGACTCAAGCATCTTGATGCAAAATGAAACCCTAATTTGAGGTAGACTGCCTTAGGAGAGGGTTTGTCTGGTAAACTCTTGGACTTCCTTGAGCAATTTGAAGACCTTACTTGACATGTATTGAGAAATATGGGAGGGAAAATTTTGGGGTACAACATCTGCCCCTATTCAATCTTCTTAAACCTGAGGATGTAGATTGGCTTGTCTGCCTTTCGTGATCTGAAGGTGGAAGATGATTGAGCACTAGAGTGCCCAGAAATTTGCACTCGCATGAAGTGGTACTTGTCTTGCAATATTGGGAATGGGCTTATAGATTCCATTTGGAAGTCAATGACGGAAGATGGGCTTAAAGATGCCATCCGAAGAAGTGTTGATCGCATAAGAGATTCCTTTGCAAGAACCCGTATACATGTTGTTGAGGAGGACTTCGCTTGGGAATGCTTGTCTCTGTCTTGGGAAAAATAGAATTTTAGGAGCTTCAGTTGTCTGTTATTCTACTGGGGTATCATCTCTTAGTTGAGGAGGTGACAATGAACTGCTATCTGGTCGTGCTCCAGGCCTTACAGTGACTTGCTGAGGAAAATAAGACTGACTGCTATCTGGTCGTGCTCCAGGTTTTATAGTGACTTACTGGGGAGATGATATTAAACTTGCTATCTGGTCGTCCTCCAGGCTTTGCAATTTCTCAATTCTTATCTGGTCTTGCTCCAGGCTTCAGAATGAATTAAGTGGTTATCTGGTCGCATCCGAGTTTCAACATGAATTTAAGGCATACTAATATCCGGTCGATTTTTAGGCTCCATAGTAATTGGCCGAGTAAACTGCTATTTGGTAAAATTCCAATGTTCGTAGTACTTTATATTGTAATCTGGTCGTGTCCCAGGTTTCAGTATCCTTTGTGTTATCTGGTCGTGCGCCAGTCTTCATAGCATCTTATACTGTTATCTGGTCGATTCTAGGCTTCATGGTATCTTGTACTGTTATCTGGTCGATTTTCAGGCTTCACAATAACTTGCTGAGGATTAAGCTATTTTCCGGTCGATTTTCGGGCTTCAAAGCTTGAACTGGAATAGAAATAGTATCGATTTGACTGAACCAGGGGAAACTTGTGGGAACTTCAACTAGTAGAGAAATCTTAGTGTCTATTTGACTGATCCCAGGAGAAGTCTCGGATTAACTTTGAATGACACAGAAATCAGGGAAATCTTAGCGGCGATTCGGCTGACCCAGACGAAAGTCTTAAAATGTATTCAACTAGAATAGAAACCTTAGTGTCGGTTTGACTGAACTAGAGAAAACTTGTCAGAACTTGATTGCGTCTTTCCCTAAAAGGTATAAAGTTTTTTGTATGTAATGTCATGATGTATGAAACGTATTGAGTGATGATGTTCTCAAAATAAATGAGATTGTGCTGCATGATGCGTATGCGCATGCCACAATGTATGGATATGCAATGTTCTTGTGATATTCTCCGGCTGGGGAGAATAAATCTCGGACTGCTATTGGAGAGTATAAGGAGTTGAGTTCTTCGTTCTCGCTGGGGATAGTGACCGAATATGATTAGCTGGAGACTTGCATCCGTTCTGCTCGAGAATATTCCGCCGGGAGAGACTCTTTAAGAATAATCCTGTGGGAGAATGACTTTGTGGGAAAGAGAGATACTCTGCTGGAAGATCTGCTGGTTTGGAGAAATAAACTCAGCTGGTGGTGAACTTCTATTGCTGGTGATAGATAAACTCTGCTTGGGGAAAATTTTCTCGACTCATTCGCGATTGTGAACCTCGGCCGGTGAGAGCTAACACTACTGTCTTTGGATATTTCCTACTCTGCAGGGAGTGTATGTACCTTTAGTTATATTCTCAAGCTGGCTCTATCCCTGTACCTGGTGGGTAGAGAAACTATAAGGTTTGGACACTTCTTGTTTGCCCCTGTTCCTGGAATTACGAGTAATTGTCTTTTGTTTTTTCATGTAAACATTTATGAGCAACCATTATTCTCAAATGCATATATCAAAAATGAATCATTGGACGTTCTTTGCAAAACAAAACAGAAAAAGAAAAATAATTTGAACTTTCTTGTAAAAATGAATTGTATTCATTTTGAAGTTAGCCCATAATAGGCGTTTTTGTACAAAGAAGCCGATGTTCTAGTAAGAGAAAGCCGCCGAGAGATAGGAATTATACAATTTGTGTAAAAGGAAGAAAAACAGCTATGTGAAACAATCCCATTGGTTTCCCACTCTATTATTGCCTTTATATCTTCAAGAGTCTCATCACTTTGCTATTTGGTCGAAGGTGGATCAGATTGATTGACACCGTCCGAGCTTGATAGTTGATACCGAAGTCTGGTTGCAAGATGATCCAATGAGACATAGTGTTAAGCTTCGATCCCTAATTTTTTCCTGGACCGCCCTTTCAGGTTTTCAGTCTACCGGGATACCCTTTTTTGCCCAAACCACCTTTTCAGGTTTTCGACTTGCCGGGTGTACAGTTTTTTTTCATTTTCATCCCTTACTTTTCCTGAACCCTTTTGGTTCGCCGGGAAGCCCTTATTTTTGCCTAGGTCAGTCAACCTAGCGGGTCTTTGATTATGCATAATATTTTTTCACTATGTCTTCATTGACGGGGTGCGGAAGGTCGTCACCATCCATGGTGGTTAGAATCATAACTCCTCCTGAGAAAATGTTCTTAACCACAAATGGCCCTTCGTATGTGGGGGTCCATTTGCCCCTGGGATCACCTTGTGGCAGTATGATGCGTTTGATCACCAAATCCCCGACTTGATATTCTTGACGTCTGACCTTCTTGTTAAATGCCTTAATCATTCTCTTCTGATACGTCTGACCATGATGTGATAAGGTGGGAGAACTGACTTGAGGTTTTGCGTTTGTGTTTGCAAATGTTGCAGTTAGCAAGAGTCGTCACCGACTTTTCTTTTATCCAAAAAGGAAAGGTAAAAAAGCACAGGAAAGACCTTTGAGATTGTTTTTGGGTTCGAGGGGTAGATTATGAAAAGGGAATGTACTAGAACCCTTTTCATCCATGGTTTTCCATGGGCTCTTATTTACTTGTTTAGATCACTTGCTTTGCTTTTGCAATTGTTTGAAATGGTGCTTTGTGTGGTTTTGAAAGTATTTTGAAAAGAGGCCATCGTTTAGGCAATCTTTGTAATGATTCTCGTTCGTAAGAATGTATACAAAGATGTTTGTCTTTTGAAAAATGTTTCAATGTTTTGAAAGTTGTTTGGAAATTTCTTTGAAATGTGTGTGTGTTTTTGAAAATAGAAAGGATTATTTTGAAGTTGATCAAGTAACTAGAAGCATCTACCTACTCAAAAGTCTTTCCTATACATTTTTATTCCTTTGACATTGTTGATTTACCATTGATTTGGTAAACAACTCTATCTTTGGATGTTAAACGGGACGGGCGTGGGTCATCGTATGACCATGATAGCAATGGTGCCAAGTATCTTAGTTTGTTTAAGGGACCAATATCATTTGTTTAGGAAACCTTTTTTATAGCGTCATCGAGGGACTATGATCTTTTGTTTTGTTTTGTTTTACCAAGATACCTAGCATGCATACCATGGCCATTTATTTTAGGCAACCAAGTGGATGAAACCCTAGGGGTGCTTGTGTGCAATATATTGTCATTTTTCATGCATTTTATTTGTCTTGTATTAGGTCATGCTATTTGTTTGATTTTTGTCTTATCATACAAACCCTAATTTACTAAACATGCATATAATGCGATAAATTGCGTAAAGTAAATCTAAGTTATTACAACAATATTACGGGAAGGGGGATACAAGTTTTGAATGGGGGATATTGCTCAAAATAAAACCCTAAAAATTATTACAACCCAATTGAATTATTCTACAATAAATAAATAAAATAATTATTTAAATATGCAATAAAATGTATGGATGCAAAATGTTTTTGTATTTATTTTATGTATGTAAAAATAAAATCATTTAAGTCCTAAAAAATAAGAAAAAAAATAGTATTATTATTTTTTGAAAGGGGAAACCCTAGTTTTTGATTTAAAGGAAAATATTGTTTTCTAATATTATTTTTGTCCATTTTCTATACAAGTAAATATTAAATAATATTAATGACAAATGATAAAAATTAACATATGTATGGAAATAATATTTTATGTATATGAATAATAAAAATGTATAGTATTCTTAAATTATTTACAAGTTTTATTTAAGAAAATAAAGTGTAAAATCCTAACAAACTATTTATTATGCAAAAAAATAAAATAAAAATATAATAAAATGCAAAAAATAAAGAAAATATTTTTTGTGATTTTTTAATGTTCAGGAAAAAAAATGCAAGTTAAAATATAAAATATGCAAGAAAATATAAAAGATAAAAGAAAATGGTCAGGGGGGTGTAAAAGTAAACTGGGGGGTATGGATAGTAAAACAACAGGCTCAGGCGCACCAGGCCCAGACCACCATCTTCATCCTTGTCCTTGGCTTCATGTGCGCGTTCTGAGTTTGAATCTGTAACTTGATATAGCTTACATAAAATCAAAAATTTATAACACAAAAAATGTAGCTTATGATCTCACGATTCCAGTGATATAAAATTCATGACCTAACTCTAAAAGACCAGGGAGAATTTCAGTGGCCCTAATTCCTGACCTAATTTTTTCAGCATGTCCAACAATGAAATACTCTTAGCTCAGTTAATATAAATGGAAAGTATGCATATGTACAACTTCAGTAAGTTAAGGACTACATTTTGCTTCACAAATCGTGACCTAAGGATGCCTAAATAAGGAGATAGAGATTTGAAAAATACCTTGTTCAGCTGAGTTTGGATATGGCAATGTGTGGGCTTTGAGTGAGGCCTGAAGATTGTGTGAGCTTCCTTGAAGTTCCCTCAAGCTTTTCCAATCCTCAGCTTGCCTTGAGGATGCTTGAAACTCCCTGCACGAGTCAACCTGCAACCTTCCAAAATGAAAATGGTGATGTTTGAAATAGGGGTTACAATTGCAAGACAAGGGCCTGGATAGTTTAGGTAGGATGTATGTAAAGTGTTTGAAGTTTTAAAGTGAGAAACGCACGAGCCAATATTCAATTGGAAAGGGTTCTGCAGAAGATGCCATGTTTAGGCAGGAACTTATGTTTTTTGTGTTTGGGAGAGTTTCAAATGCTATGAGTTCGTGTATTTTCTTGTGATAAGTTTCTGAAGTTATTTAGAATGAAGCCAAGTCTTCTCTTTATCAGATGGACAAGTTCTCTTGACTTTTGCCAATTTGCTTGCTTTTGAAGAAAGTTGAAATGACTTATGCCAAAGTGTTGTACTTGCTAGTTCTAGGGCTGATGAGAGTTGGTAAACATTGCCTGATATTTGTGGATATTGCTTGCAACAAAAGATCAGGTTCATGGCTCAAGAATTGTAAAGTTTGCAAATGTATGCTTTATGAAAATGGCCATCTACACTTTTGGCCATTTATGGAATTGTTCTTTGTACAATGCTCCAAAGGTCAAAATAAAGCCATTAACCATTGAGCTAGCATTTAATTATGGAGTGTAGAAGGGATTAGGACCTGTAATACAAGGTAAAAGCATGCTAGGATCTGATTTGCAATTTGAACCATTGTGAAAATTGCTTGAACAAAAGTGACAAATTGCCATTTTCTCTTCTTTGATTCTCTCTAACCACAAATGATCTTGGAGAGTTCTTGGACATTTTAGAAAGCTTGTAACATGCTCTACAATCCATCTTTGAAATGAAACTTGAGATACCTCTTGGAACTAGGTGAAAAGTTGCCATGAAGGTAGGTCAAAAACCTGCCTAAACTAGGGCAAAATTTCATTAAGTTAAAAAGTTTATGGACCCCTATTGACAAAATCATAACTTGAGATCCAAGCATCTTTTGGGAAAACCTTGTGAATCAAAGTTGTAGATTTCATGGAGGAATACAACTTTAATGTTGGAAGTTTTCTTTGAATCCAATTGCATCATGGTGAAAAAGTTGTGGAAAGTTGGGAAAAAATAAGAAAATTTCCATACTTAGAAATTTTCTAAGTTATGAAAAATTTTCAAATTAAAACCCTAATTTGCAAAATTGATTTTCTTGATCAACAAGTTTCATATTTTGACATATATTGATGAACCCTTGGCACTTGATTTTGACCAAAAAGTCAAAGTTTGACTTTTCAGTGTACAGTTGACTTTTGATCAGTTGACTACAAAATTCATCTGTGAATCCTATGCATTAGAGATATTTTGAACTGTGTGATTAGGTCAAGATGATGCTATTGAGTCCTTGAAATCATGCTTGAACCCAATTGGCCATTGGTTAGGTTAAAAATCAGAAATTGCCCTTTCTCAATCAAAACCCTAATTTTGACCATTTTGCCCTTTTGATGATTTGATCAAATTTCTTAAGGAATTATGATCCAAACTTGATCAAATGGTACATAGGAGCCTAAGATGTTGTTTTGGATCAAATATTATCAATTTTGTCTGTAAATTGGCCATAGGTTACTTTTTCCCCAATACAGTTGATTTTTAGGTCAACTGTCCAATTGACTGGGCAAAAATGTGATTCAAGGCTTGAAACTTAACATGGGCAATCTTAGGGGTCCAAGATGGTGTATGAAAGTCACATTAAGAATTGATGGTCCAAAAATCCTTGTGAAAACTCAAACCTTAATTTCAGGCCATCAGTGCAAGATGAGGTCTTGAGCTGAGCAAACCCTAATCTTGTCTTGAGTCTAAGCAGTCTTGTGAGGAAAATCCTGATAAAATGAGAGGGAAAATTTTGGGGTACAACACATGACAGATAGCAGTAAGCCTCTTTTCATCGATTAAATTCAGCTGATCAAGCCGGGTTTGGATCCAGTCGTCTTTGTTCAAACCCGCATCCTTCATAATCCTGAGAGAGGGTATCTGGACTTCGATGGGTAGGACTGCCTCCATGCCATACACCAAAGAGTAGGGTGTTGCCCCTATCGACGTCCTTGTCGAGGTACGGTACCCATGAAGAGCGAATGGTAAAATCTCGTGCCAGTCTTTGTATGTCACCGTCCTCTTCTGTACAATCTTCTTGATGTTCTTGTTAGCTACTTCAACAGCCCCATTCATCTTCGGCCGGTAGGGAGAAGAGTTATGATGTTGTATCTTGAATTGTTTGCAGATCTCGGTGATCATCATATTGTTAAGATTTGTACCATTGTCCGCGACGATCCTCACTGGTACACCGTATCAATAGATCAGATTGTGTCGGATAAACCGCGCCATGACGTTCTTGGTTATTGTAGCAAAGGAAGCTGCCTCAACCCATTTCATAAAATAATCAATAGCCACCAGAATGAAATGATGCCCGTTAGACGCAGTAGGTCTGATCTCACCGATCATATCGATGCCCCACATTGCGAAAGGCCAAGGAGCTGTCAAAACATTCAGAGGAACTGGAGGTACATGCACCTTATCAGCATAGACTTGGCACTTATGACAGGTTCGAGAATGCTGATAGCAATCGGCTTCCAAAGTAGACCAGTAATATCCCGCCCATAGGATTTTCTTCGCCATGGTATGTCCACTGGAATGAGTTCCGAAGGTACTCCATGTAACTCTGCCATGATCCTTTCGGCCCCGCTCTTGTCCATGCACCGCAGTAAGGTCGTATCATGGTCACGCTTATAGAGGATACCATTACTGATGAAGAACTTTGCAGCGAACCTTCTCAAGAACTTCTTATCATTAACAGATGCACCCTCGGGGTATTCTTGAGCCTCAAGATACCTCTTTACCTCGTGAAACCATGGTTTATCTGCCACTTCTTCGGTCTCAATGTCACAACAATGTGCGGGTTCATCCAACCTCTTGATGGTAATATGGGGAGCTTCATTGTCCCACCTGACTTTGAACATAGAAGACCTGGTAGCTAGCGCGTCCGCTAACTAATTCTCCTCTCTTGGGAAGTGTTCAAAGGTTATCTCCTCAAAATGTGGGAGCAATGTCAGTATGTATTCTTTGTAAGGAATAAGATTTGGGTGCTTCATGTCCCACTCGCCTTTGATCTGACTGATCACTAAAGCAGAATCCCCGAATACACTCAAGAACTTAATCCTCAGGTCAATAGCAGCTCGAAGACCCAGGATACATGCTTCATACTCCGCCATATTATTGGTGAAGTTAAAACATAATCGGGCGGTGAACGGAGTATGACAACCCTCGGGAGATATAATTACAGCACCGATGCCGTTTCCCAATGCGTTCGAGGCTCCATAAAAATACATGGACCATCGAGATCCCTCCTTGGGTCTCTCATCCAGTCCAGGTTCTTCACAGTCAGTTACCAACATGATGCTCTCATCCAGGAACTCGAAATTCATGGATTGGTAGTCATCCATGGCCTGATGCACCAAATGATCCGCCAATACACCCCCCTTGATTGCTTTTTGGGTTGTGTATTGGATGTCGTACTCAATTAAGATCGTCTTCCATCTTGCTATTCTCCTGGACAGGGCAGGCTTCTCGAAAATATACTTGATTGGATCCATTTTCGATATCAATAAGGTAGTCTGAGTCAGCATATACTGTCTCAGCCGGCGAGTAGCCCATGCCAAAGTGCAACAAGTTTTCTCAACAATGAGTATCGGGTCTCACAGTCGGTAAATTTTTTGCTAAGGTAGTAAATAGCGTGCTCTTTTTGGCTAGACTCGTCATGCTGCTCCAGCACACACCCCCATTGAAATATCTAGTACTGTCAAGTATAAGATCAAAGATCTTCCTTCAACTAGAGGCATCAAAATTGGTGGCTCTTGGAGGTATTCCTTGATTCTTTCGAAAGCGGTCTTACATTCCTCATTCCATTTTACCACTTGATCTTTCTTCAGCAGCTTGAAGATTGGCTCACAAGTAGCATTCAAATGTGATATGAATCGGACGATGTAGTTCAGACGTCCCAAAAAGCCTCTAACTTCCTTTTCTATGCGGGGAGCTGGCATCTCTCGTATGACTTTTACCTATGAAGGATCCACCTGAATACCTTTATCACCGACGATGAAACCCAACAGCTCACCAGACCTTACTATGAAGGTGCACTTGTTCGGGTTTAACCTCAACTTGTATGTCTCCAACCTGTCAAACAATTTCTGGAGATGATCAAGGTGCTCTTACTCAGTCTGGGACCTTGATATCATGTCATCAACATAAACCTAAATCTCATGGTGAACCATGTCGTGGAACAAAGCGACCATGGTGCGCTGATAAGTTTCCCTAACATTCTTCAATCCGAACGGAATTACCTTGTAGTAAAAGGTGCCCCACTGTGTAACGAAGGTTGTCTTCTCCATGTCTTCAGGAGCCATTTTGATCTGGTTGTAGCCAAAAAAACCATCCATGAAGGAGAAGATCTTATGCTACGCGGTGTTGTCGACCAGAACATCGATGTGAGGAAGTGGGAAATCATCCTTGGGGCTTGCCCTATTCAGATCTCTATAGTCCACACACATTTGTACCTTACATCCTTCTTAGGTACTGGAACAACGTTGGAAACCCACTGCAGATAGGAAGTGACAGCTAAGAACCCTGCATCGAACTGTTTCATGACTTCAGCTTTGATTTTCTCAGACATCTCAGGGCACATACGGCGGACCATCTGTTTTTCCGGAGGGCAATCTTCTTTAGTTGGCAAGCGATGAACCACAATATCAGTGTCCAAACCAGACATATCTTCATGAGACCAAGCGAAGATCTCAACATAGTCGCGTAGCATTTGTATCAAACGTTTCCTGACACTAGGCTCCAGATTTGCTCCTACCTTAACCTCTTTCTTATCTTCCTCTGTACCCAAATTCACTAATTCAACTGGCTCTTCATGAGGCTTTATGGCCCTCTCTTCCTACTATAATAGTCTAGCAAGTTCTATAGGCACCTCACAATCATCCTCACCTTCGTCCTCGGCTTGGTTGATCGGACTTTTGAAGTCATAACTGGCAGTAGCAGAGTTGTTATCAATGGGATCCATAGTGGATATAGATATGCATTATGATACGTGAGTGTGTGTAAGAGACTAGCTATTTTGATAGAGTGGGAGACAGCAAAGAAAAACAAAGAGCGCAAGGTTTGTAATGTAAGAAAACGTCCAATGTTTTATTAATGATATATGAAATGACAAGTAATAAGCCCTCGCAAGCAAAGCCAAGATGCCTCGGGCAAGGCACCGGGCCATAAAGTTTCAAACTGTCTATTAAAATTCTTAAAACAAAAGTCAATTATTGTGGAATAAAAGAAACGGGTATGAAGTCCTTCGCCGTCCAGTTTTTTAGTTCGTCGTTGGTTGTAGAGTACATCCAGCTGTCAATATCTGAATCTTCTTCACTGTCCTCAATTGCATTAACTCCCTTATTGCTGATTTGCAGAGGGGGTCTTCCAATCCACGCGCGCCTAATAGCCCTTTGAGCCCCTGTAGTAAAGCACAAAGCAAATTTGTCAGTTTTGTGCGTGAAATCAGGGTGCTGACCCCAATTGGTACACCCACCTTCTTCAATTACAGCCCTGGTGTCCTTGAGAGAAGCCATCTTCCTCGGAGGTTTGTAGGTATCAACTTCAGTTGACGCCAAAGTCTGGGGGACCTCTTCAAAGTTATGATAAGGAGATACGATGAATTCCCCATCCATCTCTACGTAGCGGAAGGAGTTGAGATGACTCACCATATACTCCTCTTCACCTTGTACTTTGACAATCTTCCCCTTCACAGGATATTTCAGCATTTGATGGAGTGTGGAAGTCACTGCCCCAGCCTTATGGATCCAAGGGCGACCCAGCAAGTAAGAATATGATGGTCTGATATCCATCACATAAAAGGTGGATGCAAAAGTCTGAGAGCCAACTTTAACAGGGATGTACACCTCCCCGTGCACCATCCTTTTTGACCTATCGAAAGCCCTGACCACAATATTGCTCAGCTTTATAATCAAACCTTCACAGTCCAGACGGTCTAATGCTTTCTTTGGAAGAACATTCAAAGAGGACCGGTATCTACCAGTACATGGGCCATAGTGGTGCCCCTGCACTCGATCGAGACGTGAAGAGCATCATTATGATTCCTTCCTTTAGCATTCATATCTGCATCTGAGAAACCCAACCCATTGTCGCAGTCAGGCTAGCTACACAATCTTTGAATTGATCGACTGAAGTTTCCTGCGGCACATGCGCAGTTTTGAGGAATGCAATTAAAGCCTTTGCATGGGCTTCAGAATACAATAACAAGTACAACATGGATATTTTTGACGGGGTCTTCCCCAGCTGCTCGACTACGTTGTAGTCGCTCTTCTTGATAATTTTTAGAATTTCCTCTATTTCCTGCTAAGAGGTTTCTACAATGATCTTCTTAGGTGCCTCCGTCCGGGCAGGCTCGCCTATGATTTCTTTGCCCCGAGTCCCAGATGGCTCGGCGACAGGGGTGATGACTGGAATAGGAACTGGGATAGTAGTTGATGTACTAGCAGATGGAATGACGACAGGTTTGTGAACAGACGGAGGGGAATTCTCGGGAGAAAAGAGTCTTCCGCTTCTGGTGACCTTGCTAGCCCCGACAATATTGCTGACATCAACATCAGCTTCCTCACTCTTTAAGTCTTGTTTAACTCCATAGTAATACACATCAGCACCATAGTGCCAAGGAACAACCTTATCCGAAGTGTATGGGATATGACCAGGGACAGTAATTATTAACGGAGCAATTCTTGGGATGGGTATAATCCTAACAGGTTTCTCGAGGAAACCTTGGAAGGATTGGCAGAAATGGTTATGATGGCAACATCTTGAATTGGAACCAACAGAATCATAGACTTTTCGAACATAATCTCTTTATTATCCATCAGGCGCTGAACACATGATTTCAATAAGTGGCAATCAGCAGGCAGAATAGAACACATGTGGCAACCCTCACCATATCCCGGAAATAAACCAGCCAACAACAAATTCTTCTTAATCGTCATCAAAGGAGTATAAATTTCTTCCACAGAGGTCACAAATAAATCATCGTCCAAAGCATTTACTCCATGACCATATTTGGGCATGGGAGCAGTTATGACGTTGGGCTTCTCTTGAGCGTCAAACTCAACCTCTTTGGCTTCGATCAAGTCTTGCACTTTGTTTTTCAAGGCCCAAAAGTCGTTTGTATCATGACCTGGACTTTCAGAGTGATAGGCACAGCGGGCATTCGGGTTATAATGAGGAGAAGTGGTGTTGGGATTCTTCGGGGCTTCCCTCAGAGTTACCATATTGGTCTTTAATAATTATGGTAGAATTTGAGACAAGGTCATATTGAGCCGAGTGAACTGCCTACATGGTCTTTCCCCCCTTTGTGATTGTTGCATTGTAGAGCAACTGTGGGTCTTCATATCACTACCGCATTTACTTCTTGACCGTGTTCAGGACTGCTTTGGCCCCTCGAGCCATAGACTGCACTAGCTTCCTTCTTACCGGTGAAAGGCTTCTTTATTGCACTTGACGAAATATCCTTCTGTATTTTACCACTTCGAATGCCGGCTTCTACTCTCTCTCCATTCAAAATCAACTCAGTAAACCCAGATGATGAACTGCCGATCAGATGATTGAAAAATGGACCAGATAGTGTCTCTAGAAACATGTCAACCAACTCCCTATCAGACAAAGGGGGTTGGACTCTTCCAGCAAGTCTCTCCACTTTTGAGCATAGTCCTTAAAACCTTCACTTTCACCCATAGACATGCCCTGAAGCTGAGTACGAGTGGGAGCAAGGTCGGTGTTATATTGATATTGCCTGTAAAAAGCAGCAGCAAGGTCTTCCCAGTTTTGGACACTGGCTCCTTCCAACTGATAAAACCATTCAAGTTGAGTCCCTGACAGACTATCTTGAAAGAAGTGCACCCACAAATTTCTATCAGAAGTGTGGGGTTGGATTTTCCTGACATACGAGCGGAGATGGAGTTTTGTACAGGATACTCCATCGTACTTGGCAAAAACCAGAGCTTTGAACTTATGAGGGATCACCACTCCTGATACCAATCCCAGCTCTCCGAAATCCAAACCAGGGATCTTCTGAATTTCTATAGCACTCAGACGGTCTTCTAGATGCTTGTACCTATCCTCGGCAGGAGGATATTGCTCATCATCATAATCCGTATCGTTATCAGAAACTGTTGGACTAGGGTCATTTGTCCTTTCTTGGTTCTCCCTGTCTTTGGATGAGGAGGCCAGATCAGCTGATTGTCTTATCCTTTCTCTGAATCTTCTATCCATGTTCATAATGCCAACCTTCTTCTTCTTCTCTTTCAGAATCAGGGTATTCACATCCTCTTTCCCTTTAGCCAAGCTTAAGAACATCTGTTGGAATTGGGCGTTTTGTGCCTGAAGATCTTTGATGGCTTGATCAGAAGACATTTCTGCTGAAATAAATAGCGAAGAAGATGAGAAACCTATAAGGGTACCTGTGATGATGTGCATGATAATGGGATGTGCATGTAATGATTTCAAAGACTTTGGGAGATTTAAATTTGCAAACTAAAATAAACAAACTTTATTAGATTAACTTGTGAAAATTTCAACAATGCCTTTAAGGCGTTACAAAAGAAGTAAATGGAAAATAAATTCAAAAACTAGAAAAGCAAAATCAAAAGTCCCATGGACACTTCCTCTTCGTGGCGATGTAGTCATTGATCACTCTTTCTTGCTCGAGCTGCCTGGTGAGCTTCAAAATCTTCCTTTCTTGCTCATGATACTTCTCCCGGTAAGTATCCCTCTCCTCTTTCAGTTGAATACAAGACATCTGCAATGCCCCAGGATCAGTGGGCATGTAAGGATAAAGAATTGTGTAAGGAACGCCTTCTTCATTAGTGAGTTCCACAATAACTGGAAATACGGCTTCATAGGGTATCCCAAGCTTCTGGGCACGAGCTCAGACCCATTGGAGATAAGGTTGCATAGGAAGGGAAGTCCTTGGGCCCAACTCGTATAAACCTCCGGAGGTTCTCCTTAACGTCTTCCTTGTAGTCAGATCTGTTCACCATGCCCCAAGCTCGTATAAACCTCCGGAGGTTCTCATTAACGTCTTCCTTGTAGTCGAATGCAATATCCTCAAGAAGTAGCTCATGGGGACCATCCCTCCGAGCACGACCAAATTGTCGCAAAGCTAGACAAGGATTGTAGGTTAATCCTCCTCTAATTCCAAGCAATGGGACATTAGGGTATCCCCCACAACGATTAATAACAGTGGTGTCCTCCATAGCCCAGGAGCTCCAAAGAATATTTGTATGGGCAAGTGACATTATCCTGTAGGACCATCCCAAACCTTCTTCGTTCTTCAGCACAGGCTTAGGGAGGTGCGAAATAAACCACCTCGACAACAACGGCATGCAACACATGAGAGTCCCTCTTCTTTGCACAGTACGAGTATAGAGGGCATGCAAGATATCACCCAGTAGAGTAGACACAGGATTGCGAGAAAGGAAAATATTGACAGCATTTACATCTACGAGGGAATCTGGATTCGGGAAGAGAACCAAACCATAGATAAGGAGAGCCAAGATATCTTCGAAATCCTGAAAGTCCAAATTATCCCAGAATAGCTGAGCCTGGTCTATCAGAAATTTGGCTAGAAAACCTTCCACCCAACTTCGTGTTTCCCCATTGGATACTACATCAGCCCGTTTCAGGTGCAGAGATGAGGAAATGTCTTCTGGTCTAGGAACCTCTTCCATACCTGTGAAGGGTACCTGCTCAAGGATGGACATGCCCAATAAGTGAGAGAATTCTTCCAAAGTGGGGACCAGCTGGTAATCTGGAAATGTGAAGCAATTATGCACATGATCGAAGAACTGGAAAAGTACACTCATCATTTGCTCATCAAGATTTGAAGTAACCAAGCTAAGAAACTGACCATATATCTTAATCAACATAGAAGTCTCAAACTCTTGACGTTAACTCTTTAAGTTGAGCAGGTATTTGCACAAAGTTAACTCAGATGGTATTTCTGCGCACGGAAGCCATAATCTGCAAAACAGCACAAAGATAAATTCCCTTAGTCTTTGAAATGGTTAGTATAATGAAGTATGAATGCCATGTTATGATGCATGATGTCATAAAAACAACATGTATAGCAGATAGCAGGCATGGAAAAGGCAAACAAGTCACACAAAGCCCTTAAGTTTAAGGCTTGCATGAGGTCAAAGGTAGTACCCTCTTGAAGTTCAGTTGGTTTCAACCTGTCCTAGCAAAAGTAATCGGGTTCTAGAGGATCTCAATATCACTGACCATCCTCCATCGGTCATGGTTTCAGCTCACGCAATATTTTCTTGCGGCCAGAACTATCTCGAGAGTATGGTCTCAATGAGTGTAGCATCGAGTATCAACCAGTTCTCAGCTTTACACCGAGGCCGGCTATCTCACTACTTTCTAATGGCCAAGTTGGTCGATTAAGGGTTCTAAGGTAAGTTGATGCTTAACGACACACGCAGCGGCCCCGTATTCTCCTCGTTTCTCCACAAGGGATACCGGTACCAACCAATGTGCCACATCAACGTAGCTACTGCTTTAACCGTATCGGTCTATGTTGTACATTTACCTCACAGTTTATTGCTACTTACCTAAAAAGGTGTCCCCAGATCCGGGTTAGGATCTATAGTAACTCCCAAACAAAAACCCTTAAAAGTAAAGCAACCAAAACAAACAAGAGAAGAAATTATGATGAACTAGATCCTAAGGTATACCCCACTTAGCATCCCCAGCAGAGTCACCAGTTCTGTGGTACGGTGGCAGAACCGACTGTTTGAAATGCTGGTTTGCGTTTTGCATTTTTATTCGCAAAATGTCGTGGTAAGCAAGAGTCGCCACCGACTTTTACTTCATCCAACCGAAAAGGAAAAAAGCACTGAAAAAATCCTTTTTCGAGTTCTTCTGAGTACGGGGGGTAGATTATAGAAAGGAAAGGTTTTAGCACCCTTTCTATCCATGGTTTTCCATGGGCTCTTAGGTACTTGCTCATCTTTTAAAATTGTTTGTGTGTGTTTGTTTTGAAAAGTTTTGCTTTACTTCGTTTTAACCCTTGTTTCTGTCCTCAAGAGTGTTACGAAGTGTTTTGAAAATTTTGTTTGAAAGTGTATGTTGTAAAAGGTTTGTTGTTTTGAGCAAGTACCTAACAGTTATCTACCTACTCGAAAAAAGATCGTTTATGTTCTCTTTTCCTTTAGACAGCGCTATCCTACTATTTGAGAAATAGGTAGCACCGTGGTTGGAGTTTGTAAGGGTCAATTCGAAAGGGACGTACGATCACTAAAGAAATGTTAGGACATCTTAGTAATAACCCTAGAGTCTTAAGATCATATTCGAGGCAAAATTTCCGAGCCGACGTTTCTGAGGCAACATTTCTGAACGGGACTTTTGATCTTTGTTAGACAGGAGGGAAACCACTAAGACATCCTATACTTAATGATTGTTTACCGAAGGCAACACAACTGAGAGTATAACCTAAGAGTGCGCATGTGCGAGTATTTTATTTCAGTTATTATCTTTGCACATTAGGGTTTTCTAGCCGTTTTAAATTATCATGCAATCTTGTCATACAATCCTATTAACATACATCTAAATAGTTAATATTTGCGAGAATTAAAATGCAAGGAAATAAAACCTACGCTATTACAAGGCTTTGGGGTGGGGATTAATTACATATCCAAAAAACCCGTAAAAGACGATAAAAAAAAGAAAATCCTAGATTAAACTATTACATACCGTGGACAGTTACATCAATATTACAAAAAAGATAATAAAAACGCGTGATGAATCGAATGCAAAATAACTAGGGTTTCGACCCTAACTATGCCTAATTGTAAATTAAAGGGAAAATCATTTTTTGTCGTTTTTGATTATTTGAGAAAATAAAGCTTAATTGAGTAATAACAAAACCTAATTACTAATTAATTTAATTTGAGAAAAATAATTAAATTAACCTATTTTTGTATTTTTTTCATTTTTTGAGAAAAGAAATAAAAATTAAATCACAAGTTTAACCCTAATTTTTTTCTAATTGGTTTTAATTAAAAAAGTTAGAATTTCCCTAAATTAAATCAAACTAAATTATATTAAATTTGATAAAATAAAAACCTAATTCTAATTTTTTGTGAAACTCTTGATTTTAGGATTTTGGGAAAAAGAAATTAATTTTGGTTAAAAATGATTAAGCAAATTAAATTTAAAAAAAAAAAGAAATAAATAGAAATGAAAGAAAATGGGTCGGATGTTGTTTTAGCAAGGGGGGTGTGAATCTGATCTCTTGGCCCAACAATTACTGGCCTATTTGACCCTTCACAATCCCATAGGCATGCTTGACTCAGGCGCATGGTGGACCTTCAAGGGATGAACTTTGGATCTGGATAGGAATACATCATATGGCTGATGTTGAGAGTACACGAAACAAGCTTGAGGATGGAAAGCACTGGATTGACGCGCATCTATTGAGAAAATGATAAAATGCACACGCATGGGATCAAACCCAAAACATGTGCATCAAAGGCCAACGTCCTTACCATCTGCGTTATCATGTTAGTTGTAATAATAATGAAACAAATAAACTATAATGCAAACAACGTGCCACGCCTCCCAAAACGCATGAAATTCAAACTGACCATTCACATACTGCCACGCCATTGTCTTCTTCGTTGATTATGTCGTTTTAGATAAAATACTTTTACCTATGGACATCAAGCATAGGTATAGCCCCTGCGCATTTCCAAAATCTTGTATACGCATGATAAATGAAAACCAATACCAATCAACTCATTTCAACCTCACGAGCATCATGGTACCATTATTAATGTCCAATTTTCCCTGTACAAGAAATCCCTAAAAATGAAGCACAAACCCTAGCCATGGCAGCTTGATACACAATCAATAAAAATGCAACTAAATATAGTCATTAGCTTGAAAATATCTCAAGGATTATAAATATCCCAATCAATCATGATAAATATTACATAATCAATATATTTGAATTCAAGAAAAGATGTAAACTGTGTGAACCTTACAGGGTGATTCTGAGTGTGGGGAGGCTTCCTAGCGATTGAAACACGATTCTGGGATGTCCGGAGAATGATTGGTTTGATTAGAATGGCTTGAGATGGCCTGAAACTTGAAAATTGGTTTGCAACTTTTTCTTGAATTTTTTAAATTAGTTCTCTGCCTTTGCACGCCTCTAGCCTCTTTCTTTTGGTCTGCATTTGTTCCTTATGTATACTATAATGTATTAGGGTTGATATTTGCATCAAATCTTTTCCAATTATGAAGATTGATCAATGATTTCATCCTTGTACCAAATCTTTACAAAACAAGCAAACTCAATACTTTTGTGTCCATGTGAAGCCTTGCACAATTTGATCTTGTCTCCAAATGTATAATGGACCTAATCATGCACAAAATCTCAAGGTTTTAATGATTTTTGATATTTGCATTATTTTTATATTGATTTTACTTGATTTAAATGAAATAAAATCAAAATAAATAACAAAAATAATGGAATGACAAGTGGAAGAGCTCATGGGTCTTGGATTACATTACAAACTCAGTGCAAGCATAAAAATTTGGCCCCATTTAGCAAAAAATGCAATTTGGGACACATTTCACTTTTGGCAATTTTGAAAAAGGGTCAACTTGGCCAATGCATAACTCTCTCAATTTTGACCCTAGATATGTGTTCTTGAACTTTTTAGAAAGCTTAAGATGTCCTCTTAGTAACCCTTTTGGTATCATCTCAATTGAGTCTTCCATGTTGATGTATTAAGCTTTGACCCAAAAGGTGTTTTTGTTGACTTTTCAAAATGACCTATAATGTCTAAATTCATATCTTCTAGTGAGTGCATATTTTGAACTTGGGAGATGAAGATGAATTGTAGGGAATTACATCTTCTTCAAAATGAGCTTTGTATGGGTCATTTTTGATAAGGTATGAGAAAGTTATGCTTGGTCAAAGTTGAGTTGACTTTTCATACAAATCCCTAATTTAGCAACTTTTGGGTTTTGATGAATTGTGAGCAATCCTTGAGGAATCTGTTAGAACAAAGTTTGAATCTACTACCCTACATTTAAGTTTTGATGATATCAAATTGAAAATATATATCATTTATGTGATTCATGTATGAACTATCTGCTGCCTAAATTATTATGTTTTAACTTGCAGATACTCTGATTGATATAAGCAAGATCACATCTAATCAACATCAGAATTTGGTTCTTGACACCAGCATCAGAAGTTGCCATATCAGAATGTCAAAATCAGATGATCAACTCACGTATATGCTGAAGTCTGATGAACAAGACTGCGCTCAACACTCTGATAAAGAAACACAACAGTTCATCAGCAGCTAAGCAGAGTCAGAATGAGCCAAGCCAGAACTTGCATTAAGTAAGCAACGGTACTGTGCATTGAAAGCAAATTAATACCAACGGCCTCATTCCAGACAAGATCTGCTCAATAAGGAAAGTTTTTTATTAGCATTGAATCAAGAATATTGCATCCAACGTTCATCATCTCAGTGCTATATAAACAAGACTTTGAAGATTGAATTGGCTAATGCTCTCAAAATCTTTACACGCATAAAGGCTGATCAAAATCTTCTTTCTCTCAGTTTTGCTAAACACCACACATTCTGATATTCTATCATTGTTTAGCAATCTAGTTTCTAAGCTTTAATTTGTGTATACATCACAGTTGTGATACAGTTTTTGTAGAAAACATTCACAAACTTAGATTTGATTTCTTTGTAAGAAAGTGTTTCCTTGACAAACCGGGTTGTGGTTTGCATCAAGAAGGCTTTAGCAGTTGTTAAAGCAGTCTGTAATATTCAGTTGAATATAGTGGATTAAGACCTTGTTGGAGAGAGGCGAAATCACCTTGACGGGTGGACTGGAGTAGTTTGAGATCAAACGAACCAGGATAAAAATATCTTGTTCATTGCATTAGATTTCAGTTTTACAATTCAACCCCCCCTTCTTGTGTTTTTCACTACTTCAATTGGCATCAGAGCGCCTGGTTCTGAGCTAAAACACTTAACCGTGTCAGTACAAGATCCAGCGTCAGAAAAACACAATGGCAGGAAACAATTCTCACATCAGCAATGACAACAATGAGGACAGAGACAGATTCAGCGGCAAACCTCTAGTCTTTGATGGAGAAAACTTTGACTACTGGAAAGACAGAATTGAAAGCTTCTTTCTGGCACATGATGCTGATCTGTGGGATATGGTGACAGATGGATACACGCACCCTGTGAATGCAAGCGGTCAGAAGATTGAGAGAAAAACAATGTCTGACCAACAAAAGCGTGACTTCAAGAATCACCACAAGGCCAGAACCATCCTCCTCAGCGCCATCTCCTATACTGAGTACGAAAAGATCTCCAACAGAGACACAACAAAGAATATTTTTGACTCACTCAGAATGACGCATGAGGGCAACGTTCAGGTCAAAGAAACTAAAGCTCTGGCGCTCATTCAGAAGTATGAGGAGTTCAAAATGGAAGAATTTGAATCCATTGAAACAATGTTCTCAAGATTCCAGATTCTGGTAGCTGGTCTCAAGGTTCTGGACAAAGGATACTCTACTGCTGACCATGTCAAGAAAATCATCAGAAGTTTACCCAAGCAGTGGAGACCAATGGTTATAGCTCTGAAGCTAGCTAAAGATCTCAACAAAATCACTCTGGAGGAACTTATCAGCTCCCTCAGAAGTCATGAGATAGAGCTAGAAGCTGATGAGCCTCAGAAGCAAGGTAAGCCTTTAACATTAAAATCTAACAAAAAATTTGAGTCTAAAGTTTTGCAGGCAGTTGAAGAAATATCTGATGGATCCTCATCAGAAGAAGACGAACTCTCCCTCCTTTCTAGAAGAGTAAATCAACTGTGGAAGAAAAGACAAAGGAAGTTCAGGAATCCCAGAAGATCTGATCAGAACGAGTCTTCTTCCAGATACAGAAGGACAGATTCTTCCTCTGGATACAGAAGATCTGAAGGCTCCTCCAGTAGCAAAAAGCCAAACACCAAGGACATCATCTGCTATGAGTGCAATGAGCAAGGACACTATAAGAGTGACTGCCCAAAGCTTCAGAGGGAAAAGCCCAAAAAGAAGTTTGGAAGAGAGAAGAAGAAAAGTCTCATGGCTACATGGGATGACTCTGACTCGTCTGAAGCTGACTCAGAATCAGATGATGAGAGGGCAAACATAGCTCTCATGGCTAACATCTCAGAGGACAGTGAAGCTTCTGAATCAGACTCAGAATCAGATACTGAAGAGGTATTTCCTAACTTTGCTGTTAACTTTACAAAGGCTGAACTTGCTGAAAGCCTTAATGAGATTCTGGAACGTTATCAGCAAATTAGAGTTAAATTCAGAGACCTGAAAAGGAATCTTGAATCTGACTCCAATAAGACTGAGAGTCTCAAATTGGAGAATTCTGAGCTGAGAAATAAGATTTCAAAATTAGAAAATACTTTACAAAACTATCAGAAGGAACCAATTTCTGAAACTCCCAGCAACGCTGATGAGATCATCAAGGAGTATGATCACAGTTTCCAGAAGTTCCTCGCTAAAAGCATAGATAGAAGCGAAATGGCTTCAATGATCTATGGAGTTAGCAGAAACGACAGGAAAGGAATAGGATACCAAGGTAAGGTTCCTACACCAAAGAATGTCATGGACTTAACCATTAAACACACTCCTCTGAATTCACACTTTGTGTATGGTCACACACATGATATTAAATACACTAGCAGTAAGCACTCTGTGAAACCAAAATTCAACCAGAGTTTTGGCAAAACTAACAAATCAGGACCCAAGAAAATCTGGGTACCTAAGGATAAAATAATACATGTTGCAGATATCTTTAGTAGCAAGTCAGAAACACCAGTCATGGTACCTGGACTCTGGCTGCTCACGACACATGACGGGAAGAAGGCATATGTTCCAAAGCCTGGAACTTAAGCCAGGAGGCCACGTTGGCTTTGGAGGCAATCAGAGGGGAAAGATAATTGGCTCTGGAACTGTAGGTAATGGAAATCTTCCCTCTATTAATAATGTTCTGCTAGTAGATGGATTGATGCATAATCTGTTATCCATAAGTCAATTAAGTGATAACGGTTATGATATAATCTTTAATCAAAAATCATGTAAAGCTGTTAGTCAGAAAGATGGGACTATCCTGTTTAATGGTAAGAGGAAAAACAACATTTACAAAATCAAACTTTCTGAACTAAAGAGTCAGAATGTAAAATGTCTTTTGTCTGTTAACAACGAGCAGTGGATCTGGCACAGAAGATTGGGGCATGTTAGTATGAGAAGAATATCTCAGATTAACAAACTCAATCTGGTCAGAGGACTTCCTAATTTGAAGTTCAATTCAGATGCTCTGTGTGAAGCATGTCAGAAAGGCAAATTTGCAAAACCTTCTTTTAAATCCAAAAATGTTGTTTCTACCTCTAAGCCATTAGAACTTCTGCACATTGACTTATTTGGACCAGTTAAAACTGCTTCAGTCAGTGGTAAGAAGTATGGGTTAGTAATCGTAGATGACTATAGCAGATGGACATGGGTAAAGTTCTTAAGACACAAGGACGAGTCACACTCTGCGTTTGTTACCTTCTGTAACCAAGTTCAGAATGAAAAGGATCTTAGAATCGTTAAATTCAGAAGTGATCATGGTGGAGAATTTGAAAACAAAGACTTTGAGTCATTCTTTAATGACAGAGGCATTCTGCATGATTTCTCTTGTCCTAGAACTCCCCAACAAAATGGAGTTGTAGAACGAAAGAACAGAACATTGCAAGAAATGGCCAGAACCATGATCAATGAGACTAATGTTGCTAAGACCTTCTGGCCAGAGGCAATAAACACAGCGTGCTACATTCAGAATAGAATCTCAATAAGACCTATTCTGGAAAAGACTCCATATGAATTGTGGAAGAACAGAAAGCCCAACATTTCATATTTTCATCCATTTGGATGTACTTGCTTTATATTAAATACAAAGAATTATTTGAACAAGTTTGACTCTAAAGCACAGAAGTGTATTATGTTAGGATACTCTGAACGCTCAAGAGGGTACAGAGTATACAATACAGAAACACAGATTGTGGAAGAATCAATCAGTGTTCATTTTGATGATAAGCTTGACTCTGAAAATTCAAAGCAGAATGAAGTTTTTGCAGGTATGGAAATTGAATTTACAGGTTCTGAAGACAAGTCATCAGAAGCTCTCAATACAGACACTCCTTCAACGTCTGAAAGGAGCACTGCTAGCAATCCTACAACAGCTGCTGATCAACCTCAGAAGAGATTACCCAGAAGCAGCTTGGATCACCCAGAAGAGACTATCTTAGGAAGAAAGGAAGATCCAATCAGAACAAGAGCAAGCTTCAGAAACTCTGAAGAAACTCTTATGGGACTTGTGTCTCTGATTGAACCTTCTTCTATTGATGAAGCACTTCTGGATAATGACTGGATTCTGGCAATGCAAGAAGAGCTGAATCAATTCACCAGAAACGACGTATGGGATCTCGTTCCCAGACCAAAAGGATTCAACGTCATTGGAACAAGATGGGTGTTCAGAAACAAGCTAAATGAACAAGGTGAAGTCATCAGAAACAAGGCACGACTGGTTGCACAAGGTTATAGTCAGCAAGAGGGGATAGACTATACAGAAACCTTTGCCCCAGTCGCCAGGTTAGAATCTATCAGACTTTTAATTTCATTTGCTGTTAATAGAGGCATCACTCTGTATCAGATGGATGTCAAAAGTGCATTCTTAAATGGTTATATAGAAGAAGAAGTCTATGTACACCAACCTCCTGGTTTTGAAAATACAAAACATCCAGAACATGTTTTCAAACTAAAGAAGTCACTATATGGTCTGAAACAAGCTCCCAGAGCTTGGTATGAAAGGCTAAGTAACTTTCTGTTAGAAAATGAATTCACCAGAGGGAAAGTGGACACTACTTTATTCTGTAAATCAATTAAGAATGACATCTTAGTCTGTCAAATTTATGTTGATGATATTATTTTTGGTTCTACTAATCCTTCTCTTGGAAGAAAATTTGCTAAGTGTATGCAGGCAGAATTTGAGATGAGCCTCATGGGGGAACTGAAATTCTTTCTAGGAATTCAGATCAATCAAACTCCAGAGGGAACTTACATTCATCAGAGCAAATACATCAGAGATCTTCTGAAGAAATTTGACCTCTCAGAATGTAAGCCATCAAAGATTCCAATGCATCCCACGTGCATTCTGGAAAGAGAAGAGGTAAGCAAAAATGTAGAACAGAAAGTCTACAGAGGTATGATTGGTTCTCTCCTCTATCTGACTGCTTCAAGACCTGACATATTATTCAGTGTTTGTATCTGTGCTAGATTCCAATCAGATCCTAGAGAATCTCACTTAACAGTTGTTAAGCAAATTTTCAAGTATCTGAAAGGTACTACTAATCTGGGCTTGTTTTATAGAAAATCTAGTGATTACAGCTTAATAGGCTATTGCGATGCTGATTTTGCTAGAGACAGAGTGGAACGTAAAAGTACTTCTGGAAGCTGCCAGTTTCTGGGAGAAAATATGATCTCTTGGTCCAGCAAAAGGCAATCAACAATTGCACTATCAACAGCAGAAGCTGAGTACATAGCAGCAGCAGGATGTAGCACACAAATGCTCTGGATGAAAAGTCAGCTTGAAGACTTCCAGATTTTTGAGAGTAACATTCCTATACTCTGTGATAATACTTCTGCTATTTGCTTAAGTAAGAATCCCATTTTACATTCTAGAGCTAAGCATATAGAAATAAAACATCACTTCATTAGGGACTATATTCAGAAAGGAATTTTGAACTTAAAATTTATAGATACAAACCATCAATGGGCTGATATCTTTACTAAACCCCTTTCAAAAGATAGGTTTAATTTCATTCTGAAACATCTCAGCATGAAAATCTGTCCAGAGTGAAAATGTTTTAATTCCATATATTTACCTTCAGAATGTAATTGTTTTACTGTGAACTTCTGATCAATCTTCTTTCAGAAAGATAGAACATGCAGATTGTATCAGATGCAAGTCTAAAGATCTGAGAGTCTAAGCTCAAAGACAGACGTGCTGATCACTACATCAAACAAGTGTCATCCAATCATCAGTATATCTCTGAAGCAGAACGCGTGCACGCTTCTGAGAAGGCAAAGCGCTGACTGGGTGCATTGAGACACATGTCTGGTAACCGTTTTTAAGTATCTTTCTCAAATCCCCCAAAATCAGCAAGCATTTAATGAAAAGTAATCATGCTTTTAAAATACAATCATGATTTTTCTCTTTCTTAAAAACGTTTATCTTTTCAAAATATTTTGAAACTCTATTTAAACACATTAATCTCTCATTCTAATTCTTTACAGTTTCTCACTAATACTCAAGCATTCTCTGCATTTTTCTGTGTTCATCTCTTGCAAAACCTTTTTTTCCAATTTCTTCTCAAAACCTTTAGCGTGAACATGGCAACCTCCAGCAGTGCTTCTGCAGGTCCTCAGAAGAAAGCATCATCTGAGCAGTATCAAGTGCCATTCAGAACACTCCTCACTCCTGTGAAGAATCTTGAAGTGTTATCTGAATTGATCATTGATTTTGGAAGCTTGAAGGAGAACGGTTTTGACCTAACTGAAGAAGTTAGGGCACAGAAGTGGGAAAGGTATTTTGACAGATTGGTTGGACCAACATTCCCTATGTTTGTCAAGGAATTCTGGATTCACGCCAAGGCTTCAACGCATCTAGTCACCTCCTTTGTTATGGGGAAGAAGATTATGATCACTGAGGATCACATTGCAAGGTTAATCGGTTATAGTGGCGGTGGCGTCCGTTGTATGGACATGGCTGAAAGATGTGCTGATGTGGGCGTGATAGCTGCAAGGATTTTCACCCATGGGGTGCCCAGCAGCAAGATCAAAGATCTGAAGGATCATTACAGAGTTTGGGCTAAGATAATTCTGGGGTGCTTCAACCATAGGAAGCCAACCAGTTCACCTGATTACATAAATGTGGATTAGCAGTTTCTGATCTAATTTATTGATCAGAAGGTAAAAATCAACCTGGCTCATTTTCTGTTCAACCACCTCAGAACAAGTGTGAAGGAAACCAGGGAAGAAGAAAGAACCAAGAGGGATTGGATACCCTTTGGAAGGTTGATATCAGATATTCTGACAGAGAATAGGCTGATTGAGCATCTGATAGAAGCTCAAGAGCTAAGCACCATTGAACCAACAGTTGGGAAACCTCTGAACGCAAAGAACTTGAAGAAAATGAAGCTGATAGAGAATATCTAAAAGGAACCCAGAGCTACTCCTATTGCTGATATCACCAGCAGAAGAGTTCCTCTGAGTGACTTTCCTTTATTTTCTGAGATAGAATCTAAACCAGAGGTGGTTCTCAGGTACTTGGATGCATGCAAGGCGGATGGTACAGATCCAAATCTGATTATCAAAGCTCTGCATCAACCTCAGCAAGAAGTGACTCTGAAGAAGACGAAGAAGAGGAAGGCACCTTCAGAAGGATCATCCCAGCAGACACCCAAGAAAAGAGGTAATTTATCTGCTGCTTCTATTTTAAATTCTTCTACTATTCCAGCATCTATTCCTCCTCAAACCTCTCATAGAATCTCAATCCCCATCCCTACCATAGATGAAACTGTACCAAAAGAGGACCCTTCTGACGCATTAAAACTCAGAAGACCCAGAACCAAACATCCCAAACCAACAATCTCAACAACATCAGCAATTGACAAAGTGCTGTCTGACATTGATCAACACACTTCTGATCAACCAAACTCTGAACCACAAATTGTCCCTCCTCCACAACCAGAACAACAGCAATCTGCTGAAGAACCAGAACAACAACAACCACTCTCATCAATTCCAGAAGAACCCCTTATCCCTGAACAACCAGAAATTCCAACAACTTCTCCTCAACCAAATACTCCCAAAACACCACCCAGTCCAATCATAATTTCTGATTATGAAACTCCATCTCCAAAACAAACTGCTGCCAAGAAAACCTCTGAAAACCCCAGCAGGACCTTCATAGACTTAACCAGTCTTGACCGTCTTGCTGATCTGAAACATAAAATTGCCATCCCAAAACCAAAACAACCAGATGTTGGCTCTGGTATTATGAATTTTGAAACAGGTGTGCAGCAATGGATTGCTTCTTTGAAGCAAGTCTGTCCTGGAATGATTGACCCAGCTGCTTCTGATAAGCTCTGGTCACAATTCAGACTTTGGGTACGTGCTGAAGCCCTCAAGTTGCAGGATATCAACTATGAGCAGGCACAACAGAATTTCAGCAAGCTTCTGAATGAAGTTGGAATTCAGCTTCTGAAAGAAGACGTGCTCCCTCTGGATAGTGAACCTTGGTCTGAGAAACAGCTAGCTTCAAAGGTGCAACCAGAAGAAGACAAGACCATTCAAGCTGAAGAAAGTCAAGCAGAAGATGTTGCAGAAAGCTCTCAGAAGCTTCCTGCTTCTGATGCTTCTCAAGCTGAATGACATGCGTCTGCAGCAGAGGATGGATGAAAACGACAAGAAGATGAAAGAAAGAATGGATGTGCAGGATAGCAAGCTTGACACTGTTGTCAGCATGGTGCACAAGCAGAATGAGACTACTGATCAGATCAAAGCCATGCTGGAGAACCTGTTCACACGCTTACCTCCCCAACCTTAGTCTTTTTTCATTCATGTCTTTTTCATGTTTTCTTTGATTTTCTGATGTACTATTTGAATATGTTTTGTACTATTTTCATGTTTTGATTCTGAACCTTTCAATATGATAAGTTTTTCTGATCTTAATTGTTTTAGCACTCACCTACACTTTTTGATTGCTGACAAAAAGGGGGAGAACAAGAATGATATTTTAAACAATAACGGCTAACTAGACAAAAATTCTCAAACATTCTAACTCTATTACTTGAAAATGTTTTTTCTGTATGCTTAAAGTCTACAGGTACAAGGAAGCTCCTGGACACTCTGAAGACTAAAAGCTATGAAGCTCTGATCACTATGAAGCTCTGATCCGCTCTGATATTATGATCCAAAGCAAAGCTCTGACAAGAAAAGCTCTGATACGCTGATCTGAAGCTCTGCTCTGATATGCTGATCTAAAGCTTCTGATAGTCAAAGACTCTGATACTCTGATGTTCAAAGAAAGGCAAAAAGATCTGATCCTGAAGAACACTTGTAATCAAAGGGAAGTAATAAACTCAGGGGGAGTCTCTCTCAACTCTGATATCCTTTTACTCCTTATCTTTTTACCTCTTACTCTGATGCATCTTTCTGATACCTTTTCACGTTATTTTCATTTAAAAATATCTAGTTTTTGTCATCATCAAAAAGGGGGATATTGTTAGAACAAAGTTTGAATCTACTACCCTACATTTAAGTTTTGATGATAACAAAGTGAAAAGATATATCATTTATGTGATTCATGTATGAACTATCAACGAGGTCTCCATCAAGAAGGCTTTAGCAGTTGTTAAAGCAGTTTGTAATATTCAGTTGAATATAGTGGATTAAGACCTCGTTGGAGAGAGGAGAAATCACCTTGACGGATGGACTGGAGTAGTTTGAGATCAAACGAACCAGGATAAAAATATCTTGTTCATTGCATTAGATTTCAGTTTTACAATTCAACCCCCCCTTCTTGTGTTTTTCACTACTTCAGAATCATGATCAACCCTTGATCAAATGATGCATAACACTTCAAAATGAGAATGTTGACCAAAAATATTGAAGTTTGACTGTATGTGGGCCACAGTTGACTTTTGCCCTATCATAGTCGATTTTCAGGCCTTTGAACAATTGACTGAGCAAATTTTCTCTGTAAGGCTTGAAACTTGACATGGGTGATCTTGAGAACATATTAGTACAATGGTGAGAATTTTGGATCCTTTGGACTCAAGCATCTTGATGCAAAATGAAACCCGAATTTGAGGTAGATTGCCTTAGGAGAGGGTTTGTCTGGTCAACTCTTGGACTTCCTTGAGCAATTTGAAGACCTTACTTGACATGTATTGAGAAATATGGGAGGGAAAATTTTGGGGTACAACATACACCCTTTGCCCAGCCTGCCACAAAACCTGCTATTAAAACAGTCAAAACCAGACAAAAAATAGCCCTGCGAAAACAGCTTGCAATATTGTCCAAAACCTCCTGCAAAACAACAAAGAATTACACAAAAATATACCAAAAATATACCAAACATAACCTGGATTAGAAAAGCATCAAGACAGTACACCAAGTATGTTCAAATTTACCAAACTTTCCCCCCAAAACCCACTCATTCTCACCTATATAAACAACATTTCTACACTATCACAGACCATAAAACAATAGACAGAAATCCCTCACTAACTGAACCTTATACTATTCCTTCACTCAAATATCACCCCCATCCTCTTCAATAATGTTGCAAAAAACTTCCTCCAATTTTTTTCCATTCCATAGTTTCATTCACAAAACCTACATAAACACAGAGCAGTAACTTAACAACAAGAAACCTCCATCAACTTGCGATAAAACACTTACCCACTTCAACACTTACTTCAATCTACAACTGCATACAAGTTTAAGAAACTCTGAATGCAATAACTCCACTGCAACCTACAAAATGTTTCAGACAACTCAACACAAGCAATAACTTTGCACCGACGCTAATCGTTTATGCGACACTAACACAAACTCAAAGCTTGTAGCTAAAAATTTCTAGAATAGAAGAAGAAGAATGGTATTTAGCTTACCTTGAGGATGTCACCTTCGAGAACATTCGGAGTCGGTATTCATCGTTTTTTTTTGTGCATCTATTTATAGCTTTATGTTGCTGATCTATGTGGCATTATTGTTGTTGTTTGTTTCTGAATTATTTCTGATGTTTCTTTAACCGATGCTTGTTGTTACCATGAGATTGAATCTAAAACAGAGTTGTGAGAGATAAGATGAAACTATTTTTGTTATTGTATTTTGATTGAGAAACAGTGTTTTTTTGTTGTGGATTCGGTGAAACATCGAGAAAGCCGTTGAAATGTTTTTTTCATGGCATCATGAGGAATAGAAGAAGAGAAAATTTTGTTGATTGAACCAAATCCGATTGAAAGAAGACTGAGAAAGTCGAGTTTTGTTGTTGTTGAATAGTGAAAATAGGGCAATTGGATGGAAAAGTAATGTAGAAGCAGAATAAGAGAGTGAGTCTAGCGGCTTCTTTTCTCATTGTTGTTCTAGGGTTTATTACAACCCGTCAAATTTAAGTGGGGGCTGGACTGGGTTGACCCGACCCGGTCCCTTATAAGCCCAGCTTTTCTATATTTTAATTAATCTTCTTTTTATTATTACTTGTGCCTGAATTATTTGTCTTCACTTAAAGCCCACCGAAAATTCTACTTCTTCCATCCTTAATTTCTATTTTAAACACCACCTTTTTTCTATTTTAGTGTAATTTATTTTATTAGTTTTATTATTTTAATTAACCTAGTTTTTAGAATCAATATAGTTTCTTAACTAGATAATTTTCTTAATTTTCTTAGTTTTTAAAATTAGTTTAAGATTTTTGTGAATAAATCAATTTTGTTAGTTAACTTTTTATTCTATTTTTAATATTGTTTAGTCGATTTCTTCTAATTGTTTTATTTTCTTCATGATAAAAAAAAATACAAAAAATATTATTTAGAATTTTAATTCTTGAATCTTCGTTCTTAGCTTTTATTTGATTTAATTTTCTTACTTGATAAAATCACAAAAACAATTTCCTTTTCCTTTTATTTTCTCGTAGTTTATTATTTTCGCATTTTATCGATTATTGTAACTACTTACGGTTTGTAATAGTTTAATTAGGCTTTTACTTTTTTCCCCGTTTTTATTATTTATACCCCCTTCCCCGAAGCGTTATAATTGTGTGGGACATTTAATTTCTGCCTTTACTGCATTCTTTATGACTGCTAGTTTAATAGGATTGTATAGCAAGATCTAAAATAAAATGTTAGAAAACCTAACCTCAACATAAAATAACTTAATCGAAACACTATTCACACACGCACCTCTAGGGTGACTCCACTTGTTTGCTTCAGAAAAATACAGTCATGTCCCTCGAACGTGGGGGCGCTTTAGCAAAGACCCTCCGTTAAAAATATCGTAGTCCCTCGATGACCTTTTGATGCTTCCTTCAGTAAACAATCTTAGTCCCTTACGATAAAATTGCTAAAGCATCCTACAAGTTGCCTTTATGATTGTATGATGACCCACGCCTGTCCCTCACACATCCAACGATAGGGCTTCCTACTAACTAATGGTATGATAGCACTAACAAAATGATGAGGAAAATGACACGAAAGATCTTTGATTAGGTAGATAGCTCGTAGTCGCTTGCTCACTATACAATTTCAAAATAAACGCCTTTTCACAATCACACTTTTCTGAAATATTTTTAAAAACAAACATTTTGTATGCATTCTCAACTTATACGAGAATCATTACAAAATTGCCGCACTTAGGCATTTTTTAAAAATATTTTCAAACACACAAAGCATTTTCAAAAGTGAGCTAGCGATTAAAAGCCCGTAGATAACTACGGATGAAAAGGGTGCTAACACCTTCCCTTTTCATAACCTACCCCCAATTCAGATAAATCTCAAAGGTCTTTCCTGTTCTTTTCACCCTTTCCTTTATTGGATAAAAGAAAAGTCGATGGCGACTCTTGCTATCCGCAATATTTGCAATAAAACGCAAAACCAAAAGTCATTTCTCCCACCGTGTCGCAGAACTGGCGACTCTGCTACGGAAAACTAAAAGTGGGGTTACCTTTAGAGCTAGATCACTTTTAATGCTTTACTTGTTTATTTTGATTTCTTTATAATTCGGGGTTGTTTGGGTTTATTTCTTGCAAAGATCCTATACCCAGATCTGGGGGCATTTTAGGTAAGTAGTTATAGATCATGGAAATTGTCTGGCATATACCGATATGGTTGAAGTGATGGCTACATTAGTGTGACACATTGGTTTGTGTTGGTGTCCCTTAAGTCATTCAAGGAGAATATTGGGTTGTCGCGTGGTGTCATAGGCACTAACTGACCTTAGAACCTTAATTGACCCATCTTAGCAATTAGAAGGTAGTGAGATGGTCGGCTTTCATGCAGAGTGAAGTTGGTTGATACTCGATACTACACTCATTGATATTGGACTCTCGAGATATTTTGGTCGCAAATCAGATGTAGTGCTGAAATAATTCCTGAGAGAAAGATCAGTGATATGATTCTTAGAACTCGGTTACTTCTTTTAGGATAGATTGAGCCAACTATAACTCAAGAGGGTACTTACCTATAAAATCCATGCAAGCCTGAACCTAAGGCCTTATGTGTCTTGTTTATGTTTGATTAAAATTGTTCGAACATGACATCATAACATCATGACATCATCATTTTCACTAACCATTTCAACGACCTAGGGATTTATCTTCGTTTCTTTGTTGTAGGTTATGGCCACTGCTCGCAGAAATACTATCTGAATCAGTTTTGTAAGGATATCTTATCAACTTAAGGAGTTAGTCTCAAAAGTTCTTGAAAGCTCTCAATTCACCGAGAGGCATGGTCATCTACTTAGTTTGGTTACATCGGGTTTTGAAGAAGACATGATGACTGCTTTATTCCAGTTCTTTGACCCCACACATCACTGTTTCACCTTTCTAGATTGTCAGCTGGTACCCATAATGGAAGAGTTCTCTAAGCTACTGGGAATACCTATTCTTGATCAGACATCCTTCACCGGTTTAGAAAAAACTCTAGAACCTAAAGATATTGCGGTAGCCTTACATTTAAAACGGTTCGACATTGTATCTAGTTGGGAAACAAAAAGTGGAGTCTAGGGCTTTCTTGCTAAATTTCTGTTAGAAAGGGCTCAGTTGTTTCTGAATGCTATGAGTTTTCAGGCCTTCGAGGAAATCTTGGCATTGTTGATCTATTGTTTGGTATTATTTCCTAATCCAGACAAACTCATAGATGTGAATACCGTCAAAATATTTCTCACTCGTAACCTTGTGCCTACTTTACTTGAAGATATTTTGCATTCTCTTCACACTCGTACTATAAGGAAACGAGGGACTCTTATGTGTTACATACCTTTACTATCCAGGCGGTTTATTTCACACCTTCCCTGATTAGTGATGAAGAATGAACAAGGTTTGAGGTGGTATCAAAGGATGATGTCGCTCCCTCATTCAGATATCAATTGGTGCTCCCGATCTCAAGAGGATATTACTATCATTGACCGTTGTAGGGAATTCCATAATGTTCCACTCCTTGGCATTAGGGGAGGTATTACCTACAACTATTCTCTAGCTTTACGTCAATTTGGTTATTCTAGAAGAGACGGTCCTCATGACATGCTTATCCAGGGTATTATGTTTGATTACGAAAATGATCCTCAAGTTTATCGTCAAAGGCTTATACATGCTTGGGGCATGGTAAATAATATTGACAGCAATACTTTAGGACAACAGAATTTCATCCCTTTGGATACCTAAATCAGATGGGTATGATCTCGTGCTCAAAACCATATAATGACATACCTCGTTGTCTTACTAGTAGTTATGGATCTTGTTGCCGATGGGGATATTCCTTATACCATTCTTCATCCAGATATGCATACTGACCTTGAAGAGCTACAGAAGTCTTTGAATCAACTGAAAGAAGAAAGGGACACCTTAGAGACTCAGTTCTATGCTAGCGAGAATAAAGTGTTGGAGCTGACAAAGTGACTCCATGAAGAGCAGAGCATTAATACATATGTCAACACAAAGAGGAAGCATCTGTGGGAGACTTGAGTCGCAGGCCTTAGGAGTTTACATTTTTGTCTCTTTGAGATCCTTTTGTTTTCATTGTAATCCTAAAAGGAAATTATAATTTGAGCTTACTAATAAAAGTATTTGTTTATGTTTCCTTTTGATTAATGAATTTATATCCTATAAGGTTCTTGAAAACATTCCATTTTACATATCATGCATCATTACATAACAGGTTTTCCACACAGGTTTTCTCATCACCCTTACTATTTATTTCAGTAAAAGATGGCTCTCGAACAGACCGTTAAGGAACTCCAAGCTCAGCATGCACAATTTCAAGAGACTCTTCTGAATCTGGCACAGGGACATAAAGATGTGATGGCGCTCATCGCCAAGAAAAAGAAGACTAAAAAGTCGGTTGCTATCCACAATATGGGGAGAATATTCAAAGGTCATACTCAACCGGTTTAAGTGTATTGTGTTTCCTCTGAGGAAGATGACAACCAAGAAGAGGATGGTAGAAGCATCAAGCCTGAAAGAAGGAATAACCAGTGTTTTGAGAATATTAATGAAGATGAAGACTACTCCAATGAACAGTACCCACCATTAGATAACAAGTACAAGCAGTTGGAAGACCGTCTCAAAGCTATGGAATCCCAGAAAGTGCCTGGATTGGATTTTGGAGAACTAGGTCTAATACTGGGGGTGGTCATCCCTCACAAATTCAAGGTCCCCATCTTTTCTAAATATGATGGTGTCTCTTGTCCCAAACTTCATCTGAGGTCGTATGTTCGAAAATTCCAACCTCATACTGCTGACAGGAAATTATGGGTCCATTTCTTTCAAAAAAGTTTGTCCGCCACTCAACTTGAATGGTTCTATCAGCTGGAAGGAACCAACATTCACACGTGAGAAGACTTGGGTACTGCTTTATATAAGCAGTACTGTGATCGGTGGGAAAAAACTGATTGTTTTTGGAATGCTGGTTTGCATTTTGCGTTTGTATTCGCAAAATGTCACGGTAAGCAAGAGTCGCCACCGTCTTTTATTTTATCCAACAAGGAAAGGATAAAAGCACAGAAAAATTCCTTTTTCGAGATGTTTCTCGGGTTCGAGAGGTAGATTATAGAAAGGGAAGGTGTTAGCACCCTTTCTATCCATGGTTATCCATGGGATCTTAGGTACTTGCTCAAAGTGTTTTCAAAATTTTCTTTTCTTTGTGTTTGTGGGTTTGAAAAGAGTTTTTGTTTGAAAGGAGTGTAAGTGCGAAAAGTTTTGTTTTATTTTAAAAGGAGAAAGTACTTAATAACCATCTACCTACTCAAAAAGGGAATTAAACTGTGCTAATGTCCTTTAGACAATGCTATCCCACTATTGAGGAGTAGGTAGCACCATCGTCGGAGTTTTTGGGTCAATTCGATTAAGGGACGTGTGGTCACTAAAGCAATGTCATGATGCCTTAGCGGTAACCCTAATGTCTTAGATCATTTTATCCGAGGCAACCGTTTTGAGGCAACTATGATCTTTGGACAAGAGGGCGACCTCTAAAACTTCCTATACTCAATGACCATGTTCGAAGGCAACCAAGTGAGGTGTACCCTAAGAGTGCGCATGTGCGAGTGTGTTATTTCGGTTATATTATCTTTGTACATGTCATGGGTGAGCTATGTTGATTTTAAGTTCATACATTGGATCTTGTCATGCATTCCCTATTATCAAACATCTAACAGTTAATATTGTACGGAATTTAAATTGAGGAAATTAAATATAAAACTATTACAAGGCGTCGGGTATTTACATCGCCAAAGACAAACCCTTTAATTTAAATTGCGGAAAGTAAAATAAAGTGATAAATAATTAAAGTCCTAATTAAAAGCTATTACATACCGGAAGCAATTACAATATTGGAAATATGGATCGCGTGCGAGAAAATTAAATCGGCGCATTATTTAGGGTTTTGACCCTTTGTTATTAAAGAAAAGATTTTTTCTTATTTTTGAATTAAAAAATTAAATCTAAGTTAATAATTAAATTAATTAATTAATGAAAATATTTTTGGATTTTTTATATTTAAGGAAATAAAATAAAATGATTAAAAGTAAGTAAAACCTAATATTCTAAATTGATTTTTAATTTATTGCAAAAATATTAAATGTTTAAACCTATTTAAGACTAAGTTAATTAATTAATATTTATTTACAAAAATAAAGTGATGTATTTAATTTTAATTAAAAAAATAATATTTTTTTGGGTTTTCTGATTTTATGAGGAAAATAAATTATTAGGTTAATTAAAAATAATAAAACAATTAAATAAAGGGAAAAAAAGAAAAGAAATTAACCCATTGGGAGGGTTTAAGCCCAAATATGGATGTATGATTGGCAATTTGTGGCCCAAAACGTTCAAGCCTGCTTTGACTTTGGCCATTCCATGTGTGTGCGTTGACTGGAGAGTATGGTGGACGTCATCTTGTGACCATCAGATTTGGCCTGAAGGCCACCTGGCGTTTGGGATCTGGAGGTCCATGGTATGCTACGCTTGTTGAAACCACATGCAATTATCTGGAGAAAAATAAGACAAATATATTGGGGGACCTGGGATTCGAACCCAGGTCCCATTAGACAATACACTAACCTGCTTGCCAACTCAACCAATGCGTTTTATTGTTAGTGGAACACACAATGAATATTATATTGGAAATTCAATTATTATGCTGGAAAAATAAAAAAATGGCGCGCTGTTTGAATCAACCAATCAGGAGAAGACACATAATCGTCTTCTTCGTTGAAGAGCCTGGATATTTACCTGCGGATTTTATCCGCAACTAAATTCCCAGGTTCGTCCTAAAATGAGCTACAGGTCTTGTAAGCACAAATGGAGGCCATCACTGTGTTCTTCTCTCCTCCCTGAACACAACTATGGGCATGGTTCGTCCTAATTGTTCCTTCAAAACAAAAACCCAAATGCAAACCTCCAAAACCCTAGGTTCGGGTAGGGAGATATAGGCTACAAAAATCCAATTGAATAATGCAGAATGATTGGAAATTAAATTGTAAACATGATTGTACAAACGATTTGTCCAAAAGGTGCCAGAATATGGAGTCATGATTTCATGTTCAGAGTGACTTTTTGGACAACTTACAGTGAGTTTGGTGACGTTTCAAGGCTTGGTTTTGATTCCTTTGGCTTCAGTGGACGTCAGGCAAGGAAGCTACGTTGAGATTTTGCTTTGAATTAACCTCTAAACAAGATTTCAATCTCCACTTTTTCCAAGCTTTTTTCAGTTTTGGTTTGGCCGTTTTTTCCACTTTCAGGTCGTGTTCTTATGCCTTTGCCTTGTACATGTATATTAGAAGCAATTAGGTTAAAAACTTGGGCTTGAATCCATGGGAATTGATGAATCAAGATTTGATATGATCTTCCGTTAACAAACTTCCAAAAATGTCTCAAATCAAATATTTTGTGCATAATAAGGCTTGATACGAATTTGATTGGGTGTATCATGTTAATTAAGACCTGTAATAATCACAAAGATCCTATTCCATACATATTTGGATTTTATTTGGATTAATATTGATTTAAAATGAATTAATCAAATAAAAATCAAATAAAATAGAAAAATTAATGAATGGACATGAAACTGAAGATAGGATACGTGTGTGGTATGACAAGATCAAATCAAGTGGAAAAAAGTGGGCCCTTTTGTCAAAATTTGATGTTTTGAGGGTAGTTGACTTTTGGCACTTTTGGAAAAATGTCCAACTTCAACAATACATAACTTCTTCAATTTGGAACTTTTGTAAGTGTTCTTGGACGTTTTAGAAACCTTGAGATGTCCTCTAACCAACCCTTTTGGTCTCATCGCATTTTGATATTCCATGCTCAAGTTATAAGCTTTGGCAAAAAAGGTGTTTTTGTTGACTTTCAAAAATGACCTATAATGTCCAAATTTGTAACTTTTTGTGAGTGAATTTATTGATCTTAGGGTGTGAAGATGGATTGTAGGAAATTTCATCCTCTTCAAAATGAGATTTGGATGGGTCATTTCTCATAAAGTATTAGAAAGTTATGCTTGGTCAAAGTTGAGTTGACTTTTCCTACAAAATCCTAATTTAGCAACTTTTGAATCTTGATGAATCTTGAGCAATCCTTGATGAATCATGATCAACCCTTGATAAAATGATGAATTATCCTTCAAAATGAGAATGTTGACAAAAAAATCTTGAGGTCAAAGTCACAGTTGACTTTTGCCCCTAGCATAGTCGATTTTTGGGCCTCTTGAGCAATTGACTGACCAAACTTTCTTTGCAAGGCTTGAAATTTGACAGGGATGAACTTGAGAACATATTAGGAAATTGGGGAGAATTTGAGGTCATTTGTATGTAAGGACCTTGACGCAACACAAAACCCTAATTTTGAATTGACTGCCTTAGGAGATGATTTGACTGTCCAACTCTTGAGTAATTTGAGCCACTTGGAGATTATTCTTGACATGTCTTGAGAAATATGGGAGGGAAAATTTTGGGGTACAACAGTTGCCCCTGTTCAATTTTCTTAAACCTGAGGATATAGATTGGCTTTCGAGCCTTTCGTGATCCGAAGGTGGAAGATAATTGAACACTAGAGTGCCCAGAAATTTGTACTCACATGGGGTAGTATCAGCATTGTGATGTCGAGAATGGGCTTACAGATTCCATTCGGAGATTGTTGGTAGGAGGATAGGCTTACAGATGCCATCTGCAGGAGTGTCGATCGCATAAGAGATTCCTTAGCGAAAATTTGCATACCTGTTATTGTAGAAGATTCCGCTGGGGAAGCCTAACTTTTGTTGAGATTTAGGAACTTGCCTGTACTTCAACTGAGAGAATTCCTCGGCTGAGTCTTAAGAACTTTTCCATGATTCAACTGGGGGGGAAACATCTTCATCAAGATTTAGGAACTGTCTGGTCTTCAACATAGTATACCGTTGAAATTACAGAACTCGTCCACACTGTGACGGAGGAAAACATCAAGATCTAGGAACTAACTAGTGCTCAACGTAGTATATTATTGAGGTTATAGCACTCGTCCACACTTTGACATAGGGAAACATCTTCATCAAGATATAGGAATTGTCTGGTACTCAACGTAGTATACAGTTGAGGTTATAGCACTCGTCCACACTATGACGTAGGAAAACATCAAGATCTAGGAACTGACTAGTGCTCAACGTAGTATACCATTGAGGTTATAGTACTCGTTCACACTATGACATAGAGAAACATCTTCATCAAGATCAAGGAACTGTCTGGTCTTCAACGTAGTATACCGTTGAAATTAGAGAACTCATCCACACTATGACGGAGGCAAACATCAAGATCTAGGAACTGACTAGTGCTCAACGTAGTATACCGTTGAGGTTATAGCACTCGTCCACACTATGACGTAGGAAAACATCAAGATCTAGGAACTGACTAGTGCTCAACGTAGTATACCATTGAGGTTATAGTACTCGTTCACACTATGACGTAGAGAAACATCTTCATCAAGATCTAGGAACTGTCTGGTCTTCAACGTAGTATACCGTTGAAACTACAGAACTCGTCCACACTATGACGGAGGAAACATCAAGATCTAGGAATTGACTAGTGCTCAACGTAGTATACCGTTGAGGTTATAGCACTCGTCCACACTATGACGTAGGAAAACATCAAGATCTAGGAACTGACTAGTGCTCAACGTGTAATCTCAAGCCTCAACTCAACTTTAGTTTTGATGAAAGACAAACAAGCTAGTGTGATGAAAGACAAACAAGCATTGTGGAAAGAAGGAAAAGAAGTGGAAATCATCTTAAAGCATCATTCACTCAAAGCTTCAAGGAACTTGGCAAGCAATCAAGTATATCAATTCTCAATTAAACTACATTGATTAGAAATGCTCAAAAATGATATACACACTTGCCACATCACTTCAAGTATATTTCAAAAACAATTTTTAAGTTTTTCTCTGCTGTAAATCGATTAACATCTTGTGTAAATCGATTTACACATGCTTTTTCAAAAAACTGTTTGCTCCTGCCAGCAATCGATTTACAGGTTGTGTAAATCGATTGATCACAGAACAAACTGATTTTTTTAACACTTGTAAATCGATTGACACTACATGCTAATCGATTTACACTTCAAACTTTTTGAAATTCTGAACGTTACAAACACGTGCAATCGATTTGCATCTTATGTTAATCGATTTGCACATTGAAAATTTTGAAAAATCTGAAATGGTTTCAAGATATCCTTCACACCTTTTCTCCAATGGTTGCATGATCAAACATTGCATCTTGTCAAGTTTTACAAACAGAAAAGTGTCCTTTTGGAAAGGTATCTTGATTACTATATATTGCAAAATATTTCAAATCATAAACATCTCTTCTCTTGCAATAAAATCTGAACTTTGTAAAATATTCAAACTTCATATTTCTTAACTTTTAAGAACAAAGATTTTCTGCACTTTCACACATATAAAGAACAGAAATCTTTGAGCATTATCTAACCATTGTGTTACAGTTTGAATTGCTTACAAGAGAAGAAAGAAGAAACTTCAAAGAAGTCACTCTAAGTGATCAACATCTTTCAAGAAATCATACTTCATAAAAACATACAAAGTGTAACTTATTTCCAGGATTGTTGGAATTAAGTATTAGATTATTTTTTGTTCCTTGTTGTCCATTATTGGAAACAAGAGGTATCTTTTGAGAGGATTGTTCTCATTAGACTTATTGGAAATCCAAGAGGGTGTTCTTGGTTATTTGTTAGGTTCTTTAGTGGATAAGACTAGGAAGAGTCTTGTAAAAGTTCTAACAATATAGTAAAATCTCTTGCGTGTTTGCAAGGGGACTGGACGTACTTCCGGGTTGTGGAAGGAACCAGGATAATTCTCCGTGTCTCTTTACTTTCTGCACTTTACAGTTTTCAAAGCACTATATCAAAACCAGAAAGTATAAAATAAGTCAAAAATCGACCATCACCTAATTCACCCCCCCTCTTAGGCGCAATCTTAATCTTACAATTGGTATCAGAGCAGGTTATAGGTAACCTGCTCCTAGAGATCCAGAATGGCTTCCGCAAATCATCAACCAGTTTTCAGAGATGGTGGTAGTAACAACAAGCCTCCTCTATTTTGTGGTGAATATTTTGACTTTTGGAAAATACGCATGAAGGCGCATTTAGAAGCACAAGGAGAGGAAGTATGGGATGCTGTTGAAAATGGTCCATTTATCCCAATAACGGTAATCAATGGCGTTGGGTCTGCAAAGCCCAAAACTGTATGGGACGACGATGATAAAAAGAAAGTTCTCTATGACAAAAAGGCAATAAACCTTCTTCAAGGTGCTCTCAGTATGGACGAATTTTTTCGTGTCTCAAACTGCAAAACAGCAAAGGAAATTTGGGATACCTTGGTTCAAACTCATGAAGGAACGGCTGAAGTAAAAAGATCAAGGCTAAATACCTTGAGTCAAGAATATGAACTATTTCGAATGCAGCCCGGAGAATCCATTCTTGACTTACAAAAGAGATTTGTGCATTTGACAAATCACTTAATTGCTCTTGGTAAAACCCTGCCAAATGATGAACTCAACTTGAAAATCCTTAGATCATTGACTAGGGAATGGCAACCAAAGGTAACGGCAATCTCGGAAAAGAAGAGTCTCTCCGCAATGACTTCCGCTACATTATTCGGCAAACTTCAAGAATACGAAACGGAACTCGGTAGACTTGAAAAACATGAGAATCTAGAAAAGAAGTCCAAAAACATTGCCTTAAAAATTGATTCAAAAGAAGTGGTAAAAGAAGACAATCCGGAAGAAGATGAAAATTTCATGCTTCTAGTGAAAAGACTTGGAAAGTTTTTTGGCAGAAATGACAAAGGCGGATCTCATGCACATAAGAGAAAGCACTTCAAGAAAAGAGAAGCCTCCACATCAACTCAAGATGTCTCATGTTATGAATGTGGAAAGCAAGGACATATCAAGCCAAACTGTCCAAATCTCCCAAAGAAAAATGGATTCAAAGGAAAGGACTCAAAACAAAAGAAAGCCTACATAGCATGGGAAGATAATGATATGAGCAGTTCATCGGAATCGGAAAGCGACGAATGTGCAAACTTAGCCTTAATGGCATCGCATCACTCCGACAATGAAGAAGAGGTTAGTAATGAATTTAATCTTTTTGATGATGATGTTCAAGGTGCAATTGATGAACTCTTGAAAGAATGCAAAAGTTTATACAAAAAGGTGTCAAAACAAGAAAAAGAACTTCTAAGTTGTCTAGAAAAAATTGACACCATGACTAAAGATTTTGATCTTCAAAAACAGAATTTTATAAAAGAAAAGGAAAACTTTGCATGCTCCAAGTGTGAATCAAATGTCTTTCAAATTGTTCAATTGAAAAGAGTCATTGAACGATATGAAAAAGGACAAATAGGATTGGAAGGATTACTAAGCCAACAACGTTATCCTAATGATAAAAGAGGTCTTGGTTATGTGAATACTAAGAAACCAAGTAACAATCCCACTGTTTTTGTAAAGGCTAGTAATAGTTCCAATCCCAAGAAAGTAGAAAAGAAGCAAGTTGTTCATAATCATCAAAAGAAAAAGGCTAATGTATCTAAAAGAAAACAAATTCCTAGATACAAGAGCAAATTTGTTCCAAACTGTTTTTACTGTGGTATTATTGGACACACACCAAATGCATGCTATATTAGAAATTTCAGTATGGCTAGTGGACATTATGCATGGGTGAAAAAGGGAACTAACTATGAAGGACCCAAGGCAACTTGGGTACCTAACAAGAAATAATTTGTTTCTGTAGGTATGCTTGAAATCCACTTCAAATGTTTGGTATCTTGACAGTGGATGTTCAAAGCATATGACAGGAGATGTACACCAATTTTCATATCTAGTACATAAAGCCAAAGGGTATGTCACCTATGGAGACAACACCAAAGGAAAGATTCTTGGCGTTGGAATAGTTGGCACACCTCCATCCATTCAAATTGAGGATGTTCTCTATGTTGAAGGATTAAAGCACAACCTTCTTAGCATAAGTCAACTTTGCGATAGAGGGTTCAAGATCAAATTCAACAAAGAAGAATGCCTTATTATGGATGAGGCAACCAATGAGGTAAAACTCAAAGGTATAAGATCTAACAATATTTTTGTGATTACTCTAGATGATTTGTCTATGAAGGTACAATGTCTTATGGTAAACAACAATGACGCTTGGTTATGGCATAAGAGGATTGCTCACATTCACATGGAGCACTTGAACAAATTGGTTAAGCATGACTTAGTTATTGGTCTACCAAAGATGAAGTTCATCAAAGACAAATTATGTAGTGCATGCCAAAAGGGCAAACAGACCAAATCAACTTTCAAACCAAAGAATGTGGTTTCAACAACAAGACCACTTCAATTGTTGCACATGGATCTTTTTGGTCCATCTAGAACAAGAAGCTTCGGAGGTAACATTTATGCATTAGTTATTGTAGATGATTTTTCCCGTTTCACTTGGACTTTGTTTTTAGTACACAAGAATGAAGCATTCAAGGCATTCAAGAGATATGCAAAACAAGTTCAAAATGAGAAGTCATCAAAGATAACATCAATCCGAAGTGATCACGGTGGAGAGTTCCAAAACAGTCTATTTGAAGAATTTTGTGAAGAAAATGGGATCTTCCACAATTTTTCAGCACCAAGAACTCCACAACAAAATGGAGTAGTTGAAAGGAAAAATAGGTCTTTGGTGGAACTTGCTAGAACCATGCTAAGTGACTCAAGTTTGCCTAAATATTTTTGGGCGGATGCGGTAAGCACGGCATGTTATGTAAGCAATCGCGTGATCATAAGACCTATACTAAAGAAAACTCCATATGAGATCTACAAAGGAAGAAAACCAAATATCTCTCACTTTCATATTTTCGGGTGCAAATGTTTTGTCCTTAACAACGACAAAGACAATCTCGGTAAGTTCGATGAAAAATCGGATGAAGGTATCTTTCTTGGTTACTCCCTTTCTAGCAAAGCTTTTAGAATTTACAATAAAAGAACTTTAACTATAGAAGAATCAATGCATGTTTCTTTTGATGAATCTAACACCTCCAAGGAGGAAGTTGCTATTTGTGATGATGATGATTCTATAGATTTATCTCATGAGATTTCCTGCGGAGATGGCAAAATTGTCAATCCGGAACAAACACATGAACTTTCACACCAAAATGAAAATGATGATGATCTTCCTCAAGAATGGAGAACTCATCGTGATCATCCAATTGACAATATAATTGGAGATATTAGCAAAGGAGTATCTACTCGACTAAATCTTAAGGATGCATGCTTAAATATGGCGTTTGTATCTCAAGTTGAACCTACTAAAGTGGCTCAAGCACTAGAAGATGATCAATGGATCCTTGCCATGCAAGAGGAGTTAAACCAATTCGAGCGGAATGAAGTTTGGGAACTTGTTCCTAATCCAGGAAATAAACGTATCATTGGAACCAAATGGGTTTTCAAAAACAAGATGGATGAAAATGGAATAATCACTCGAAACAAGGCAAGACTAGTTGCTCAAGGATACAACCAAGAGGAAGGAATTGATTTTGAAGAAACTTTTGCTCCGGTAGCACGTTTGGAAGCAATAAGACTATTACTTGCATATGCATGCTCATTGGACTTTGAACTTTTTCAAATGGATGTAAAAAGCGCATTTCTCAACGGATTCATAAATGAAGAAGTCTATGTAAAGCAACCTCCCGGATTTGAAGACTTCAAACATCCTAATCATGTCTTCAAACTGAAGAAAGCTCTCTATGGGCTGAAGCAAGCACCAAGGGCTTGGTATGATAGACTAAGCGCATTCCTATGTGAAAAAGGGTTTGTAAAGGGTAAAGTTGATACCACTCTCTTCATAAAAAATGTTAATCATCATACCTTACTTGTACAAATCTATGTAGATGATATTGTTTTCGGTTCAACTAACCAAAATATGTGCAAGGAATTTTCGTCTATGATGCAAGGAGAGTTTGAGATGTCTATGATGGGAAGATTGAATTTCTTTCTTGGTCTTCAAATTAAGCAACTCAAACATGGTATCTTCGTAAACCAATCAAAATATTGCAAAGACCTTATAAAGAAGTTTGAGATGGAAAGTAGCAAAGAAAGTGCAATTCCTATGGGATCCGGCACCTATCTTGACCCAGATGAATCAGGAAATTCTATTGACATAACTAAGTATCGTGGAATGATTGGCTCACTCCTTTATTTAACAGCAAGTAGACCTGACATTATGTTCAGCGTTTGCCTATGTGCAAGATATCAAGCCAATCCTAAAGAGTCTCACCTTGCAGCAGTCAAGCGCATAATAAAATATCTCAAAGGAACAACCAACGTCGGATTATGGTATCCAAAAGGTAGTATGTGCAATCTAGTTGGTTATTCTGATGCTGACTATGCAGGTTGCAAAACTGATCGCAAAAGTACAAGTGGAACATGTCACATTCTTGGAAATGCCTTGGTTTCATGGTCATGCAAAAAGCAAGCAAGCGTAGCTCTCAGCACTGCCGAAGCAGAATACATTGCGGCTGGAAGTGGATGCGCTCAAATTCTTTGGCTAAAACAACAATTACTTGACTATGGAGTAAACCTTGGATGCATTCCTCTTCGATGTGATAACACAAGCGCGATCAATATTACGAAAAATCCAGTTATGCATTCCCGGACGAAACACATTGACATCAGACATCATTTCATCCGAGACCATGTACTCAAAGGAGATGTCGAGATCACATTTGTGGACACTCAAAATCAACTCGCGGACATCTTCACAAAACCACTTGCAAAGGATGCATTTTTCAAAATTCGTCGTGAACTTGGAATCCTCGATGAACAAGATATTTAAGGTGCACTCAATCCTTGACTATACCTTAGTGTACATATATATGTGGTTAGACATTGTTTCAAATGTTAAAAATAATGATGTTTTAAATTTTCTCTTTAAGTAAATCGATTTACACCATATGTCAATCGATTTACTACTGAAGCAAATCATTTCTTTTATTAAAATCTACTGTGTAAATCGATTTACACAATATGTCAATCGATTTACTACTGAAGCAAATCATTTTTTTAATAAAATCTTGTGTGTAAATCGATTTACACAATATGTAAATCGATTTACCACTGAACGAAAATTAATTTTTCATAAAAATATTGTGTAAATCGATTTAACCAAGGGGCAAATCGATTTACCACAGAATCTGAAGCATTTTTTATGTATGCAATTTGTGTTTTTCATTCATGTTCCTATACATTTCTTTCTGGTATACTTTCTTGTTGCATCTTTCCCTTCTTTTTGATAATGTCAAAGGGGGAGAAGGATGTAATAGCACTTTATGGTTGTTTGTTTTCATTGTCTTTACAGAGCAAACTTTCAAAGCTTTTTCTCCATAGGGGGAGAAATCTTCTCAGGGGGAGAAAACACCTTTTGCTCAAATTCTGATCAACACATAAAGGAAAATGGTTTGTCATCATCAAAAAGGGGGAGAATGTAATCTCAAGCCTCAACTCAACTTTAGTTTTGATGAAAGACAAACAAGCTAGTGTGATGAAAGACAAACAAGCATTGTGGAAAGAAGGAAAAGAAGTGGAAATCATCTTAAAGCATCATTCACTCAAAGCTTCAAGGAACTTGGCAAGCAATCAAGTATATCAATTCTCAATTAAACTACATTGATTAGAAATGCTCAAAAATGATATACACACTTGCCACATCACTTCAAGTATATTTCAAAAACAATTTTTAAGTTTTTCTCTGCTGTAAATCGATTAACATCTTGTGTAAATCGATTTACACATGCTTTTTCAAAAAACTGTTTGCTCCTGCCAGCAATCGATTTACAGGTTGTGTAAATCGATTGATCACAGAACAAACTGATTTTTTTAACACTTGTAAATCGATTGACACTACATGCTAATCGATTTACACTTCAAACTTTTTGAAATTCTGAACGTTACAAACACGTGCAATCGATTTGCATCTTATGTTAATCGATTTGCACATTGAAAATTTTGAAAAATCTGAAATGGTTTCAAGATATCCTTCACACCTTTTCTCCAATGGTTGCATGATCAAACATTGCATCTTGTCAAGTTTTACAAACAGAAAAGTGTCCTTTTGGAAAGGTATCTTGATTACTATATATTGCAAAATATTTCAAATCATAAACATCTCTTCTCTTGCAATAAAATCTGAACTTTGTAAAATATTCAAACTTCATATTTCTTAACTTTTAAGAACAAAGATTTTCTGCACTTTCACACATATAAAGAACAGAAATCTTTGAGCATTATCTAACCATTGTGTTACAGTTTGAATTGCTTACAAGAGAAGAAAGAAGAAACTTCAAAGAAGTCACTCTAAGTGATCAACATCTTTCAAGAAATCATACTTCATAAAAACATACAAAGTGTAACTTATTTCCAGGATTGTTGGAATTAAGTATTAGATTATTTTTTGTTCCTTGTTGTCCATTATTGGAAACAAGAGGTATCTTTTGAGAGGATTGTTCTCATTAGACTTATTGGAAATCCAAGAGGGTGTTCTTGGTTATTTGTTAGGTTCTTTAGTGGATAAGACTAGGAAGAGTCTTGTAAAAGTTCTAACAATATAGTAAAATCTCTTGCGTGTTTGCAAGGGGACTGGACGTACTTCCGGGTTGTGGAAGGAACCAGGATAATTCTCCGTGTCTCTTTACTTTCTGCACTTTACAGTTTTCAAAGCACTATATCAAAACCAGAAAGTATAAAATAAGTCAAAAATCGACCATCACCTAATTCACCCCCCCTCTTAGGCGCAATCTTAATCTTACACAACGTAGTATACCGTTGAGGTTATAGTACTCGTTCACACTATGACATAGAGAAACATCTTCATCAAGATCTAGGAACTGTCTGGTCTTCAACGTAGTATACCGTTGAAACTACAGAACTCATCCACACTATGACGGAGGAAACATCAAGATCTAGGAATTGACTAGTGCTCAACGTAGTATACCGTTGAGGTTATAGCACTCGTCCACACTTTGACGGAGAAAAATTGTCGAGATTGAGAACCTTATTTGAAATTCAACCGAGGATAATTCAGTTGAGATTTAAGAGCCGGTCAGGTCTTCGACTAAGCTGAGAACTTAACTGCATATTTCCTGAAAGGTAAAGATCAGTCATATGCAATGCATGAGATGGATCAAGCAATGATGTTCTCAACATAAATGAGATTTTATGGTATGATGCATATATGCATGTATCATGATGTATGAAAATGTGATGTTTTAGCTGGGGAAAATAAATCCCGGAGCTGCTGGAGAATAGAGTTGAGTTCTTCATTTCCCCTGGGGATGATGGACGAAGATGATTGTGAGAATAGACCTGCATGAGAAAAGAACTCTGTTGGGAAATAAACTGATGAAGAGATTACTCTGAGGGGAAATACTCTGTGGGGAGGGGATACTCTTCTGAGGATTTTAACGATAAACTTCACTGAGGATTCCGCTGATAAACTCTGTTGGGGATTTCAATGATAGACTCCGCTGGGGATGGATTATCGTTGCTAGTGATATTGGATCTGTTAAGGATTGAACTCCTGTTTTAGGGAAAGAAATAACTTTGATGGGGATGATCTTTCAGTTGTAAATTGTTGGGGGTAACCCTTTTAGACTTTTGTGGGGATAATCCTCTGAATTTGGCTGGGGAGGTTTATTCTTGTACTCCGCTGGGGATAAACTTCTAGAGTCTACTGGGGATGATGCCTCATCTTTGTTGGGGAAGCTTTTTTAGACTGCGCTGGGGAAATGGCTCCCCTGGGGGTATCTTGTATTCTGCCGGGGAACATTCTTATATTTTGTTGAGAAATATTAAGACTGTCGGGGATACTCTTATGCTTTCTGGGGAATATCTTTATACTCCGCTGGGGAATATTAAGACCTTCTGGGGATACCAAACCTTTTTAGCGCTGATGGTGGATGAACTTTGCTTGGGGAGAGTATTGTTGATTTGTTCATAGTTGCAAGTCCCATCTGGGAGAGCTACCATTACTATCTTATTCTGTGGGGAGTGAAGGTATCTTAGCCATATTCTTCAGCTGAACTTACCGTCGTACCTGGTGGATAGAGCAACTGCATAGTTTAGACAATTCTTATTGCCCCTGTTTCTGCGGGAGAAGGTGCCTGCGGAGGCCCTATGGACCGAGTATTATCCCCACCTATGAGGCGCTTGGTATCTTTCGATTAAAATGACAAGTCTTCTTTTGGTAGGCCAGTGACGAGATGACGAGACATAGTCGTACGCTTTGATCCCTAATTTTTTCCTGGACCGCCCTTTCGGGTTATCTGTCCACCGGGATACCTTTTTTTGCCCAAGCCACCTTTTCAGGTTTTCGACTTGTCGGGTGTACAAATTTTTGTTAGAACAAAGTTTGAATCTACTACCCTAAGTTAAAGTTTTGATGATAACAAAATGCTAGATTAAATAAATTGTATAATTCATATGAGACATATATGCTACCTAAAAATTATATTGTGCATTTACAGAAACTCTGATGGATATCAGCATAAGAATGTCAACATCAGCATCAGAAGATGAAATATCATACATCAGCATCAGAAGATGAAATATCACATGCCAGCATCAGAAGAAGAAACATCATATGCCAGCATCAGAAGATCAAAGCATGTGCTTACGCTGAAGCTTGATGAACAGATCTGCGCTTAACATACTCCAAACTCTGATCAAGACCAAAACAATATCATCAGCACCTAGAAGCGTCAGAATAAGCCAAAGCCAATCAACACGCTTAATTGACAACGGTACTATGCATTCAAGACACTTTATTACCAACAGCTGTATTCCAAGACAAAGATCTTCTCAATATGGAAAGAATGTAATGGGCATTAAAATGGAATAATTGACTATAACGTATTTTTTCCGAGGCTATATAAACGAGCCAGTGAGAAATGAATTGGCTAATGCTCTACAACTCTTCACACGCATAAAGCAAATCATCTTCATCCTCACTCATACAGTTTGCTATATCTCTCAAATTGCTTACTATATAGTTATAGCATCCTAGTTTCACATAAGCTTAATTTGTGTATTATCACAGTTGTGATATAAAGTTTTTGTAGAAAACATTCCACACATAGTATTCATTTATCTGTAAGAAAGAATTTCCTTGAGAAACCGGTCTGTGGTTTAGACTCAAGAAGGCTTTAGCAGTTGTTAAAGCAGTTGTAATATTCAGTTGAATATATTGGATTAAGACCTCGTTGGAGAGAGGCGAAATCACCTTGACGGGTGGACTGGAGTAGTTTGAGATCAAACAAACCAGGATAAAAATAACGTGTTGTCTGCATTTGATTTCAAGTTTTACAATTCAACCCCCCTTCTTGTGTTTTTCACTTCTTCAATTGGAATCAGAGTGCCTGGTTCTGAGCTAAAACACTTAACCGTGTCAGTACAAGATCCAACGTCAGAAAAACACAATGGCAGGAACATATCAACACACCCGCAATGACAACAATGAAGATAGAGACAGATTCAGCGGCAAACCTCCAGTCTTTGATGGAGAAAATTTTGATTACTGGAAAGTCAGAATTGAAAGCTTCTTTCTGGCACATGATGATGATCTGTGGGACATGGTGACAGATGGATACACGCACCCAGTGAATGCAAGTGGTCAGAAGATTGACAGGAAGGCAATGTCTGATCAACAAAAGTGTGACTTCAAAAATCACCACAAGGCCAGAACTATTCTTCTCAGAGCCATCTCTTACGCTGAATATGAAAAGATATCTAACAGAGACACTGCAAAGAGTATTTTTGACTCTCTCAGAATGACGCATGAAGGCAACATTCAGGTCAAAGAAACTAAAGCTCTTGCGCTCATTCAGAAGTATGAGGCATTCAAAATGGAAGAAAGGGAATCAATTGAAATGATGTTCTCAAGATTTCAAATTCTGGTGGCTGGTCTCAAAGTTCTAAACAAAGGGTATTCTACTGTTGATCATGTCAAGAAGATCATCAGAAGCTTGCCAAAACAGTGGAGGCCAATGGTTACAGCGCTGAAGCTAGCTAAAGATCTCAACAAAATCTCTCTGGAGGAACTTATCAGCTCCCTCAAAAGTCACGAGATAGAGCTAGAAGCTGATGAACCTCAGAAGCAAGGTAAGCCTTTAGCCTTAAAATCTAACAGAAAATCTGACTCCAAAGTTTTGCAGGCTGTTGAAGAAACTTCTGATGGGTCCTCATCAGAAGAATACGAACTTTCCCTCCTCTCCAGAAGAGTGAATCAACTATGGAAGCAGAGGCAAAGAAAGTTCAGGAATACCAGAAGATCCGATCAGAATGAGTCCTCCTCCAGATACAGAAGGTCAGACTCCTCCTCTGGATACAGAAAATCTGAAGGCTCTTCAGGAAGAAGAAAACCAAACACCAAGGACATCATCTGCTATGAATGCAACGAGCAAGGACACTACAAGAGTGACTATCCAAAGCTTCAGAGGGAAAAGCCCAAAAAGAAGTTTGGAAGGGAAAAGAAGAAGAGTCTCATGGCTACATGGGATGACTCTGACTCGTCTGAAGCTGACTCAGAATCAGATGATGAGAGAGCAAACATAGCTCCCATGGCTAACATATCAGAAGACAGTGAAGCTTCTGAATCAGACTCTAAATCAGACACCGAAGAGGTATTGCCTGACTTTGCAATTAATTTTACTAAGGCTGAACTTGCTGAAAGCCTTAACGAAATTCTGGAAAGATATCAGCAGATCAGAGTTAAATTCAGAAACCTGAAAAGGAATCTTGATTCTGACTCTGATAAAACTGAGAATCTTAAATTGGAAAATTCTGAGTTGAAAAATAAATTTTCAAAATTAGAAAATCATTTACAAAACTCTCAGAAGGAAAAAAATTCTGAAACTCTCAGCAGTGCTGATGAGATCATCAAGGAGTATGATCACAGCTTTCAGAAGTTCCTTGCTAAAAGCATAGATAGAAGCAAAATGGCTTCAATGATCTATGGAGTTAGCAGAAACGGCAGAAAGGGAATAGCATACCAAGGTAAGGTACCTACACCAAAGAATTCCATGGATCTAATTATTAAACGCACTCCTCTGAATTCATACTTCGTGTATGGTCACACACATGACATCAAATATACTAGTAGTAATTATTCTGTGAAACCAAAATTCAACCAGAGTTTTGGTAAAACTAACAAATCAGGACCCAAGAAAATATGGGTACCTAAGGATAAAATAATACATGTTGCAGATATCTTTAGCAGCAAATCAGAAACACCAGTCATGGTACCTGGACTCTGGCTGCTCATGACACATGACGGGAAGAAGGCATATGTTACAAAGCCTGGAACTTAAGCCTGGAGGCCACGTAGGCTTTGGAGGCAATCAGAGGGTAAAGATCATTGGCTCTAGAACAGTAGGTAATGGAAATCTTCCCTCTATAAATAATGTTCTATTAGTAGAAGGATTAATGCATAATCTGTTATCCATAAGTCAATTAAGTGATAACGGTTATGATATAATCTTTAATCAAAAATCATGTAAAGCTGTTCGTCAGAAAGATGGGACTATCCTATTTAATGGAAAGAGGAAAAACAACATTTATAAAATCAAACTTTCTGAACTGAAAAGTCAGAATGTAAAGTTTCTTCTGTCTGTTAACAACGAGCAATGGATCTGGCACAGAAGATTGGGGCATGTTAGTATGAGAAGAATATCTCAGATTAACAAACTCAATCTGGTCAGAGGACTTCCTAATCTGAAGTTCAATTCAGATGCTCTGTATGAAGCATGTCAGAAAGGAAATTTTGCAAAACCTGCTTTCAAATCTAAAAACATTGTTTCCACCTCTAAGCCATTAGAACTTCTGCACATTGACTTATTTGGACCAGTTAAAACTGCTTCAGTCAGTGGCAAGAAGTACGGGTTAGTAATCGTAGATGACTATAGCAGATGGACAAGAGTAAAGTTCTTAAGACACAAGGACGAGTCACACTCTGTCTTTGTCACCTTCTGTAACCAAGTTCAGAATGAAAAGGATCTTAGAATCGTTAAAGTCAGAAGTGATCATGGTGGAGAATTTGAAAACAAATATTTTGAGTCATTCTTTAATGACAGAGGCATTCTGCATGATTTCTCTTGTCCTAGAACTCCCCAGCAAAATGGAGTTGTAGAACGAAAGAACAGAACATTGCAAGAAATGGCCAGAACCATGATGAATGAGACAAACGTTGCTAAGATCTTCTGGGCAGAGGCAATAAACACAGCGTGCTACATTCAGAATAGAATCTCTATAAGACCTATTCTGGAAAAGACTCCATATGAATTGTGGAAGAACAGAAAGTCCAACATTTCATATTTTCATCCATTTGGATGTACTTGCTTTATGTTAAACACAAAAAATTATTTGAACAAGTTTGACTCTAAAGCACAGAAGTGTATTATGTTAGGATACTCTGAACGCTCAAGAGGGTACAGAGTATACAATATAGAAACACAGATTGTGGAAGAATCAATCAGTGTTTGTTTTGATGATAAGCTTGATTCTGAAAAGTCAAAGCAGAATGAAGTCTTTGCAGGTATGGAAGTTGAATTCACAGGTTCTGAAGATAAGTCATCAGAAGCTCTCAACAAAGACACTCCTTCAACATCAGAAAGAGGCACTGCGAGCAATCCAACAACATCTGTTCATCAACCTCACAAAAGACTATCCAGAAGCAGCATGGATCACCCAGAAGAAACAATCTTAGGAAGAAAGGAAGATCCAATCAGAACAAGAGCCAGCTTCAGAAACTCTGAAGAATCCCTCATGGGACTTGTTTCTCTGATTGAACCTTCTTCAATTGATGAAGCACTTCTGGACAACGACTGGATTCTAGCAATGCAAGAAGAGCTGAATCAATTCACCAGAAATGACGTGTGGGATCTAGTTCCCAGACCAAAAGGATTCAACATCATTGGAACAAAATGGGTATTCAGAAACAAACTGAACAAACAAGGTGAAGTCATCAGAAACAAAGCACGACTGGTTAGCACAAGGTTATATACAGACACCTTTGCTCCAGTCGCCAGGTTAGAATCTACCAGACTTTTAATTTCTTTTGCTGTTAATAAAGGCATCACTCTATATCAGATGGATGTCAAGAGTGCATTCTTAAATGGCTATATAGAAGAAGAGGTTTATGTGCACCAACCCCCTGGTTTTGAAAGTACAAAAAATCCAGAATATGTTTTCAAACTAAAGAAGTCACTGTATGGTCTGAAACAAGCTCCCAGAGCTTGGTATGAAAGACTAAGTAACTTTCTGTTAGAAAAAGAATTCACTAGAGGGAAAGTGGACACAACCTTATTCTGTAAGACAGTTAAGAATGACATCTTAGTGTGTCAGATTTATGTTGACGATATTATATTTGGATCTACTAATCCTTCTCTTGGAAGAAAATTTGCTAAGTGTATGCAGGCAGAATTTGAGATGAGCCTCATGGGGGAACTGAAATTCTTTCTGGGAATTCAGATCAATCAAACTCCAGAGGGAACTTACATTCATCAGAGCAAATATGTAAGAGAACTTCTGAAGAAATTTGATCTCTCAGAATGTAAGTCATCAAAGATTCCAATGCATCCCACATGCATTCTGGAAAGAGAAGAGGTAAGCAAAAAGGTAGAACAGAAGGTCTACAGAGGTATGATTGGTTCTCTTCTTTATCTGACGGCTTCAAGGCCTGATATTCTATTCAGTGTATGCATTTGTGCAAGATTCCAATCAGATCCTAGAGAATCTCACTTAACAGCTGTTAAGAGAATTTTCAAGTATATGAAAGGTACTACTAATCTGGGTTTATTTTATAGAAAATCTAGTGATTACAGCTTAGTAGGTTACTGTAATGCTGACTTTGCTGGAGACAGAGTAGAGCGTAAAAGTACTTCTGGAAGCTTCCAGTTTCTGGGAGAAAATCTGATCTCTTGGTCCAGCAAAAGGCAATCCACAATTGCGCTATCAACAGCAGAAGCTGAATACATAGCAGCAGCAGGGTGCAGCACACAAATGCTCTGGATGAAAAGTCAGCTTGAAGACTTCCAGATATTTGAGAGTAACATTCCTATACTCTGTGACAACACTTCTGCCATTTGCTTAAGTAAAAATCCTATTTTGCATTCTAGGGCTAAGCATATAGAAATAAAACATCATTTCATTAGGGACTATATTCAGAAAGGCATTTTAAACCTAAAATTTATTGATACAGACCATCAATGGGCTGAAATTTTCACAAAACCACTTTCTGAAGATAGGTTCAACTTCATTCTGAAACATCTCAGCATGAAGCTCTGCCCAGAGTGAAAATGTTTTAATTTTATATATTAACCTTCAGAATTTGTTTTATTTTACTGTGAACTTCTGATCAATCTTCTCTCAGAAATTTAGACATGCAGATTGTATAAGATTCTATCCATAAAGATATGAGCATTTCATTTCAAGGATAGATGTGTTGTTCACTAAATCAAACAAGTGTCATCCAGTCATCATCTAATTGCTGAAGCAGAACACGCGTGCACGCTTCTGAGAAGGCAAAACATTGATTGGATGCATTGAGACACATGTCATGGGTAACCGTTCCGAATATATTTCTAAATCCCCCAAAATCAGCCAACATTAAATGCGAGTAATCATGATTTAATTCTCTCTCTTAAAACATTTATGTTTTCAAAACATTTTTTGAAACCTATTTAAATGCCTTAAACATCATTCATTCATTTTTACCGTCACTTACAATCTTCAAAATATTTGTGTTCTTACTGTGTGTTCATCTTCTTTCTCAAAGAAACCCTTTTCAAGATTTTTATCAAAAACCCTTGTGTGAACATGGAATCCTCTAGCATTCCATCTGCAGGTTCCCAGCAAGATGCTTCTTCTGAACAATATCAGATTCCTTTCAGAACGCTCCTCACTTCGGTCAAGAACTTGGAAGTTCTGTCAGAATTGATAGTAGATTTCAACAGTTTGAAGGAAAATGGCTTTGATTTGTCTGAAGAAATTAAGGCACAAGGTTGGCAAAGGTACTTTGATAGGTTGGTGGGTCCAACGTTCCCAATTTTGGTTAAAGAATTCTGGATACATGCGTCTTCATCAACTCATCAGGTTACTTCGTATATCATGGGAAAGAAGATAATGATTACTGAAGATCACATTGCAAGGCTGATTGGATACACTGGTGGTGGTATCCGCTGTATTGACATGGCAGATAGATGTGCAAACTCTGCCCTAATTGCAAGAGAGATTTTCACACATGGGGTTCCCTCTAGCAAAATCCGAGACTTGAAAGATCAGCACAGAATTTGGGCAAAGATTATTCTGGGCTGCTTCAACCACAGGAAGCCTACAAGCTCTCCTGAATATATAAACATAGATCAGCAATTTCTGATTTATTTTATTGCAAAGAAGTCCAAGATCAACCTAGCTCGTCTTCTGTTCCATCATCTGAAGACAAGCTTCAAGGAAACGAGAGAAGAAGAAAGGACTAAAAGGGATTGGATACCCTTCGACAGATTGATATCAGATATTCTAACGGAGAATAGGCTGATTGAACACCTGACAGAGGCACAAGAAATAAGCTCTCTAGAACCTTCCGTTGGCAAGCAGCTGAATGCCAAGAATCTGAAGAAGATGAAGTTGATAGAGAATATAAGGAAGGAGCCCAGCGTCACTCCTCATGCTGAAATCACCAGCAGAAGAGTCCCTCTGGACAACTTTCCTATGTTCTCTGAGATTGACTCTAAACCAGTCATTGTTCTCAGATACTTGGATGCTTGTAAAGCTGATGGCATAGATCCTGATCTGAACATTAAAGATATGCACCAACAAACACCAGAGGTTACTCTGAAGAAGACTAAGAAGAGAAAGGCTGCATCAGAAGGATCGTCTCAGCAGACCCCAAAGAAGAGAGGTAATCTGTCTTCTGTTAATGTTTTAAATTCATCTGCTGTTCCAACATTTATTCCAACCCCAGCTTCATTTGAAATCCCAATTCCCATTCCAACCATTGATGATAATGAACATGAGTTTGACCCTTCTGAGTCATTAACACTCAGAAAATAGCGCGCCAAACCTCACAATCCAAAACCTACAACCACAATAGAACCAGAACTTGAAAAAGTTCTTTCAGAAATAGATCAACACTCTTCCGCTCCCCATACAGAAAATCCAAATCTTCAACCAGAAACTCCCCACTCACCTCAACCAGAATCTACACTCTCACCAATACCAGAAGATCCACATTCACCGCAACCAGAAATTCCACAACCTCCATCTCCACAACCAGAACTTAATCCACCATAACCTCAACAGGAATCATCTCAACAACCTGAGTTTCAACACTCTGAGGCTCAAACCCCTGAACCTCAATCATCTGAATCCTCTGAACCACAACCCTTAGCCATACAATTTCCTGGTGGTACCACTGTTAATATCCCTCAACTACCATCCTCACCAGAAATTACTCCACCTAATACCCCATCCAGTCCAATAATGATTCCTGATTCTCCTACTCCCTCACCCAAGCAAAATCCAGATGACCACAGCAAGACCTTCATTGATCTAACAGTCCTTGACCGCGTTGCTGCCCTTAAAAATAAAACCGCCATTCCCAAACCCAAACAACCAGATGTTGGTTCTATCATCTTGAATTTTGAAACAGACATGCAGAAGTGGATTTCTTCTCTAAAATATGCTAGTCCGAGAGTGATTGATCCTGCTGTTTCAGACCAACTCTGGACACAATTCAGAGGATGGGTATGCGCTGAAACCTTTAAGCTGCAAGACCTAAGCTATGAACAGGCTCAACAGAACTTCAGCAATCTGCTGAAAGAAATTGAAGGTCTAGTTTTGAGTCAGTTGCTGAAGGAGGAAGTGCTTCATCTGGACAATGAGCCTTGGTCTGAAAAGCGTCCAGCTTCAACAGTTCAACCAGCAGAAGAACAGACGATTCCAGCTGAAGATTTAAGTCAAGAAGAAGTTATTGCAGAAAGCTCTTAGAAGCATCCTGATCCTGACACCTCTCAAGCTGCATTGGACAGACAGACTCTTGAAGAGCTGAAGTAAAATGATCTTCTACTGCAGGAGAGAATGGATGAGAAAGATCAACGAATGAAGGAAAGGATGGATGTTCAGGATACTAATATTGACTCAGTAGTCAGCATGGTGCATCAGTAGAAGGAAACCACTGACCAGATTAAGAACATGCTAGAAGCTCTGTTCACACGCCTTCCTCCCCATTCTTAGATTTTGATTCTTGATGTTTTTACTGTTTTCTTTACATGTTATCTGTAATATTTTCTGAGTTCTGAACTGAATACAATCGTTTTTCTTCACTGATCGTTTTTAACTTCAATTATTTGCACTTTTTGATTGCTGACAAAAAGGGGGAGAAAGAATGATATTTTTCAATAACAAATTACTGAGACAAAAGTCTCAAACATTCTAACACTCTGATATACTTGAATGTTTCTTTGTTTTGCATAAGCTTACAGGTACAAGAATTTAATTATCTCTGATACACTGAAGCTCTTCTCTAGTAAAGGAAAGATCTGATGCTCAAAGAAAGTTCAATAAAGATCTGATGCTAAAGGACTCATGGAATTAAAAGGGAAGTAATAAACTCAGGGGGAGTTTTTCTGATCATAACTCTGATACCTTTCTATTCCCTATCTTCTTAACTTTGATACCTTTCTGTTTATCGCTGATATAAATTTATTATTTGGTTACCTCTGACAATTTTTTCTTTAAATTTCAATTGAAAATATCTGGTTTTTGTCATCATCAAGAAGGGGGAGATTGTTAGAACAAAGTTTGAATCTACTACCCTAAGTTAAAGTTTTGATGATAACAAAATGCTAGATTAAATAAATTGTATAATTCATATGAGACATATACGCTACCTAAAAATTATATTGTGCATTAACATAAACTCTGATGGATATCAGCATAAGAATGTCAACATCAGCATCAGAAGATGAAATATCATACATCAGCATCAGAAGATGAAATATCATATGCCAGCATCAGAAGATGAAACATCATATGCCAGCATCAGAAGATCAAAGCATGTGCTTACGCTGAAGCTTGATGAACAGATCTGCGCTTAACATACTCCAAACTCTAATCAAGACCAAAACAATATCATCAGCACCTAGAAGCGTCAGAATAAGCCAAAGCCAATCAACACGCTTAATTGACAACGGTACTGTACATTCAAGACACTTTGTTACCAACGGATGTATTCCAAGACAAAGATCTTCCTAATATGGAAAGAACGTAATGGGCATTGAAATGGAATAATTGACTACAACGTATTTTTTCCAAGGCTATATAAACAAGTCAGTGAGAAATGAATTGGCTAATGCTCTTCAACTCTTCACACGCATAAAGCAAATCATCTTCATCCTCACTCATACTGTTTTCTATATCTCTCAAATTGCTTACTATATAGTTATAGCATCCTAGTTTCACATAAGCTTAATTTGTGTATTATCACAGTTGTGATATAAAGTTTTTGTAGAAAACATTCCACACATAGTATTCATTTATCTGTAAGAAAGAATTTCCTTGAGAAATCGGTCTGTGGTTTAGACTCAAGAAGGCTTTAGCAGTTGTTAAAGCAGTTGTAATATTCAGTTGAATATAGTGGATTAAGACCTCGTTGGAGAGAGGCGAAATCACCTTGACGGGTGGACTGGAGTAGTTTGAGATCAAACGAACCAGGATAAAAATAACGTGTTGTCTGCATTTGATTTCAAGTTTTACAATTCAACCCCCCTTCTTGTGTTTTTCACTTCTTCAATTTTTTCACTTTCATCCCTCACTTTTGCCCGAACCCTTTTGGTTCGCTGGGAGGCCCTTATTTTTGCCTAGGCCAGTCAACCTAGCTAGTCTTTATTCACGCACGGTATTTTCTGACTATATCCATGCTCTCAGGGTGTAGGGAGGTGTCACTATCAATAGTGTTGTGTTGCCATACTACCAGAAGATCTTCGTTTGATCATGCAAGATTCGTTGCTGGAATTCATGTCCAATGCCCCATGTGACTAAGATGGAGATTTGCCCCTGGCATCTTTGAGAGATTCTTTGAATCTTGACTTGACTGCCCCAGATGATGGACAATGATCATGTCTTCCCCTTGGTTGGAAGTGTTTCTTCCACTTGCAGTGACCCTTTTATTGAAAAGGTTTTTTTTCACTAGATATTCGTCGTGTGAATTTCTCTTCTGTTGAACAAATAGTCATATGCAAACAATGTTATTTTAAGAATGCAAAGCTTATGTCTGTTTTGAAGTTCTTTGAAAATGCAGTTTTCAATAAAACAAGCGAATTTTTTTTGTAAAATGTGATGTCAACTCAGGATTTACAGCAAGCCCTACAGGAGTTAGGATACCTTTTGTAACAGTATGCTTTCGAACTAACCCATGCTTCAGCTGGGACTTTTAAGGGTTATAACGTGCCCTGGTTCACGGTTTAAGAAACAAAGGATAAAGGCTCAAATTTTATCTGTACCCACCCATTCTTCGTGATGTTCTTCGATCCTAAACTCATTTAATCATGCATTAGATCTTGTTTGAGTCTTTGCTCTGATATACCAGTGATGGTTAGGATACTGACAAATTATTTTTGGACAGGAAGTCATTTGCTGAGAGTTTGTAGGATCTCTTTCTTTTTGGTTTCTATTATCCCTGTTTTTTGCCTGAATTGTTTCTTTTTGTGACTACAGTCAGCGGGATGCCCCCATTTTTTCTTAAGTTTCCTTTCATAGGTTTTGACTTATTGGGCTTTTTTTTCGAGAGATAATGACTGCCTGTCTTGACGATTATACCGAACCAACACCGTCTTTTGTTTCGGAAGGACTTCTTTGATTCCATTCATTGTGCACCTGGATCAACTGAGCAAACTACCCTGGCCCAGGTTATAATTAAGGGTTTTAATTTGTGAAAACAAAAAAAAACTCCAACTTCTTTGGCTCAAAGGGGTTGACTAGGGATTATCTTCCTTATAACTCCACTGTTTAGGATTTGAAACAATGCCTGTACCTCGTCAGCGGGGTCTGTTCAAAAGCATATTGTAGAGATTTTGATATCATTTTCGTCATCCTCCCTCTAAAGGCTTAGAATTTTTTAATCGAGAGTTGATCATCACAAAAAATGAAAGCAATTTGAATATAGTGAATACGAATGGATTGATTCAAAACAAACATATGAAATGCATTGATAAAGTAATAAAGTTTGACATGAATAAATGTTCGAACAGTCAAAAGAAAATTACAACTTGAAAATTCTAATGAGCAAAAGTCTCTTAGTTCGAACTAGTCATTTCAGGTGGAGAACCCTCAGCGGAAGATTTTCATCTCGCCATCTGGCATGAATTCCAGCACTCTTCTGTCAATCAATTCTTGGATCTTGTTTTTCAAAGCCCAACAGTTGTCGGTGTCATGTCCAGGACTATAGGAGTGGTATACACAAAATGCGTCTGGGTGATAGCCAGGAGCAGAGGTATTGGGATTCCGGAGAGGATCCTTTAAAGGAATCAGATTGACCTCCAACAAGCGTTTCAGTATTAGAGATGATGGTATATCAGTCTCAGAGAAATGTCTTCCAGATGTATTTTGCTTACACCGATTACCCCGTTGACGCTGGAGAGGTTGTTGTTGGGCTTGTGACCCTGAAGCAAGTTGGGTAGCTTTTCCCTTGTCTTCTTGTCTCAAAGTAGGTTTAATGATGACTTGATCTTCAACCCTAGTTGTTTTCCCCACTTGGTTATTTTGAAGCAGTTTGTTGACGAGGACCCTGAGCTCTTCTTGTCTTTGAGCCAGGTCTTGAATGAGAGACATCTGTCCCACCAGCTGTCCCATCATCTGGATCTTCATTTTTGCCAACTCAATTTGTAGCCCTTCCAACTGATCATTCCTGATGCCGCCTGGATTCCCTAAGACTAAGCCCCTTGTGAGGAGAGCTTTTATTTCTTCCTGCCCCTGGGATAGGTTCAAGAACATTTCTTGAAGTTGAGCGTTTTGAACCTGGATATCTTCGACAGTTCTCTCTAGGGCCATCTCTACTGAAATAAACAGTAGGAGAATAAGGAAACCTGAAAGGGAAAACCTGTCATGATGTGGATGCATGTTATGTGGATGCATGTTATGTGGATGCATGTTTTCAAGAATCTCTCGGGGTAAACAAGAAATTTGTTAGAATTTGAATTTTGCAACTTTGATTGAAGAAACTTCATGTCTTTGAGAATATTCCTTCAAGAGTCAAGCTCACCATATAGAGTGGGTCATAGCCCCTGACTCAAGTCATCGTGTTTTGATTCATAGACGACATTGGCTAGAGGAAAATAAACCCTCTTTGCCCCTTGCTTGACGTCTGATTTACCATAACATGCATCACAGACCCTTGAGATCCTTGAAGTGGTTAAGGAAATGTTAAGGCATGATGTTATGATGTATATGATATGCGTTTAAGCAAAAGTGTGAGGTGCTGTAAGTAAACCCTGCAATAAATCCGAATTATTGGATAAGGACTGTAAACAAAACCTGCAACGAACTCATGTTGTCAGATAACAAGAATGTGCAAGTAGTTCAAGTTTGAAGGCACATAAGTCACACAAACAGCCTTAAGTTTAGGCTGGCATAGAGTTTAGGTATTACCCTCTTTCAGTTCCGTTGGTTTAATCCTATCCTAAAAATAGTAACCAGGTTCTAGAGGATCTCAATATCACTGACAACCCTCGATCAGTCATAATTCCAGTTTAGCAACCTTTTCTTGCAGCGGAATCATCGCGAGAGCTTAGTCTCAATGAGTGTAGCATATTGCTACTGTTCTATGGCCAAGTTGGTCAATTTAAAGGTTCTAAGGTCAGTTGGTGCTTAATGACCCCTTAGAAGACCCATATTCTCCTCTTTCCAACATAAGGGATATCGGTACAGACTAAAGTTCCACACCAACGTAGCTACTGCTTCAACCGTATCGGTCTACGCCGTACAATTCCCTCACAGTTTATTGCTACTTACCTAAAAGGGTACCCCCAGATCCGGGTTAGGATCTATAGAAACTCCGATTCAAGCCCACAAAGATAAATCATACAAAGCAAACAATTGAAAACAACAATGATCTAATCCTAAGGTACACCTCACTTATAGATTTCCCCAGCAGAGTCGCCAGTTTTGTGATCGGTGGGAAAGAACTGACTATTTTTTGAATGTTGGTTTGCATTTTGCGTTTGTATTCGCAAAATGTCGCGGTAAGCAAGAGTCGCCACCGTCTTTTATTTTATCCAACAAGGAAAGGACAAAAGCACAGAAAAATTCCTTTTTCGAGATGTTTCTCGGGTTCGGGAGGTAGATTATAGAAAGGGAAGGTGTTAGCACCCTTTCTATCCATGGTTATCCATGGGCTCTTAGGTACTTGCTCAAAGTGTTTTCAAAATTTGCTTTTCTTTGTGTTTGTGGGTTTGAAAAGAGTTTTTGTTTGAAAGGAGTGTAAGTGCGAAAAGTTTTGTTTTGTTTTAAAAGGAGCAAGTACTTAAGAACCATCTACCTACTCGAAAAGGGAATTAAACTGTGCTAATGTCCTTTAGACAACGCTAGCCCATTATTGAGGAGTAGGTAGCACCATCGTCGGAGTTTTCGGGTCAATTCGATTAAGGGACGTGTTGTCACTAAAGCAATGTCAGGATGCCTTAGCGGTAACCCTAATGTCTTAGATCATTTTATCCGAGGCAACCGTTTCGAGGCAACTATGATTTTTGGACAAGAGGGCGACCTCTAAAACATCCTATACTCAATGACCACGTTCGAAGGCAACCAAGTGAGGTGTACCCTAAGAGTGCACATGTGCGAGTGTGTTATTCCAGTTATATTATCTTTGTACATGTCATGGGTGAGCTATGTTGATTTTAAGTTCATATATTGGATCTTGTCATGCATTCCCTATTATCAAACATCTAACAGTTAACATTGTACAGAATTTAAATTGCAGAAATTAAATCTAAAACTATTACAAGGCGTCAGGTATTTACATCGCCAAAGACAAACCCTTTAATTTAAATTGCGGAAAGTAAAATAAAGCGATAAATAATTAAAGTCCTAATTAAAAGCTATTTTATACCGGAAGCAATTACAATATTGGAAATATGGATCACGTGCGAGAAAATTAAATCGGCGCATTTTTTAGGGTTTTGACCCTTTTTTATTAAAGAAAAGATTTTTGCTTATTTTTGAATTAAAAAATTAAATCTAAGTTAATAATTAAATTAATTAATTAATGAAAATATTTTTGGATTTTTTATATTTAAGGAAATAAAATAAAATGATTAAAAGTTAGTAAAACCTAATATTCTAAATTGATTTTTAATTTATTGCAAAAATATTAAATGTTTAAACCTATTTAAGACTAAGTTAATTAATTAATATTTATTTACAAAAATAAAGTGATGTATTTAATTTTAATAAAAAATAATATTTTTTTGGGTTTTCTGATTTAATGAGGAAAATAAATTATTAGGTTAATTAAAAATAATAAAACAATTAAATAAAGGGAAAAAAAGAAAAGAAATTAACCCATTGGGGGGTTTAGGCCCAAATCTGGATGTATGATTGGCAATTTGTGGCCCAAAACGTTCAAGCCTGCTTTGACTTTGGCCATTCCATGTGTGTGTGTTGACTAGAGAGTATGGTGGACGTCATCTTGTGACCATCAGATTTGGCCTGAAGGCCATCTGGCGTTTGGGATCTGGAGGTCCATGGTATGCTACGCTTGCTGAAACCACATGCAATTATATGGAGAAAAATAAGACAAATATATTGGGGGACCTGGGATTCAAACCCAGGTCCCATTAGACAGTACACTAACCTGCTTGCCAACTCAACCAACGCGTTTTATTGTTAGTGGAACACACAATAAATATTATATTGGAAATTCAATTATTATGCTGGAAAAATAAAAAAAATGGTGCGCTGTTTGAATCAACCAATCAGGAGAAGACACATAATCGTCTTCTTCGTTGAAAAGCCTGGATATTTACCTGCAGATTTTATCCGCATCTAAATTCCCAAGTTCGTCCTAAAATGAGCTACAGGTCATGTAAACGCAAACAGAGGCCATCATTGTGTTCGTCTCTCCTCCCTAAACACAACTATGGGCATGGTTCGTCCTAATTGTTCCTGCAAAACAAAAAACCAAATGCAAACCTCCAAAACCCTAGGTTCGGGTAGGGAGATATAGGCTACAAAAATACAATTGAATAATGCAGAATGATTGGAAATTAAATTGTAAACATGATTGTACAAACTATTTGTCCAAAGGGTGCCAGAATATGGAGTCACGATTTCATGTTCAGAGTGACTTTTTGGACGACTTACAGTGAGTTTAGTGACGTTTCAAGGCTTGGTTTTGATTCCTTTGGCTTCAGTGGACGTCAGGCAAGGAAGGTACGTTGAGATTTTGCTTTGAATTAATCTCTAAACAAGATTTCGATCTCCATGTTTTCCAAGCTTTTTTCAGTTTTGGTTTGGCCGTTTTTTCCACTTTCAGGTCGTGTTCTCATGCCTTTGCCTTGTACATGTATATTAGAAGCAATTAGGTTAAAAACTTGGGCTTGAATCCATGGGAATTGTTGAATCAAGATTTGATATGATCTTCCATTAACAAACTTCCAAAAATGTCTCAAATCAAATATTTTGTGCATAATAAGGCTTGATACAAATTTTATTGGGTGTATCATGTTAATTAAGACTTGTAATGATCAAAAAGATCCTATTCCATCAATATTTGGATTTTATTTGGATTAATATTGATTTAAAATGAATTAATCAAATAAAAATCAAAAAAATTATAAAAATTAACGAATGGACATGAAACTGAAGATAGGACACGTGTGTGGTGTGAAAAGATTAAATCAAGTGGAAAAAAGTGGGCCCTTTTGTCAAAATTTGAAGTTTTGAGGATAGTTGACTTTTGGCACTTTTGGAAAAATTCCCAAATTCAACAATGCATAACTTCTGCAATTTTGAACTTTTGGAAGTGTTCTTGGACTTTTTAGAAACCTTGAGATGTCCTATAACCAACCCTTTTGGTCTCATCGCATTTTGATATTCCACTCTCAAGTTATAATGCTTTGGAGAAAAAAAAGGTGTTTTTGTTGACTTTCAAAAATGACCTATAATGTCCAAATTTGTAACTTTTTGTGAGTGGATTTCTTGATCTTGTGGTGTGAAGATGGATTGTAGGAAATTTCATCCTATTAAAAATGAGATTTGGATGGGTCATTTCTCATAAATTATGAGAAAGTTATGCTTGGTCAAAGTTGAGTTGACTTTTCCTACAAAACCCTAATTTAGCAACTTTTGAATCTTGATGAATCTTGAGCAATCCTTGATGAATCATGATCAACCCTTGATCAAATGATTAATTATCCTTAAAAATGAGAATGTTGACAAAAAATCTTGTGCTTTGACTGTTTGTAGATCACAGTTGACTTTTGCCCCTAGCACAGTCGATTTTTGGGCCTCTTGAGCAATTGACTGACCAAACTTTCTCTGCAAGGCTTGAAATTTGACAGGGATGAACTTGATAAAATATTAGGACATTGGGGAGAATTTGAGGTCATTTTTATGTAAGGACCTTCATGCAACACAAAACCCTAATTTTGAATTGACTACGTTAGGAGATGATTTGACTGTCCAACTCTTGAGTAATTTGAGCCACTTGGAGATTATTCTTGACATGTCTTGAGAAATATGGGAGGGAAAATTTTGGGGTACAACAAGTACCAATATAATTTTGACCTTGCACCGGCTCGTGTACAATTGTAAAATATATCCATGGGATCGAATGAAGGTGTGATACGGTGGGAGAAATGACTTGATGTTTTGCGTTTCAATCGCATTTGTGCGGATAGCAAGAGTCGCCACCGAATTTTCTTTTATCCAAAAGGAAAGGTCAAAAAGCACAGGAAAGACCTTTCGAGATTATTTCTCGGGTTCGGGGGGTAGATTATGAAAAGGGAAGGTATTAGCACCCTTTTCATCCATGGTTTTCAATGGGCTCTTAGTTACTCGTTTAGATCACTTGCTTTCATTTGACAGTGTGCTTGTGGTGTGGGCTTTGAAAGTATTTTAAAAAATATCTTTGTAATGGCTCTCGTCTCTATAAGAATGCGTACAAAGTTTTGTTTCAAAAAGTGGTTCAAAGACGTGTTTGTGAATCTTGTTTCGGAAAGTATTTTGAAAAGATGTTTTGCAATGGTTCTCGTCTCTATAAGAACGTATACAAAACGTTTTGTCTTTTTGAAAATGTTTTGAAATGGGCGTGTAGGTGTAAAAAAAAAATTTATCGTGAGCAAGCGAGTAACTAAGAGTGAATCTATCTACTCGAAAGGTCTTAAATTGTTCTTTTCTTCCTCCTTTTAATGGTTCTATCTTACCATTAATTTGGTAAGAAGCCCCATCGTTGGATGTGAAGGGACAGGCGCGGGTCAATTTTACAATCATCGAAAGCAACTTATGAGACGCTTTAGCAATTTTTGTAAGGGACAAGATCGTTTTAATCGAAGGCAACATCGAGGGTCATCGAGGGACTACGGTCTTTTTTTTATCGAAGGGTCATTGCTAAAGCGTCCTATATTCGAGGGACATGATTGTATTTCCGAGGAAACGAGCGAGGTTACCCTATAGGTGCGCGTGTGAAAAAGTGTGTTGGTTTCAAGTTAATTTATTCTTTAATTAGGTCATCTACCGATTGATTTTTGAATCTTGCCATACATGCCTAATTACTATACAGTGCATGGAAAATAGTAAATTGCGGGAATTGAAATTCTACGCTATTACAAAATATTCGGGAATGGGGGTACAATTTTTACAAATGGGGATGAATCAAATGAGATAGGAAGGTCCAAATATCAAACAATACAACCAAATTGAATTTTGTGCGATTTATATAAAGCTATGATAATCCATGAAAATAAAATCAACAAAATATGGAATTGAAATGTTAAGTATTTACTTGAAAAGAGAAAAGTAAAACCTATTTAGAAAACAAAATAATTGATTAAATTATATTCTTTATTTTTTGTATTTTATTAATTTAAGTAAAATCTAAAGAAAGAAAATAAACTAAATTATTATTCTTTGATGTTTTATTAAGTCAATTAAATCTAAAACAAAATTTGTTAAAGAAAGAAAATGATAAAAATTATTTTACAAAGCCTAAATCAAATTAATAAAAAAAATATTTTAAGTTTTATTTAGTATTTTGCATAACAAAAAAAGTATAAGAAGAAAACAAATTAAAAAAAAAGAACATGGGCTTATGTTGGGTTTAGGGATGAGGCCCAAAAGAAAAAATGTTTATTTTGCTGTAAGAAAAATAAACCAAGAGGGGTGTGGCCAGCAAAAGCGAAAATGGGCTTATGATGGAAAGGTGATGGGCTATCCAAACGCTTGCTAGTAAAACAAAAAACCAGAATTCTTAAACTAAGCTTAACCCAACAATTAAGAGATAACAAGAAACTTAGGGTTTGGAACCCTTGTCACTCATGCTATGCCGCTAGCTCACCTTCGCTCATCTTTGTTCATCTCCTCCCTTAAGCCTTCTACCCTTACTGACTAAATCATCTCTGTCTCAATTAGCGAACAAATCGCTCTTTGCCTCTTTGTCTCACCATGATTTGCATTTTTGAAAACCTAATTGTCGAATTCGGTCCTAAACCTAAGAGACCCAAAACTGATTCGTCTCTGACCTCTCTGAAACTTCATTGCCGGAACACCGAACCTCTCGCCTCCCTAATCGAGTTCTAAATATTTTCTTAAAGAGGTAGGATTTTTGTTCTTTTCAAAGTTTACAAACTTCGTTGGTTTTTTCTAACTATGTTGTGTTTTCTGTTAACTACCTCATTCTTTTAGTTGCAGAGAAATATGTTATGGAATTATGATAAAGGGGAGAAATTCATACCTGTTGGAGATTTTTTTCTGTGAAATAGGAAAGGGAAGGACGAGACTGAGGATTGTGTTCCGTGGTGGCCGGAGTTGCACGAGGGGGAGAGATGAAGATGAGGGCTGCCTATTTCTAGCTCGTTGGTAACTTCTTCTTATCTCTGTGTTTTAGGATTTTTTCAGTGATGGTTAAGGGTTGTGGGATTTTTGTTGATGGTTAATGTGTTTGAGATTTTGGTTCAGGTTTGTTGATGTTTTCTGTTTTTTGAGTTTGTAAAGCTTAATGATGGTTTTGATTTGATGATGTTTTCTGGTTTGTGTTTGAGGCTTGGCTCTGGTTTTGTGAGTTTGAAGATGGTGACTGGTTTTGTGAGTTTGAAGATGGTGACTGGTTTTTTGGTTTTGATGGCTTACTGGTTTTTGGTTGTTTTATACTTGTTCTTGGCTTTTGGTCTGATGATTAACATTTTTTTTTTGAGTTTGTGAAGCTGGGCGCAGGTTTGGAGTTTTGAGGTTTGGTTACAGTTTCTTTGGTTTGATGGTTGGCAGTTTGAGATCTTTTGCTGGTTTTTGAAAGTTCGATACTGGTTTTTGTTAACTTGGCTTGAGGCTTATCAACTATATTTTCAGTTTGAGACTTGTGTGTTCTTTTTTCTATTGCGCTGCTTCTGTTATATTCATATGCAAATGGTGGGAAACCAAAAAATTTGAATATTTTGGTATATTGTCCTTATGGCCTTTTTGTTGCAATTTTGTTTTTTTAGCAAATTTGATGATTCTTGGGTTTGCAACAGCTCCTCTTTTGTAGCAGGGCTTTTTTGCAGAATGTGCAATTTGGGCAATTTCAATAGCCTAGGTGACTTCTTTCCTCTCTTCTCTCTCAATGACAATAAAAAAGCAAATTGCTCTTTTGCCTTTTTTTTTCTAATTCTGAAAGGTTTGCATGGAAAATGATGACTTCTTGAGCAAGTTTTGCTTATTTGCTTATTTTGCCATACTGCTGCACTGCTGCCTGCTTTAGCTTTTGTTGATGTTGTTGTTATTTGTCCAGTTGTGATGTTGTTTGTTGTTTGCGAGGCTGCTTGTTTGTGATGTTCTTTGTTGTTTGCGAGGCTGCTTGTTTGTGATGCTGTTTGGACAGTTTGTGGCATTTTGTTTGGTTCAGTTTGTAATATTTGTTTGGACAGTTTGCCTGCGTATTTGTTTAGTTCAGTTTTCTTGCGAATTTGTCTGGCTCAGTGTTGTACCCCAAAATTTGCCCTCCCATATTCTTCAAAATTTGCAAAGAGCATACTTCAAACTCTCTCAAGGGTTGCACAGTTCAAGGGCCTCCTAACAGTCAAAAACTAGGGTTTGGATTCTGGCAAAGAAATTGAAGTTTCCAAGGGCCCAATCAAGTCCCACATGCATACAAACATGGTCAAGCATCCTCATGCCAAGTTTCAAGACTTACAGCACAAAATTGCACAGTCAAAAACCCCAATTGCTCAACAGTCAACTACAGGGGCAAAATGGTCATTTGACTGTCAAAATTTCAAATTTTTGTTCAACATCTTATTTTGAAGCCACAAACATCATTTGATCAATTCTTGATCATGATTCTCAAAGCATGGCTCTAAAAGTCTCAAGATGCAAAAGTTTCCATATTTGGACAGTTGAAAAAGTCAACTGTAACTTGACCAAGGCATAACTTCCACATGGTTCATCAGAAAAATTCCATCCAAAGCTCATTTTGAAGAGAAAGACATTTCCTACAACTCTTCTTCACACTTCAAGTCCAAGAAATGCTCTCACAAAAAGTTATCAATTTCAACATTATAGGTCATTTTCAAAAGTCAACAAAAAGGGACTTTAAGTCAAAGACCATAACTTGAGATTCGTAAATAAAAATGACATGGGACCAAAGGTATTGGTTAGAGGACTTCAAGACCTTTCCAAAATGTCCAAGAACATGATCAAAGCTTAAACATTGAGCAAGATATGCCTTGTGGAAGTTGGGAAATTTTTGGGAATTTTGAAAAGTCAACTTTGCTTCAAATGCCTCAAAATTGCTAATGGGCCACATTTTCTTCCAAGAATCATTATCCAAAGGCTATGCACGACCATTTGATCCAAAGGGGATTTATTTCATCATTTTTTATTATTTATTTGAATTTTTATAACCATTAATTCATTTAATTAAATAAAATATGACAAAAATACTAAAATAAGGTTTTCAAATCTTTTTGTGCAGTATAATCTCTCATCAAGGCCTAAGGATCTCGTGCACATCAAAAAAGGAAAGATTTGGTGCAAATTGGCATGTTCTTCATGAAGGAAATATTGAAAAAGATTCCATGGAAATCAAATATTGGATTCATCAATGCAAAGGGTTATGGACTCAAATTCTTACCCTAATTCGTCCCATACATATACAGGATGCTAAACCTAATGCAAAAGACCAAGAAGCTGCGCCTCATATCAAAAACCAACTTTGCATTTTTTATCAAATTTTTGAAAACTGAAAACGATGTTGCAGGGAGTTTCAAGGCGAAAGAACTATTCCAAAAGCTTTCCAAGGTTACCAGGAATCGTTTCCAATCAGAATCACACTTCCATACTCAAAGAATTCGTAGATGGGAGTTTGACTTTCTTCTAAAAATTGCATATTCGCGTTTGAATTTATACATACTTTTCATGCATTTTAATGTTTGAACTATACTAATGTGATGATTCTAAAGCTAATGGCGTGATTCAATTGGAGAATGGTGGTCTGAATAGGAAGTTGCCATGGAAGCTCTTTAGGGTTTCAGAGGTCAAAAATTAGGTCTTCTTTCATAGGGAAAAATTGGACAACGAGACCAGGACCATTGGACTCAGAAACTCCAGACGAATCCAATCATCATATCGCGCCCAATTTATCTTTCACTATGGCCTAATCGCTATTATTTGCTATGCTGTTTAGTGGGGGTTTAAAACCCACGCTACTTGTGTGTTATTTTCAGGTAGAATGAAGACGAAGCCTGGCGTGTCACTGTGGGATTGGGCAATTTGAAATTTGGCGCGTTGGGTAACCCTCAGCGTTGTGTTGCCTTATGTTATTCGCTTGCCAACTTCTATATAAAGCGTGCGCGCAGCTCACTTGGCAAAGGATGTATCTGGTAAACGTTGGGACCTGGGTTCGATTCCCAGGTCCCCTTGCATATTTCATATTTTTTCTCTAATACGTTCCTACGCAGCGTGCCATTCAGTGCTCCACCAAGGCTCTCATCAATGGCTTGCCAAGTGGCCATGATCGTCCATCCAGTGGCCAGGATCCAAAGTCTATGGAATGCCTCAGTCCACGCATACGCACATGATCATTGAGAAGTCAGAAAGGGCCAACTTTCTTGGGCCTAATTGCTCACAACATAACCTCCAGATTGGGGCAGAACCCCCTTAGTGTTTGTATTTCTTTCTCTTTTCTTTTTTCTATTTTTTATTATTATTTGTTTTAATTTAATTATTTTCTTTTAATTCATCAAAATAAATTTTATAAAAATACCAAAAATACCAAAAAAATCAGAAACTATAAAAATCAAAAAATATGTTTTAATGTTTAATTCACTAACATTTTTGTAAATAAATTCAACAATTAATTTAGTTTTAATTCTAGGTTTAATTTTAATGTTTTTTTTAAATAAACTAAAAAAATGTAGAATTAGGGTTTTAAATACTTTTATCCTTTTTCTTTTCTTTTACCATTATTAATAATTAATTATTTATTTTGTAAATAAATTTGCCGTTAAATAATTAGGTTAAAACTAGTTTAAATTTAAACATTTTTTTAATAAATTAAAAATAGTTTAGAATTAGGGTTTTAATTTCATTTAATTTTCTTACTAAATTCCATAAATACGAAAAACTCAAAAATAATTTCCTTTTCTCATTTAACTTAATTAATTTATTAATTGTAATTTAATTTCCTTAAAAGGGTCCAACGCCCTCGCATTCCCGACTTTACTTCTTCTCGCATTTTACTTTTATTTCTTTTTGCGAATATAATGTATTTATCCCAAAGTTATGTAATAGTTAATTAGACATTTATCTTTCCGCATTTTATTTTATTTCAAATCGGGTCTTGGATTTATTTGGCGATGTAGACCGCGCCTTTGTAATAGCGTAGGACTTTTAATTCCGCATCTTTTAACTGTTAATAATTTGCATGAAAGAATGTATGGCCAAAAATAAAAACAAAGCATAGATCACCAATGCATGAACAAGATAAACATAAATGAACATGACACACAAATCACACACCACCCCTAGGGTACGTCTCACTGTTGCCTTGCCCCTCGAAAGGTGGTCGTCGAGTAGAGGATGTTTTAGTAAGTCCTCATGTCCATGAACATGGCATGAGGGTAGCTTCTAAGGTGTCTTCCTATTGCTCCGGTGATCACCATGTCCCGAACCCTCGAATTGACCCGAACACCTCCAACGATGGTGCTACCTACCTCTCAATGGTGGGATGGCACTACTTTAAGGACATTTACACAGACGAATTCCTTAGGGTAGGTAGAGAACTCGTAGATACTTGCTCTAATTTCAAAACAAAATCTAAAACTTTTTTCACACCGACACCTTTCAGAAAACTTTCAAAAGCAATTTTTCAAACACTCTTGAGGACTAATACAAGAGTCGAACTGAAATTTTCAAAGAAACTGTTTAAACCCACAGTTGAAAAGAAAACAAACAATTTTGAAAACACAAATGAGCAAGTATCTAAGAGCCCATGGATAACCATGGATAGAAAGGGTGCTAACACCTTCCCTTTCTATAAATCTACCTCCCGAACCGAGAGCAATCTCTATAAGGAATTTTTCTGTGCTTTTGTCCTTTCCATTTGGAGATAATAAAAGACGGTGGCGACTCTTGCTTCCACGACATTTCGCGAACCGGCGTTAAACAGTCAGTTCCAGATCCACCGATCACAGAACTGGCGACTCTGCTGGGGACGTATTTTAAAGTGAGGTGTACCTTAGGACTAAGATCACTTGTGTTTTCAATTGTTGTGCTTGTTTGCTTTATTATTGTGGGACTGTCTCGGGAGTTCTATAGATCCTAACCCGGATCTGGGGGATACCTTCTTAGAAAGTAGCAACAAGGCTGTGAGGGAACTGTGCGGGGTATACCGACATGGTTGAAACAATCTGCTACGTTGATGTGGCACTTTGGTGTGTACCGGTAACCCTTGAGTTCAGTCAAGGAGAGTACGGGGCCTCCATGTGGTGTCGTGAAGCATCAACTGACCTTAGGAACCTTAATTGAACTATCTTGGCCTCTTTAGGGTAGTGAGATAACTGACTTTGGTGCAGTCCAAGGTTGGTTGATACTCGATACTACACTCAATTGAGGGTTGCTTTCCTGGAATATTTCGGTCGCCAGTTCAGTGGCTAAATCGAAATGATGAACAATGAAAGCAATCCAGTGATATTGGGACCCTTAGAACCCGGTTACTTCTAATAGGACAGGTTGAGCCCACCAACTTCAAGAGGCTAATACCCAGACCCCATGCTGGCCTAAACTCTAAGGGCTTGTCTTGTGTGACTTGTGTGCCTTACATGTTTGCCTTTGTAAATATCTGTGGTGTGTTTAATCATAGCATCATGACATCATCCAGCATCATATGCATTGACTAACCATTTCAGGGGTTCGAATCTTCATCTTTGTTCTTGTTTTGTAGGACATGGAAACTGTTCGCAGAAAGACAATTCAAATCAGCCTTGTAAGGATCCCTCCTCAGCTTAAGGAGCTTATATCCAGGATTCCCGAGAGTTCTTCATTCAGTGAAAGACATGGAAGACTCATCAGCTTGGTCAACACCAACATTGAGGAAGATATGATAAAGGTCCTGTTCCAGTTCTTTGACCCTCTACATCACTGTTTCACTTTCCTGGATTATCAGTTGGTACCTACATTGGAGGAGTTCTCCCGGCTTCTGAAGATCCCTATCCTTGATCAACTACCCTACAATGGTACGGAAAAGGAACCCAAGCTTGAAGAGATTGCTAAAGCCTTACACCTACAATCATCTGACCTCAAGGGACATTGGGAGGTTAGAAGTGGCATCAAAGGGTTCTTAGCCAGGTTTCTGTTTGAAAAAGCCCAGGAATGTTGGAACTCCCTTGACTTACAAGCTTTTGAAGAAGTTGTGGCCCTCCTTGTCTATGGTTTGGTGTTGTTCCCTAACCCAGATCAGCTTATAGATATCAATGCTGTCCAGATCTTCATGTCCAGGAACCCTATACCTACGTTGCTGGGGGACATCCTTCACGCATGTTACACTCGAACCATGAGAAAAAGAGGTGTCCTTATGTGCTGCACTCCTCTCCTGGGAAGGTGGTTTATTTCGCACCTTCCACAATCATCTTTGAAGAACGAGCGGGGTTTGAGATGGTCACAACGGTTGATGACTCTTACACATGCAGATATACATTGGTGCCCTCGGTCCAGAGAGGATGTCACTATCATTGATCGTTGCACGGAATACCCTAATGTTCCTTTACTTGGAATCAGAGGAGGTATTACTTACAACCCATGCCTGGCTTGGAGACAGTTTGGTTATGCTCGGAGGGATGGCCCTCATGACATGTTAATTCCTGACATAGTTTTTGACTTCGACAACGATGCACAAGGACTTCGCCATAGATTTATTAGAGCTTGGAGGATGCCCAGTAAGATAGACAGCAAGACACTGGGGCACAAGAATTCCATCCCATTGGAACCTTATCTCAAGTGGGTACGAGCCCGCTCCCAAAGGTTAATAATGCCTTATCCTCATGTGCTCCCTGTGATCAAAGAGCCAGTATTGGAAGGAGAGGTGTCCTACACCATTCAACATCCTGACATGCCCACGTCCTGGGAAGAGATGCAGAAGAGCTGGATCCAGCTTAAGGAAGAACGGAATTCTCTTGAGACCAGTCTACATGCTAGTGAAAAGAAGGTCTTGGAGCTCACCCGCCTATTGCACGAGGAAAGGAATCTCAACACCTACATTGCTCTGAAGAGGATGCGTAGTGTCTTTTGGGATTGATTTGCTTTGTAATATGTGGGCCCATGAGGCTTTGATGTACTGAACAATTATTTCCTTAATGATAACGTGTGTTCCTTTTTTGTCTACAACAAATTTGAACTTTCGAACCCTTGAATGCATTGCATAAACACATATCATTCATCATGTGCATAGCAGGTTTTCTTCTTTTCAGGTTGCTTACTGTTCTTCGCTGTTTATTTCAGCATCATGAACCCTGACTCATCATCAACCGAGATGTCTATCAAGGCCCTTCAGGCGCAGAACGCGCAATTTCAGGAGCTGATCATGGATTTGGATCAAGGCCAAGAAGAGCTGAAGGCTTTACTCCTGAAGAAGGAGAAGAAGAAGAAGAAGAAGAGAACTGTTCTTTTCAACTCGGGCCGGAGGTTTGGTAACACTCTGCAGAATGAGGAAGCGGGTTCTTCTATAGGCAAGAGCAGTCCCCAAGGGGGAAAAGGTCCTAGTCCGGTAGTCTCTGACAACGAGACTGACTTTAATGAGGAACAGTATCCTCCTGCTGAATACCGGTACAAGCAGTTGGAGGACAGACTGAATGAATGGAGATCCAACAAGTGCCTGGGCTGGATTTCGGAGACTTGGGCTTATCTACTGGTGTGATTATTCCTCACAAGTTTAAGGCACCATCTTTCACCAAGTATGACGGGGCGTCTTGTCCCAAGCTACACCTCAGATCTTATGTGCGGAAGATTCAACCGTACACAGTGGACAAGAACTTGTGGATCCACTTCTTCCAGGAGAGTCTTTCAGGGACTCATCTCGAATGGTTCTATCAGCTGGATGGGACCAAGGTTCAGAACTGGGAGGCGTTGGCTACTGCTTTTTACAAGCAGTATCAATATAATGCCGACCTTGCCCCTACATGTACCCAACTCCAGGGTATGTCGCTAGGGTCAAGAGAAGGTTTTAAAGAGTATGCACAGAAGTGGAGGGATCTGGCTGGCAGGGTGCAGCCTCCGTTAACTGACCGTGAGCTGGTGGATATGTTCTTGGGAACCCTATCTGGGCCATTTTTCAATCATCTTATCGGTAATTCATCTGCAGGGTTTACTGATCTTATTCTGACTGGAGAGAGAATAGAGGCTGGAATGAAGTCCGGCAAAATTCAGAAGGGTGCATCTGCAAGTTCTGAGAAGAAGCCCTTTAAGAAGGAGGTCAGTGCTGTATATGGGTCTAGAAGACAAGATAAACCTGAGCGCTGCCAATCTGTCAACGCGGTGATGATTGCTAAGCCCACTGCCGCTCCTCGGCAAACCAATCCACAAAGGGGTGAAAGACCTAGAAGAGAGTTTACCCGTCTAAGTATGACCTTATCGCAAATCTTGCCGCAGTTGCTATCCACCAATTTGGTGACTGTTAGAGAGGCCCCGAAGGTTGTGAATACGGCTTCTCCCAAGTATAATCTGAATGCCCGCTGTGCTTATCACTCCGATAGCCCAGGGCATTCCACTGATGATTGTTGGGCCTTAAGGAATAAGCTGCAGGACCTTATTGATACGAAGGAGGTACAATTTGAGGCATCTGAGAAGCCTAATGTAGTGACAGCTCCCCTGCCTGCTCATGGAGTGAATGCTATCGGGGACGAAGATGAAGTGGATGAAGCTGTGTTTGACAGCTGGATTTATCCGACGGCCGACAGTGGATCTAGCAATTGGAGTGCAAAGGACAATCTACCTGTTTCTCTTGTTACGGAGTTTCAATCCATTCTGGATCCCACTGGTAACGACTCTGCTACCGCCAGGTATGACTTCGAAAATCCGATCAACTTAGTCGAAGACGAAGGTGAAGATGATTGCGAAGTGCCTGGCGAGCTTGCAAGACTGTTACTTCAGGAAGAGAGGGCAATTCAGCCACATGAAGAGCCGGTGGAAACGATAAATCTGGGTACTGAGGCAGACAGAAAGGAGGTAAAGATTGGTGCCAACCTAGAGCTCAGCGTGAAGCAACGGTTGACTCAGATGTTACATGAGTATGTGGAGATCTTTGCCTGGTCCTACGAAGACATGCCCTGGTTGGATACCGACATTGTGGTCCATCATTTGCCTACTAAGGAAGACTGCCCTCCGGTTAAGCAAAAGGTCCGCCGTATGCGTCCAGAGATGTCTGAGAAGATCAAAGCCGAGGTTATGAAACAGTTTGACGCCGGTTTTCTTGCAGTGACTTCTTACCCTCAGTGGGTTGCTAATGTGGTGCCAGTACCAAAGAAAGATGGAAAGGTCAGAATGTGTGTCGATTACAGAGATCTGAACAGGGCCAGGCCCAAAGATGACTTCCCTCTGCCTCACATTGATGTTCTGGTTGACAATACTGCTCAGCACAAAGTGTTCTCTTTCATGGATGGTTTTTCAGGGTATAATCAGATCAAGATGGCTCCGGAAGACATGGAAAAGACTACCTTTGTTACTCAGTGGGGCACCTTCTGCTACAAGGTCATGCCATTCGGGTTGAAGAACGTTGGGGCAACCTACCAACGTGCCATGGTTTCTTTATTTCATGATATGATCCAACATGAGATAGAAGTGTATGTTGACGACATGATCGCAAGGTCCCAGACTGAGGAAGAACACCTTGATCATCTGCAGAAATTGTTTGACCGTCTGAAGTTGTACAAGCTGAGGTTGAACCCGAACAAGTGCACCTTCGGGGTTAGATCCGGGAAGTTGCTAGGCTTCGTTGTAAGTGATAAGGGTATTCAAGTGGACCCTGCCAAGGTTAAAGCTATTCAAGAGATGCCAGTTCCTAAGACAGAGAAAGAGGTCAGAGGCTTTTTAGGACGCTTGTATTACATTGCCCGATTCATCTCGCACCTAACTGCTACCTGTGATCCAATCTTCAAGCTATTGAAGAAAGATCAGGTAGTACGTTGGAATGATGAATGTTAGGCCGCTTTTGACAGAATCAAAGAGTATCTCCAAGAGCCACCCATACTTATGCCACCGGTTGAAGGGAGACCTCTGATACTATACCTGACAGTACTTGATAACTCAATGGGGTGTGTGCTGGGGCAGCATGACGAGTCTGGCCGAAAAGAGCATGCCATTTATTACCTTAGCAAAAAGTTTACCGACTGTGAGACCCGATACTCACTGCTCGAGAAAACTTGCTGCGCTTTGGTATGGGCTGCTCGTCGGCTGAGACAGTATATGCTGACTCACAATACCTTGTTGATCTCAAAGATGGATCCTATAAAGTACATATTTGAAAAGCCTGCTCTGTCTGGGAGAATAGAAAGATGGAAAATGATCTTGACAGAATATGATATCCAGTACACGACCCAGAAATCCATCAAAGGAAGTGTATTGGCAGACCACTTGGCACACCAAGCAGTAGACGACTATCAGTCAATGAACTTCGAGTTTCCGGACGAGAGCATCATGATAGTGACTGATTGTGAAGTACCTGGACCGGATGAAGGACCTGAGGAAGGATCCCGATGGTCTATGCACTTTGATGGAGCCTCCAATGCTTTGGGTAATGGTATCGGCGTTGTGATCATATCCCCTCAAGGCACTCATACTCCACTCACTGCCCGGCTATGTTTCAACTGTACCAACAACATGGCGGAGTATGAGGCGTGCATCATGGGTCTTCAAGCTGCGATCGACCTAAGGATCAAGTTTCTGAGTGTCTTCGGGGATTCCGCTCTCGTGATCAATCAGATCAAAGGGGAGTGGGATACGAAACATCCGAATCTTATTCCTTACAGAGAATGTGTGTTGACATTGATCCCCCACTTCACAGAGATAACCTTTAAACACTTTCCGAGAGAGGAGAATCAGTTAGCGGACGCGTTAGCTATGATGTCTTCTATGTTCAAGGTCAAATGGGACAATGAGGCTCCCCGGATCATTATCTGGAAACTGGACGAATCGGCATACTGTTGTGATCTTGAAACTGAATTGGTGACTGAGAAGCCTTGGTACCATGAAATGAAGAGATACTTGGAAGCTCAGGAATACCCTGAAGGTGCATCTGTCAATGATAAGAAGTTTCTGAGAAGGTTCGTAGTGAAGTTATTCCTTAGCAACGACATCCTGTACAAGCGAAACCATGATTCGACCTTACTGCGTTGTGTGGATAAGACTGAAGCAGAAAAGATCATGGAAGAGCTACATGAAGGGACCTTCGGAACACATTCCAGTGGACACACTATGGCAAAGAACATCCTTCGGGCAGGGTATTTCTGGTCCACAATGGAAGTTGATTGCTACCAACATTCTCGGACATGTCACAAATGCCAGATTTACACAGACAAGGTGCATGTTCCTCCAGTTCCTCTAAATGTTCTGACTGCGCCTTGGCCGTTTGCAATGTGGGGCATAGATATGATCGGTGAGATTAAACCTACGGCATCCAATGGGCATCGCTTCATCCTGGTAGCGATTGATTACTTCACGAAGTGGGTTGAAGCAGCTTCCTACGCTACGGTAACCAAGAACGTTGTGGCACGGTTCATTCGGCATAACCTGATTTGTCGATACGGCGTCCCAGAAAGGATCATTACAGACAACGGTACCAATCTTAATAACAAGATGATCATTGAGCTCTGCGAGCAGTTTAAGATACAGCACCACAACTCTTCTCCTTATCGGCCGAAGATGAATGGGGCTGTAGAAGCAGCGAATAAGAACATTAAGAAAATTGTGCAGAAGATGACAGTGACTTATAAGGATTGGCACGAGATGTTACCGTTTGCTCTACATGGGTACCGTACCTCAGCAAGGACGTCAACCGGGGCAACTCCTTTCTCCTTGGTCTACGGTATGGAAGCAGTCTTACCGATCGAAGTGCAAATACCCTCTCTCCGGATAATGAAGGATGCAGATCTGAGTTAAGATGATTGGATCCAGACACGACTTGATCAGCTAAACCTTATTGATGAAAAAAGACTTGCTGCTATCTGCCACGGTCAGACGTACCAAAAACGGATGATCAGGGCATTTAACAAAAAGGTCAGACCACAAGAATATCAAGTTGGGGATCTGGTAATCAAACGTATCATCCTTCCTCAGAGTGATCCAAGGGGCAAATGGGCCCCTACGTACGAAGGGCCATTTGTGGTTAAACATGTGTTCTCAGGAGGAGCCATGATTCTAACCAACATGGATGGTGACGACCTTCCTCACCCCGCCAATGCAGACATAGTAAAAAGATACTACGCCTGAAAAAAGACCCGCTAGGTTGACATACCTAGGCAAAAATTAGGGCTTCCCGGCGAACCAAAAGGGTTCGGGCAAAATGAAGGGATGAAATGAAAAAAAATCTATACACCCGGCAAGTCGAAAACCTGAAAAGGCGGCTTGGGCAAAAATGGGTATCCCGGTGGACTGAAAACCCGAAAGGGCGGTCCAGGCAAAAGTTAGGGATAAAGCGTAATACTATGTCTCATTGGATCACTCTACATCAAGAATCCGGTATCAACATCAAGTTCAGACGGCATCGATCAATCAGCTTCATCTTCAGCTAGGTCATCAAGTGATGAGACGCTCCAAGATATAAGGGCGATAGCAGAGTTGGAACCCAGTGGGATTATTTTATTCACATAGCTGTTTTATATTCCTTTGTACAAATTTGTATAAACTCTTTTGTTCGGCGGCGTTCTCTTACTAGGACGTCAGCCTCTTGTACATAAACGCCTATTTTACAGGCAAATTCAAAAATCAATACAAAAATCACTTTTCAGTTAAAATTGCCAATTGTTTTTTCCTTTTTCTGTTTTGTTGTGCGAAGAACGTCCAAGGTTCAATTTGTGATATATGCATTGACAATAATTTGCTAACTCATAAACATTTGCATACGAAACAAAGGATTAATTACAGGTAACATTAGAAACAGGGGCAATAAAGAGTTGTCTAAGCGATCTAATTGTTCCGTCCACCAAGGTACCAAGGTAAGTTCGGCTGGAGAACATAACCAGTATATCTTAATTCCCCAGAGAGTGAGTTAGCAAATCAATGCACTCTCCCCAAGCAAAGCTATATTATCAGCCTTAAGGAAGTTGGGTATCCTCCAGCAGATCTCAACATTCCCCAGCAATATACACGCATCCTTAACAAGCATCCCCGGCAGTCTTAGTCTAAAGATTGTTCCCCGGCGGTATATCAGGAATTCAATGGAGTCACTTCCCCGATACAGTTCAAAACTTCCCCAGGAGAGTCCAATCCAGCTTCCCCAGGAAAGTTGGGATCCATCTCCCCAAGAAGTAAGCTTATCCCCAGTAGATTCTGGAAGCTTATCCCCGTAGAGCACGAACGCGTCTCTCGGCTTTATTCAAAGGTTATTTCCTTACCAGGATATAACTGGGTTATCCTCAGCCAAAAGCCACGGAAAGATCGTCCTCGGCGAAGTCTTCTTATTCCCAGCGAAGTCTATTAACACTTCCAACATCTTAACGGTATCCCCAACGAAGTTACTATCAACATTTCAGCAAAGTGCTTTTCTCCCCACAGAGTATTGTTTCCCAGCAAGATCGTTAGAGTACTTTTCTCCCCGCAGAGTAATCCATTCGCCAAATTTATTCCCCAACGGAGTTATCTTCTCCTACCAATATTCTTGCAACTATCATCCCCAGCGGAAACAACAAAGCATTGTTCTTCAACATCAGCCCAGGAGTGACTTTCCGGCACCCGTCAAGGATTTATTTTCCTAAGACGAAAAGATACATTCATAAACATCACATTTTCATACATTATAGCATGCATATGCGCATCATACCTTACAATCTCATTTATATTGAGAACATCATTGCTTGATTCATATCATGCATTGCATATGACTGACATTTACCTTTCAGGAAAGATCCAGTTAAGTTCTCAGCTATGTCCAAGACTTTATCCTGGTTCAGTTAAATTGACCCTAAGATTTTTCTGATTCTTATCCAGTCAAAGGCCTTCTCTGGTTCAGTCAGATCGACCCTAAGATCTCCCTGATTCTTATCCAGTTGAAGATATTCCAAGACCTTGCCCGGTTCAGTTAAATCGACCCTAAGATTTTTCTGATTCTTATCCAGTCAAAGGCCTTCTCTGGTTCAGTCAGATCGACCCTAAGATCTCCCTGATTCTTATCCAGTTGAAGATATTCCAAGACCTTGCCTGGTTCAGTTAAATCGACCCTAAGATTTTCCTGTTTCTTATCCAGTCAAAGGCCTTCTCTAGTTCAGTCAGATCGACCCTAAGATCTCCCTGATTCTTATCTAGTCGAAGATATTCCAAGACCTTGCCCGATTCAGTTAAATCGACCCTAAGATTTTTCTGATTCTTATCCAGTCAAAGGCCTTCTCCGGTTCAGTCAGATCGACCCTAAGATCTCCCTGATTCTTATCCCCGTAGAAGATATCCAAGATTCTCTCAGCGTTCCTATTGAGGTAGTAATCGCCCCAAGATTCTCTCAGCGTTCCTGTTGAGGTAGTAATCATCCAAGGTTCTCTCAGCGTTCCTGTTGAGGTAGTAATCGACCCAAGATTCTCTCAGCGTTCCTGTTGAGGTAGTAATCGTCCAAGGTTCTCTCACCGTCCCGTTGAGGTAGTAACCATCCCCGGTTCATTCATCACCGTTTGAAGCTCCAGATTCAATTCCTGTAACCAGTCAGGACGCATCTATACAAAGAGTTTGAAGACCATCTCCTGTGACAGGCCAGGTAATCATTTTCTTTTTCAGGTACGCAAGCTCTCGCAAAGGAATCTCTTACGCGATCGACATCCAGATGGCATCTATAAGCCCATCCACTCATCCATCATCTCTTAGCATGGCATCTATAAGCCCATCGTCCTATCCATCAATCTCCAAATGGCATCTATAAGCCCATTCCCACCATCACTACTATGTGAGCGCAAATTTCTGGGCACTCTAGTGTTCAATCATCTTCCACCTTCGGATTACGAAAGGCACGTCAGCCAATCTGCATCCTCAGGTCTAAGAAGATTGAACAGGGGCAACTGTTGTACCCCAAAATTTGCCCTCCCATATTCTTCAAAATTTGCAAAGAGCATACTTCAAACTCTCTCAAGGGTTGCACAGTTCAAGGGCCTCCTAACAGTCAAAAACTAGGGTTTTGATTCTGGCAAAGAAATTGAAGTTTCCAAGGGCCCAATCAAGTCCCACATGCATACAAACATGGTCAAGCATCCTCATGCCAAGTTTCAAGACTTACAGCACAAAATTGCACAATCAAAAACCCCAATTGCTCAACAGTCAACTATAGGGGCAAAATGGTCATTTGACTGTCAAAATTTCAAATTTTTGTTCAACATCTTATTTTGAAGCCACAAACATCATTTGATCAATTCTTGATCATGATTCTCAAAGCATGGCTCTAAAAGTCTCAAGATGCAAAAGTTTCTATATTTGGACATTTGAAAAAGTCAACTGTAACTTGACCAAGGCATAACTTCCACATGGTTCATCATAAAAATTCCATCCAAAGCTCATTTTTAAGAGAAAGACATTTCCTACAACTCGTCTTCACACTTCAAGTCCAAGAAATGCTCTCACAAAAAGTTATCAATTTCAACATTATAGGTCATTTTCAAAAGTCAACAAAAAGGGACTTTAAGTCAAAGACCATAACTTGAGATTGGTAAATCAAAATGACATGGGACCAAAGGTATTGGTTAGAGGACTTCAAGACATTTCCAAAATGTCCAAGAACATGATCAAAGCTTAAACATTGAGCAAGATATGCCTTGTGGAAGTTGGGAAATTTTTGGGAATTTTGAAAAGTCAACTTTGCTTCAAATGCCTCAAAATTGCTAATGGGCCACATTTTCTTCCAAGAATCATTATCCAAAGGCTATGCACGACCATTTGACCCAAAGGGGATTTATTTCATAATTTTTTATTATTTATTTGAATTTTTATCACCATTAATTCATTTAATTAAATAAAATATGACAAAAATACTAAAATAAGGTTTTCAAATCTTTTTGTGCAGTATAATCTCTCATCAAGGCCTAAGGATCTCGTGCACATCAAAAAAGGAAAGATTTGGTGCAAATTGGCATGTTCTTCATGAAGGAAATATTGAAAAAGATTCCATGGAAATCAAATATTGGATTCATCAACGCAAAGGGTTATGGACTCAAATTCTTACCCTAATTCGTCCCATACATATACAGGATGCTAAACCTAATGCAAAAGACCAAGAAGCTGCGCCTCATATCAAAAACCAACTTTGCATTTTTTATCAAATTTTTGAAAACTGAAAACGATATTGCAGGGAGTTTCAAGGCGAAAGAACTATTCCAAAAGCTTTCCAAGGTTACCAGGAATCGTTTCCAATCAGAATCACACTTCCATACTCAAAGAATTGGTAGATGGGAGTTTGACTTTCTTCTAAAAATTGCATATTCGTGTTTGAATTTATACATACTTTTCATGCATTTTAATGTTTGAACTATACAAATGTGATGATTCTAAAGCTAATGGCGTGATTCAATTGGAGAATGGTGGTCTGAATAGGAAGTTGCCATGGAAGCTCTTTAGGGTTTCAGAGGTCAAAAATTAGGGCTTCTTTCATAGGGAAAAATTGGACAACGAGACCAGGACCATTGGACTCAGAAACTCCAGACGAATCCAATCATCATATCGCGCCCAATTTATCTTTCACTATGGCCTAATCGCTATTATTTGCTATGCTGTTTAGTGGGGGTTTAAAACCCCCGCTACTTGTGTGTTATTTTCAGGTAGAATGAAGACGAAGCCTGGCGTGTCACTGTGGGATTGGGCAATTCGAAATTTGGCGCGTTGGGTAACCCTCAGCGTTGTGTTGCCTTATGTTATTCGCTTGCCAACTTCTATACAAAGCGCGCGCGCAGCTCACTTGGCAAAGGATGTATCTGGTAAACGTTGGGACCTGGGTTCGATTCCCAGGTCCCCTTGCATATTTCATATGTTTTTCTCTAATACGTTCCTACGCAGCGTGCCATTCAGTGCTCCACCATAGGCTCTCATCAATGGCTTGCCAAGTGGCCATGATCGTCCATCCAGTAGCCAGGATCCAAAGTCTATGGAATGCCTCAGTCCACGCATACGCACATGATCATTGAGAAGTCAGAAAGGGCCTAGTTTCTTGGGCCTAATTGCTCACAACATAACCTCCAGATTGAGGCAGAACCCCCCTAGTGTTTGTATTTCTTTCTCTTTTCTTTTTTCTATTTTTTTTATTATTTGTTTTAATTTAATTATTTTCTTTTAATTCATCAAAATAAATTTTATAAAAATACCAAAAATACCAAAAAAATCAGAAACTATAAAAATAAAAAAATATGTTTTAATGTTTAATTCACTAACATTTTTGTAAATAAATTCAACAATTAATTTAGTTTTAATTCTAGGTTTAATTTTAATGTTTTTTTTAAATAAACTAAAAAAATGTAGAATTAGGGTTTTAAATACTTTTATCCTTTTTCTTTTCTTTTACCATTATTAATAATTAATTATTTATTTTGTAAATAAATTTGCCGTTAAATAATTAGGTTAAAACTAGTTTAAATTTAGACATTTTTTTTAATAAATTAAAAATAGTTTAGAATTAGGGTTTTAATTTCATTTAATTTTCTTACTAAATTCCATAAATACGAAAAACTCAAAAATAATTTCCTTTTCTCATTTAACTTAATTAATTTATTAATTGTAATTTAATTTCCTTAAAAGGGTCCAACGCCCTCGCATTCCCGACTTTACTTCTTCTCGCATTTTACTTTTATTTCTTTTTGCGCATATAATGTATTTATCCCAAAGCTATGTAATAGTTAATTAGACATTTATCTTTCCGCATTTTATTTTATTTCAAATCGGGTCTTGGATTTATTTGGCGATGTAGACCGCGCCTTTGTAATAGCGTAGGACTTTTAATTCCGCATCTTTTAACTGTTAATAATTTGCATGAAAGAATGTATGGCCAAAAATAAAAACAAAGCGTAGATCACCAATGCATGAACAAGATAAACATAAATGAACATGACACACGAATCACACACCACCCCTAGGGTACGTCTCACTGTTGCCTTGCCCCTCGAAAGGTGGTCGTCGAGTAGAGGATGTTTTAGTAAGTCCTCATGTCCATGAACATGGCATGAGGGTAGCTTCTAAGGTGTCTTCCTATTGCTCCGGTGATCACCATGTCCCGAACCCTCGAATTGACCCGAACACCTCCAACGGTGGTGCTACCTACCTCTCAATGGTGGGATGGCACTACTTTAAGGACATTTACACAGACGAATTCCTTAGGGTAGGTAGAGAACTCGTAGATACTTGCTCTAATTTCAAAACAAAATCAAAAACTTTTTTCACACCGACACCTTTCAAAAAACTTTCAAAAGCAATTTTTCAAACACTCTTGAGGACTGATACAAGAGTCGAACTGAAATTTTCAAAGAAACTTTTTAAACCCACAGTTGAAAAGCAAACAAACAATTTTGAAAACACAAATGAGCAAGTATCTAAGAGCCCATGGATAACCATGGATAGAAAGGGTGCTAACACCTTCCCTTTCTATAAATCTACCTCCCGAACCGAGAGCAATCTCTATAAGGAATTTTTCTGTGCTTTTGTCCTTTCCATTTGGAGAAAATAAAAGACGGTGGCGACTCTTGCTACCGCGACATTTCGCGAACCGGCGTTAAACATTCAGTTCCAGATCCACCGATCACACTCAGTTTGTAACATTTTGTTTTGGACAGTTTGCTGCATTTTGTTTGGTTAGTTTGTAACATTTTTTTGGACAGTTTGTAGCATTTCTTTTCCTCTTTCTTTTTGTGAACCAAGAAGGGTAACCTTCTTGTGATTTGCAAATAGGAAATAGATTGTGATGAAATAAAATGGCATTCTGATTCAACTTTGCAAACCTTAACGATGAATACCTTTTGGAAGTTCCTGTTCAAGCCCAAATAATTTGCACTAACCATGTTTTTTCTTTCTTTTGTTTTCATGTGAGCACAATTGGGTATGACAAAGCAAGGAAGGCAAGAAATCTGTGGCAAGCATAGAAGTCTTGGAGATAAGCAAAGGAATTCGATATGACTTCAATCTTCAGACAAACTTAGGCATAGATTAATTCTCCTACGCCAATCAAATATTTGGATTTTCTTTGTAACTTTAGAAAAATCATTCTTGTATTGTATCCAATAATTGTACCAATTCATCTTTAAATACAATAAGTTGTAAAACATAAAGTATTTAAAAGAATAAATTATTTTGTAACAACGTTTGAAAAATTGGAGAAAATATTATGAAATATTCTGGTGTCACTTGAAATCCTTTATCAACAACAACTTGTAATTTCCTTTGCATCCTAATTGAATTTTGAAATTCCCAATCAAGATATTTGAAACAAAATGCTCCAGTCTGGTAACTTAAATTCCAAGTAATCCCACTAATTTTGTAACTGCATTTCAAACAAACACGCACTGTATATTCCATTTCCTAACCAAACAAATTTTTTAAGGACGTAAATCATCTAGTCAACCTGGATCCCACAATCATGATTGTCTTAAATGACAGTCTTAACTTCCATCTCTTGTCCCAAACAAATCATGCTCTGAGAACAAACATTATCTTTTTCAGTGAACTGTGTTTTTTTAAGAAAATTTAAAATCAATCAAATGCATTGCGATGATTTGATAATTTTAAAGTTTTCCAAACTCAAATTTCTTCCGATTCTTTGAAGATAAACCCGTGAGCGACATCACATGTGACGATGAACGGACATAATTATCTCAAAATCTTGTAGCTTGAAGAAATCATCAGTACAATCTTGAGGAAGCATGAAGACCTGTGAAAGCCAATTGGATCTTTGAGAACTCATTTTCTTTTTAGAAATGCAAGAAACCCTAATTGATGGTTTGTTGCCACAGAAGAGAATTTGTCTGGTCGATTTCTGAGCCATCTTGAATATCTGAGAAACCCTAGGGTTGTGTCTTCTATGAAAAATGGGAGGGCAAATTTTGGGGTACAACAGCTGCCCCTGTTCAATTTTCTTAAACTTGAAAAGCGAGATCGACATGTTTGTCGTTCGTGGCTTGAAAATAGAAGATAATTGAACACTAGAGTGCCCAGAAATTTGCACTTGATGACGCGTTGGTTTAATTGTGTATGGAAATGGGCTTAAAGATGCCATTTGGAGAAACATAGGAGAATTGTTGGAGATGGGCTTATGGATGCCATCCAAAGGTGACTGTTGACGGAAAGTTTGAACTGGATCTGAACAGAGAATGGATCAGGATAAACCGTTGAGAGGTTTATCTGAACTAGTAAAAAAACTGGAGACAAATCAGAATAAAACATTGAGAGATTTATCTGAAACAGCAAAAATCTGGAGACGAATCAGAATAAACCGTTGAGAGATTTATCTGAAACAACAAAAATCTGGAGATGAATCAGAATAAAGTGTTGAGAGATTTATCTAAACCAGCAAAAATCTATAGACGAATCAGAAAAAACCGTTGAGAGATTTATCTAAAACAGCAAAAATCTGGAGACGAATCAGAATAAACCGTTGAGAGATTCATCTGAACCAGTAAAAATCTGGAAATGAATCAGAATAAACCATTGAGAGATTTATCTGAACTAGTAAAAATCTGGAGGTGAATCAGAATAAACCGTTGAGAGATTTATCTGAAACAGTAAAAATATGGAGACGAATCAGAATAAACCGTTGAGAGATTTATCTGAACCAGTGAAATCTGGAAATGAATCAGAATAAACCGTTGAGAGATTTATCTGAACCAGTGAAATATGGAAATGAATCAGAATAAACTGTTGAGAGATTTATCTGAACCAGTAAAAATATGGAGATGAATCAGAATAAACCGTTGAGAGATTTATCTAAGTCGGTAAGAATTTGGAGATGAATCAGAATAAATCGTTGAGAGATTTATCTGAACCAGAGAAATAATCCAGAGATGAATCAGAATAAACCGTTGAGAGATTTATCTGAACCAGTAAGAATCTGGAAATGAATCAGAATAAACTGTTGAGAGATTTATCTGAACTAGTAAAAATCTGGATCTGAATCAGAATAAACCATTGAGAGTTTTATCTGAACCAGTAAGAATCTGGAGACGAATCAGAATAAACCGTTGAGAGATTTATCTGAACCAGTAAAATCTGGAGACGAATCAGAATAAACCGTTGAGAGATTTATCTGAACTAGTGAGAATCTGGAGACGAATCAGAATAAACAGTTGAGAGATTTATCTGAACCAGTAAAATCTGGAGACGAATCAGAATAAAACGTTGAGAGATTTATCTGAACCAGTAAAAATTAGCCTTTTCTCAGGAACTGGTCTGTATTTGACTTGTTGAAGATTTGTATCTGTCGGAAGTTTGTTGATAATAACTGTCAAATGTTTCTTTCCTGTAAAAAGGTGAAGAGTTAATTGTATGTAATGCTATGATGTATGCGATGCATGGTATGATGTTTGCCTCTCAAAATAAATGAGATTGCACTGTATGCACTTGAGTTGCCAATGTTATGACGTATGTATGCGAATGTATGAAAAGTAAAAGATTGTTTGTGCCGTAGCATTGTTGGAAGTGAAGAAAATAAATCCCCTTTGAAGCACTAATGGGTAAGTTTCCAAGTAAAAACTCTGTTGCAGAAGGGAAAATCCAGACATTGCTTGTGATATCCTGCTGGGGAAATCTGAGAAGTTGGGAAACTTGTTGGGGACACTTTGGACCAGTGGTTGGAAATTTTGCTCTGGCTGGAGAAAGTACCTGCGGGGGGTTTATGGAATGGCTCACAGATATTAATCTATTTCTTAAAGTAATTAGTAATTGTCTTTCCGTTTTTTTTTCTTTTATTTATTTGTAACAGTAATCACGTTCAAATGCATATGTTCAAAAATAAATCATTGGACGTTTTTGTAAATAAAACATAGAAATAAAGAAAAACAGATGGTTTTACACTTTCAAATGGGATATCTTTGTATTAACTTGAACAAGTGTTTTTTGTACAATGAGACAAAGAATTCTGGTAAGAGAATGTCGTCATAAAAAAATGAAAATTTACACAAAGAAAAGATAGCTATGTGGTATAATCCCAAGGGGTTCCCGTTCTACTATAGCCTTCATGTCTCTGAAAGTCTTGTCCGCAGGTCGCCTTGGCGAAGTCGATTGGATTGATTTAGAGCCAATTGAGTTGATTGGTAGCCGCTGAAGATTGTTTGCCAGATGATCCAACGGGACATAGTCATACGCTTTTAATCCCTAACTTTTTCCTGGACCTCCCTCTCGGGTTTTCAGTCCACCAGAATATCCTTTTTTGCCCAAGCCGCCCTTTCGGGTTTTCGACTTGTCGGGTGTACAATTTTTTTTATTTTCATCCCTTATTTTTACCCGAACCCTTTTGATTCGCTGGGAAGCCCTTATTTTTGCCTAGGCCGGTCAACATAGCGGGTCTTTGATCATGCGTAATATCTTTTAACTATGTCCATATTTACAGGGTCCGGGAGGTCATCGCCATCCATAGTAGTCAAGATCACTGCTCCACCAGAGAAAATGCTTTTGATTACAAATGGCCCTTCATATGTAAGGGTCCATTTTCCCCTGGGATCACCTTGTGACAAAATGATACGCTTGATTACCAGGTCACCGACCTGATATACCTGACGTTTGACCTTTTTATTAAAAGCTTTGATCATGCGTTTTTGGTACATCTGACCATGACAGATAGCTGTAAGCCTCTTCTCATCAATCAAGTTTAGTTGGTCAAACCGAGTCTGAATCCAATCTTATTCATTCAAACCATCATCCTTCATGATTCTTAGAGAGGGGATTTGGACCTCAATAGGCAAGACAACTTCCATGCCGTATACGAGAGAATAAGGTGTTGCCCCAATTGATGTGCGAGTTGTGGTACGATACCCATGGAGAGAGAAAGGTAACATCTCATGTCAGTCTTTGTATGTGATTGTCATCTTCTGTATGATCTTCTTAATGTTTTTGTTAGCAGCTTCTACATCACCATTCATCTTTGGCCGGTAAGGGGAAGAATTATGATGTTGAATCTTGAATTGCTCACACAAGGCGGTGATCATATTATTATTCAGATTTGTGCCATTATCAGTGAGGATTCTCTCTAGGATACCGTACCGATAGATGAGATTTTGTTTGATGAACCGGGCGACCACATTCTTAGTAACGGAAGCAAAGGAAGCTGCCTCAACCCACTTTGTAAAATAATCGATGGCGACTAAGATAAAGCGATGTCCATTGGAGGCTGTTGGCTTGATTTCCCCAATCATATTGATTCCCCGCATAGCAAAGGGCCAAGGAGTCGTCAAGACGTTCAGAGGAACCGGAGGTACGTGTACTTTGTCAGCATAGAGTTAGCACTTATGGCAAGTCCGAGAGTGTTGATAGCAATCCGCTTCCATGGTAGATCAATAATAGCCTGCCCATAGGATTTTCTTTTCCATCGTATGCCCACTAGAATGAGTACTAATAGTGCCTTCATGTAGCTCACCCCTGATCCTTTCAGCCTCAGCCTTGTCCACACACCGAAGCAATACCGAGTCATGACTGTGTTTGTACAGAATACCATTACTAAGGAAGAACTTATCCGAGAACCTTCTCAGGAATTTCTTGTCATTCACCGAAGCTCCTTCTGGATATTCCTGAGACTCGAGATACCTTTTGACTTCATGAACCCAAGGTTGGTCCACCACTTATTCGGTATTAATCTCGTGACAGTAGGCTGGTTCATTCATTCGCTCAATGGAGATTTGAGGAGCCTTGTTATCCCAATTAAGTTTAAACATAGATAACATTATAGCTAATGCGTCTGCTATATGATTTTCTTCTCGCGGGAAATGCTTGAAGGTAATCTTATCGAAATGCGGCAACAATTTCAATACATGTTCTTTATAAAGGATAAGGTTTGGGTGCTTAGTGTCCCATTCTCCTTTGACTTGGCTGATGACCAAGGTTGAATCTCCAAATACATCCAAGTGTTTGATCCCCAAGTCTATGGTGGCCTTGAGACCAAAGATGCATGCTTCGTATTCTGCCATGTTGTTTGTACAGTTGAAGCAAAGTCTGGCAGTAAAGGGAGTATGACATCCTTCTGGAGATATGAGTACGACGCTGATACCATTGCCAAGTGCGTTGGATGCCCCATCAAAGAACAGGGTCCATCGGGATCCTTGTTCAGGTCCTTCATATGGTCTGATCTCTTGCAGTTGTCTAACATCATGATGTCTTCATCCAGGAATTCAAACTTCATGGACTGATAGTCTTCTACAGCTTGGTGAGTGAGATGATCAGCCAATAAACTGCCGTTTATAGCTTTCTGGGTAGTATATTGTGTGTCGTATTCGGTCAGGATCATCTGCCATCTTGCTATTCTCCCAGAAAGAGCAGGCTTCTCAAAGATGTACTTTATCGGATCCATTTTAGATATCAACAAAGTAGTGTGGGTCATCATATATTGTCTCAGCCGGCGAGCAGCCCATTCCAGAGCGCAACAAGTTTTCTCGAGTAGTGAATATCTTGTTTCACGGTCGGTAAACTTTTTTCTCAGGTAATAAATAGCATGCTCTTTTCGGCCAGACTCGTCATGCTGCCCCAGCACATACCCCATTGAGTTTTCTAAAACAGTTAGATATAAGATCAATGGCCTTCCTTTGACAGGCGGCAACAACACAGGAGGTTCTTGAAGGTATTCCCTGATTTTGTCAAAAGAAACTTGGCATTCGTTGTTCCATATGACTACTTGATCTTTCTTCAAGAGTTTGAAGATTGGTTCACAAGTAGCTGTCAGGTGAGAAATAAACCTGGCTATGTAATTCAGATGTCCCAAGAATCCTCTGACTTCTTTCTCAGTACGAGGGGACGGCATTTCTTGTATCTCTTTAACCTTGGCAGGATCAACTTAGATACCCTTGTTGCTGGCGACAAAACCCAAGATTTTACCAGACCGTACTCCGAATGTGCACTTGTTCGGATTCAATCTCAACTTGTACTTCTTCAGCCTTTCAAACAGCTTCTGTAGGTGATTCAGGTGCTCTTCTTTCGTCTGCGATCTGGCTATCATATCGGCTATGTAGACCTATATCTCATGGTGTATCATGTCATGAAATAAAGCTACCATAGCACGTTGATAGGTTGCCCCATCATTCTTCAGTCCGAATGGCATGACCTTATAACAGAAAGTGCCCCACTGTGTAACAAAAGTCTTTTTCTCCATATCGTCAGGCGCCATTTTGATTTGGTTATAGTCCTAGAAGCCATCCATGAAGGAAAACACTTTGTGTTGCACCGTATTGTCAACCAGGATGTCGATGTGGGGAAGTGGGCAATCATCTTTGGGGCTTGCCCTGTTTAAGTCTCTGTAGTCCACACACATCCGCACTTTACCATCTTTCTTAGGTACAGGGACAACATTGGCCACCCATTGGGGATAAGAGGTGACAACCAAAAATCCAGCGTTGAACTGCTTCATAACTTCTGTTTTGATCTTTTCAGACATATCGGGTCTCATACGACGAACCTTCTGTTTTACTGGGAGACAATCTTCCTTTGTAGGCAGACGATGCACCACAATGTCTGCATCCATTCCTAGCATGTCCTTGTATGACCAGGAGAAGATCTCAACATAATCGTGCAGCAGCTGAATCAGACATTCCTTGACACTCAGCTCTAGATTGGCACCCACCTTGATTTCCTTTTTATCTTCCTCGGTACCCAAGTTGATTGTATCCAACGGTTCCTCAAGAGGCTGAATAGCTCTATCTTCTTGTTGCAACAACCTGGCCAACTCTCCTGGAACTTCATAATCTTCCTCACCCTCGTCGTCGGCTTGGTAGATCGGATTTTCAAAGTCCCAATTGGCCATAGCAGAACTATTACCCCTGGGATCCTGAGTGGACGTAGATCTGCATTTTCAATATGTGAGTGTGTGTAAGAACACAGCTACCTTTGAAATAAATGAAATGCAAGAAAGAAAAGACACAGAAAACAAAATTTTATGTAAAAAACGTCCATGATTCATTAATGACATATAAGAATGAAGTGACAACCCTTACAGATGGACCATTGTGCCTCGGGTAAGACACAAGGTTTAAAAAAAAGTCTGAATTATTTAAATATTACAAGCCTGAAAATATTAAAAGACAATTACTCTTGAATAAAAGTAATAGGAATGAAATCCTTCGCCTCCCAATTATCAAGCCCTCTGCCGATAGTTGGAAAAATCCATTCATCTGTGTCACAGCTGCCATCACTATCTTCTAAGGTGTTGACTCCTTGATTGCTGATACGTAGAGGTGGTCCCCCTGCGCGAGAACGTCAGACAGTTTTCTGAGCCTCTGAAGTGAACCCCAACCCAAACTTGTCGGACTTGTAGGGAATATCCAGAAGCTGACCCCAGATAGTATATCCTCCCTCTTCAACTACTGCTCGAGCGTCTTTCAATGAAGCCATTTTTAGCGGAGGTCTGGTAATCTCCGGGACCTTTGTAGTAGACTTGGTTTCTGTGACCGTTGCTGGAACCTCCTCAAAGTTCTGACAAGGAGTCTCTATGAATTCACCATCCATTTCAACATACCTGAAAGAGTTCAAATGGCTAACCATGTATTCCTCTTCTCCGTGAACTGTAACAATCTTCCCTCTGATCGGGTATTTTAGCATTTGGTGTAGGGTGGAAGTGACGGAACCAGCACCATGGATCCAGGGTCGACCGAACAGAGAAGAGTACGAAGGGCGGATGTCCATCACATAGAAAATTGAGTCAAAGGTATGAGACCAAATTTTTATGGGTATATTAACTTCTCTGTGCACTGTCCTCTTGGAACCATCAAAGGCCCTTACTATGATGTTACTGGGTTTATAGCTGAGCCCCTCATAATCCATTCGGTCGAGAGCATTTTTGGGCAAGACATTCAATGATGAACCGGTATCCACCAAAACATGGGCCAGTGTGGTGCCCCTGCATTCAATGGAAATATGCAAGGCATCATTGTGCTTCCTTCCCTTAGAGGTTAAATCAGCATCGGAAAAGCCCAGCCCGTTATCAGCAGTTAGACTGGCCACACAGTCTTCAAATTGGTCGATGGAGGTCTCTTGGGGAACATGAGCGGTCTTAAGAAACTTAAGCAAGGCTTTGGCCTGAGTTTCAGAGCATAAAAGTAAGGATAACAATGATATCTTCGAGGGGGCTGCCCTAATTGTTCTACAATGTTGTAGTTAATTTTTTTGATTATCTTCAGGATTTCTTCTATTTCTTTTCTAGAAGCTTCAAGGATGACTTCAATACGTTCTCTTGCTTGGGCAGGCTCAACCAAAGCCTCTTTTCCCATGGTATCGGCAGTAGGCATAACAGCAGGAGTATCACTGGCGATGTCGATAGTAGTGCCAATAGTGATGATCACAGGAGTAGCAACGGTCATTGGAGAAATCTCAGGTGAGAAGACTTTTACACTTCTTGTTATTTTGCTGGTTCTAGTGATGTTACCGATATCAAGATAAATATCTCTCGCAACTTCATTTGTGACAGCCAACTGATCTTGCTTGACGCCGTAGTAATAAACGTCAGCCTCATAACTCCAGGGAACAGCTTTATTTGAGGAGTATGGTATTGGTCTTGGCATAGTGATGATCAATGGTGTAGTTCTGAGAGCGGATGTAATCCTGACGGGTCTTTTGGTGGAGACCCTGGGAGGATTGTCGAAAATGGTGATTATCGAAACATCTTGATAATAACTCTTGATAAGGGGTAGTTTTTCAAACAGGATTTCTTTACTAGTCATCAGGGGCTGGACGCCTATCTTTAGTAACAAACAACCGTTCGGCAGAGATTTGCAAAGGTGGAAATTTTCATCGTAACCTGGGAACAAGCCGGCTTGCAGTAGATTTTGTTTAACAGTCAATAGAGGAGTAACCAAGTCATTCACGGAGGAAACAAAACGATCATCATCAATGGCGTTGATACCTTGGCCATGTCTGGGCATTTCTGCGGTTATTACATTAGGAGTTTCTGGGGACTCAAATTCAAGCTCCTTCGCATCGATAAGATCTTGCACCTTATTCTTTAAGGCCCAACAGTCATCTGTATCGTGCCCTGGGCTTCCAGAATGATAGGCACATCGGGCGTTCGGATATTAGCGAGGAGAAGCCTTATTGTGGTTCTTGGGAGCCTCCTTTAAAATTTACAGATTGGTCCTTAGAAGGTGTGGCAACACTTGAGACATGGTCATGTTAATCCGGGTAAATCGTCTCATGGGCGCTTCTGGTTTGCGCTGATAATTTCGTTGCTAATTTGGCGCAGGATTAGAGATTATAACAGCCCCTACTGTCGGACGACGGTCGGTTTTGTTTTGATTCCTATGGTCATACGCAGAACTGACCTCCTTCTTCCCATCAAAAGGTTTCTTCACCAAACTTGAGGATGGATCTCTTTGAATTTTGCCGCTTTTTATGTCGGCCTCGACCCGCTCACCAGTCATGATTAATTCGGTAAACCCAGATGAAGAACTCCCAATCGGGTGATTGAAAAATGGTCCTGACAAGGTGCCAAGGAACATATCCACTAATTCTATGTCGGATAGAGGGGGCTGGACTCTGCCTGCGAGATCTCTCCATTTTTAAGCATAAGTTTTGAAACCCTCATTCGTTCCCATAGACATACTCTGTAACTGTGTCCTAGTCGGAGCCAAATCAGCATTATACTGATACTATTTGTAGAAAGCGGCAGCCAACTCTTCCCAATTACGGACATTGGATCCTTCTAATTGGTAGAACCAATCCAACTGAGTCCCCGATAAGCTCTTCTAGAAGAAATGCACCCACAGATTTTTGTCAGTCGTGTGGGGCTGAATCTTTCTGACATACGACCTCAGATGTAGTTTTGGGCAAGAGATACCATCATACTTGGCGAAGGTTGGGACCTTGAATTTTTGTGGGATGACAACCCCTGAGATGAGTCCTAATTCTTCAAAGTCCAAACTGGGTACTCTCTGAATCTCCATGGCATTTAAATGATCCTCTAGCTTTTTGTATCTATCAGCAGGAGGATATTGCTCCTCAGAGTAATCAGGCTTTTCCTCTCCTTCGGATACTGGGTCGTCGTTCACTTCCTGGGTCTCGGCCCCTCGGTTATCTCCTTCACCCAATGATGTTGCAAAGTCCAAGGTTCGCCTGGTCTGTCCTTTAAACCTTCTTCCCATAATCACAACCTCGGTTGGTTTCTTCTTCTTCTTCTTCTTCTCTTTGGCTAGCAGAGTCTTCAACTCCTCTTGCCCCTTTGTCAGAGCCATGAGCATTTGTTGAAACTGGGCATTCTGCGCCTGAAGATCTTTCACAGTCTGTTCAACATCCATCTCACTAAAATAAACAGTAGAAGGATAAGGCGACCTGTTATGAGAAACCTGTATGATGTTATGATGCATGAAGATGAAATATGCAAATGATTTCAAGGAAATTTAGAAGATTTAAATTTGTTCAAACCAAAAAGAAACACACGTCATATTAAATAAAACCAAGTTTGAATACATCATGCCTCCTTGGGCTTACAAAGAAAGAAACAGAATACAGCAAAAATTCTTAAGACAAAAAGACCGAGCGCATCTTCTTTGGAGCAATGTAGGTATTCATATTTTTCTCTTCATGAAGAAGTTTGGTGAGCTCTAGAACCTTCTTCTCATTGGCGTAGTACTGGGCTTCAAAGGTGTCCCATTCTTCCTTCAACTGAATCCAAGCTTTCTGCAGGTCTTCGAGAGAGGTAGGCATGTCCGGATGAAGAACGGTGTATAGGATATCTCCTTCAATAACAGGCTCAATGATGACAGGAAGGATGGAAGGGTAAGGTATTAAGAGACTCTGGGCACGAGCCCATACCCACTTAAGGTAAGGATCGAGAGGGATAGAGTTTTTATGTCCCAAAGTCCTATTGTCCACTTTATTCACCATTCCCCAAGTACGTGTAAACCTCAGGCGGTAACCTTGGTCTTCTTTGTTGTAGTCGAAAACCAGGCCCTGGACGAGCATCTCATGAGGGCCGTCTCTTCGAGCATACCCAAATTGCCGAAGAGCTAAACACGGGTTGTAGGTGATACCTCCCCTAATACCAAGCAGAGGTACATTAGGGAACTCGCCACGGTGGTTAATGATAGAGATATCTTCCAAAGATCTTGAGCACCAACGGATATTAGAGTGAGTGAGAGACATCATCCTTTGAGACCAGGTCAATCTTTTCTCGTTCTTCAATGTTGACTGAGGCAGGTGTGAAGTGAACCACTTAGCGAGTAAGGGTATACAACACAAAAGGGTACCTCTTTTCTTCATGGTACGGGTATGAAGGCAATGCAAGATGTCTCCTAGCAAGGTGGGTATAGGATTGCGAGAGAGAAATACTTTGATGGCATTAACGTCTATGAATTGGTCCAAATTAGGAAACAGAACCAAACCATAAATGAGGAGAGCTAGCACGTCTTCGAAAGCTTGGAAATCCATGTCATCCTAGAATGAACGAGCTTTTTCCAATAGAAACTTAGCTAGAAAACCTTTAACCCCACTTCTTGTCTCCCAATTGGCTATGATGTCGGCCCTCTTCACATGTAAAGCTTCGGCGATGACTTCAGGTTTTGGAATCCCTTCTAGACCGGTGAACGGTATCTGATTAAGCACGGGCACCCCTAAGAGCAGAGAGAACTCTTCCAATGTAGGTACCAACTGATAGTCTAGAAAAGTGAAACAATGATGCACGGGATCAAAGAATTGGAATAGTACACACATCATTTCTTCTTGGAAGTTGGATGTAGCCAAACTGAGAAGTCGACCATACTTCTTGGTAAAAGGATAATCCCCAGGCACTCTTGAAGCTAGCTCTTGAAGTTGAGGATATGCTTTTACAAAGCTGATTCGGATGGTGTTTCTTCGGAGAGAATTCATATCCTACAAAACAAAAACAAAGATAAATTTCTAAATCCTTGAAATGGTTAGTGAGCATGCATATGATGTTGATGATGTTTATGATGTTTATGTACAAGAAAACATATACACACACAACAAACAGATCCCTATGTTTTAGGCTTGCATGAGTTTGTAGGTAAGTACCCTCTTGAAGTTTTAGTTGGCTCAACCTGTCCTAGAAATAATGATCGGGTTCTAAAGGATCTCAATATCACCGACCTTTCTCTTAGGCATTATCTCAGCTCAATCAATCTTTTCTTGCAGCCGAGATATCCCAAAAGTCTAGCCTCAATGAGTGCAGTATCGAGTGTCAACCAATTTTCAGCTTTACACCGAAACCGGTTACCTCACTACGTCCTAATGGCCAAATTTGTTCAATTAGGGTTCTAAGGTTAATTAGTGCTTCGCGAGGCCACTCAGTGGCCCTGTATTCTCCTCGATTCACCACGAGGGATACCAGTACCCACAAATGCACCACACTAACATAGCCATTCTTTCAACTATATCGGTCTACGCCGTACAGTCTCCATAATCTATTGCTATTTACCTAAAAAGGTGCCCAAAATCCGGGTGGAGGATCAAAGCAAGCCCAATACAAAGAACTAAATATAAAGCACACAAATCAAATAATGAAAGCGAGTAAAAGTGATTTATCCCTAAGGTAACCCCACTCTCTTTTTCTTTTTTTTATTAGTCCCTAGCAGAGTCGCCAGTTCTGTGATACGGTGGGAGAACTGACTTGATGTTTTTCATTTCGATCGCATTTGTGCGGATAGCAAGAGTCGCCACCGACTTTTCTTTTATCCAAAAGGAAAGGTAAAAAATCACAGGAAAGACCTTTCGAGATTATTTCTCGGGTTAGGGGGTAGATTATGAAAAGGGAAGGTATTAGCACCCTTTTCATCCATGGTTTTCCATGGGCTCTTAGTTACTCGTTTAGATCACTTGCTTTCATTTGACAGTGTGCTTGTGGTGTGGGCTTTGAAAGTATTTTAAAAAATCTCTTTGTAATGGCTTTCGTCTCTATAAGAATGCGTATAAAGTTTTGTTTCAAAAAGTGGTTCAAAGACGTGTTTGTGAATCTTGTTTCGGAAAGTGTTTTGAAAAGATGTTTTGCAATGGTTCCCGTCTCTATAAGAATGTATACAAAACGTTTTGTCTTTTTGAAAATGTTTTGAAATGGGCGTGTAGGTGTAAAAAGTTTTTTTTATCGTGAGCAAGCGAGTAACTAAGAGTGAATCTATCTACTCGAAAGGTCTTAAATTGTTATTTTCTTCCTCCTTTTAATGGTTCTATCTTACCATTAATTTGGTAAGAAGCCCCATCGTTGGATGTGAAGGGACAGGCGCGGGTCAATTTTACAATCATCGAAAGCAACTTATGAGACGCTTTAGCAATTTTTTTAAGGGACTAGATTGTTTTAATCGAAGGCAACATCGAGGGTCATCGAGGGACTATGATCTTTTTTTTATCGAAGGGTCATTTCTAAAGCTTCCCATATTCGAGGGACATGATTGTATTTCCGAGGCAACGAGCGAGGTTACCCTAGAGGTGCGCGTGTGAAAAAGTGTGTTGGTTTCAAGTTATTTTATTCTTTGATTAGGTCATCTAGAGATTGATTTTTGAATCTTGCCATACATGCCTAATTACTATACAGTGTATGGAAAACAGTAAATTGCTGGAATTGAAATTCTACGCTATTACAAAATATTTGGGAATGGGGGTAAATTTTTTACAAATGGGGATGAATCAAATGAGATAGGAAGGTCCAAATATCAAACAATACAACAAAATCAAATTTTGTGCGATTTATATAAAGCTATGATAATCCGTGAAAATAAAATCAACAAAATATGGAAATGAAATGTTAAGTATTTACTTGAAAAGATAAAAGTAAAACCTATTCTAGAAAATAAAATAATTGATTAAATTATATTCTTTATTTTTTGTATTTTATTAATTTAAGTAAAATCTAAATAAAGAAAATAAACTAAATTATTATTCTTTGATGTTTTATTAAGTCAATTAAATCTAAAACAAAATTTATTAAAGAAAGAAAATGATAAAATTATTTTACAAAGCCTAAATTAAATTTATAAAAAAAATATTTTAAGTTTTATTTAGTATTTTGCATAACAAAAAAAGTATAAGAAGAAAACAAATAAAAAAAAGAACACGGGCTTATGTTGGGTTTAGGGATGAGGCCCAAAAGAAAAAATGTTTATTTTGTTGTAACAAAAACAAACCAAGAGGGGTGTGGCTAGCAAAAGCGAAAATGGGCTTATGATGGAAAGGTGATGGGCTATCCAAACGCTTGCTAGTAAAACAAAAAACCAGAATTCTTAAACTAAGCTTAACCCAACAATCAAGAGATAACAAGAAACTTAGGGTTTGGAACCCTTGTCACTTATGCAGCGCCGCTAGCTCACCTTCGCTCAACTTTGTTCATCTCCTCCCTTAAGCCTTCTACCCTTACTGACTAAACCATCTTTGTCTCAATTCACGAACAAAACGCTCTTTGCCTCTTTGTCTCACCATGATTTGCATTTTTGAAAACCTAATTGTCGAATTCGGTCCTAAACCTAAGAGACCCGAAACTGATTCGTCTCTGACCTCTCTGAAACTCCGTTGCCGGAACACCGAACCTCTCGCCTCCCTAATCGAGTTCTAAAGATTTTCTTAAAGGGGTAAGATTTCTGTTCTTTTCAAAGTTTACAAACTTCATTGATTTTTTCTAACTATGTTGTGTTTTCTGTTAACTACCTCATTCTTTTAGATGCAGAGAAATATGTCATGGAATTATGATAAAGGGGAGAAATTCATACCTGTTGGAGATTTTTTCTGTGAAATAGGAAAGGGAAGGACGAGACTGAGGATTGTGTTCTGTGGTGGCCGGAGTTGCACGAGGGGAAGAGATGAAGATTAGGGCGTGGCTTTTTCTAGCTCGTTGGTAACTTCTTCTTATCTCTGTGTTTTAGGATTTTTTCAGTGATGGTTAAGGGTTGTGGGATTTTTGATGATGGTTACTGTGTTTAAGATTTTGGTTCAGGTTTGTTGATGTTTTCTGTTTTTTGAGTTTGTGAAGATTAATGATGGTTTTGATTTGATGATGTTTTCTGGTTTGTGTTTGAGGCTTGGCTCTGGTTTTATGAGTTTGAAGATGGTGACTGGTTTTGTGAGTTTGAAGATGGTGACTGGTTTTTTGGTTTTGATTGCTTACTGGTTTTTGGTTGTTTTAGACTTGTTCTTGGCTTTTGGTCTGATGATTAACAGTTTTTTTTTAGTTTGTGAAGCTGGGGGCAAGTTTGGAGTTTTGAGGTTTGGTTACGGTTTCTTTGGTTTGATGGTTGGCTGTTTGAGATCTTTTGCTGTTTTTGAGAGTAGGATACTGGTTTTTGTTAACTTGGCTTAAGGCTTATCAACTGTATTTTCAGTTTGAGACTTGTGTATTCTTTTTTCTATTGCCCTGCTTCTGTTATATTCATATGCAAATGGTGGGAAACCAAAAAATTTGAATATTTTGGTATATTTTCCTTATGGCCTTTTTGTTGCAGTTTTGTTTTTTAGCAAATTTGATGATTCTTGGATTTGCAACAGCTCCTCTTTTGTAGCAGGTCTTTTTTGCAGAATGTGCAATTTGGGCAATTTCAATAGCCTATGTGACTTCTTTCCTCTCTTCTCTCTCAATGACAATAAAAAAGCAAATTGCCCTTTTGCCTTTTTTTTCTAATTCTGAAAGGTTTGCATGGAAAATGATGACTTCTTGAGCAAGTTTTGCTTATTTGCTTATTTTGCCATACTGCTGCACTGCTGCCTGCTTTAGCTTTTGTTGATGTTGTTGTTATTTGTCCAGTTGTGATGTTATTTGTTGTTTGCGAGGATGCTTTTTTGTGATGTTGTTTGTTGTTTGTGAGGCTGCTTGTTTGTGATGCTATTTGGACAGTTTATGGCATTTTGTTTGGTTCAGTTTGTAATATTTGTTTGGACAGTTTGCCTGCGAATTTGTTTGGTTCAGTTTGCTTGCGAATTTGTTTGGCTCAGTTTGTAACATTTTGTTTTGGACAGTTTGCTGCATTTTGTTTGATTCAGTTTGTAACATTTGTTTGGACAGTTTGTAGCATTTCTTTTCCTCTTTCTTTTTGTGAACCAAGAAGGGTAACCTTCTTGTGATTTGCAAATAGGAAATAGATTGTGATGAAATAAAATGGCATTTTGATTCAACTTTGCAAACCTTAACGATGAATACCTTTTGGAAAGTTCCTGTTCAAGCCCAAATAATTTGCACTAACCATGTTTTTTCTTTCTTTTGTTTTCATGTGAGCACAATTGGGTATGACAAAGCAAGGAAGGCAAAGAAATATGTGGTAAGCATGGAAGTCTTGGAGATAAGCAAAGGAATTTGATACGACTTCAATCTTCAGGCAAACTTAGGCATAGATTAATTCTCCTAGGCCAATCAAACATTTGGATTTTCTTTGTAAATTTAGAAAAATGATTCTTGTATTGTATCCAATAGTTGTACCAATTCATCTTTAAATACAATAAGTTGTAAAACATAAAGTATTTAAAAGAATAAATTTTTTTGTAACAACGTTTGAAAAATTGGAGAAAATCTTATGAAATATTCTGGTGTTACTTGAAATCCTTTATCAACAACAACTTGTAATTTCTCTTCGCATCCTAATTGACTTTTGAAATTCCCAATCAAGATATTTGAAACAAAATGCTCCAGTCTGGTAACTTCAATTCCAAGTAATCCCATTAATTTTGTAACTGCATTCCAAACAAACACGCACTGTATATTCCATTTCCTAACCAAACAAATGTTTTAAGGACGTAAATCATCTGGTCAACCTGGATCCCACAATCATGATTGTCTTAAATGACAGTCTTAACCTCCATCTCTTGTCCTTAACAAATCATGCTCTGAGAACAAACATTATCTTTTTCAGTAAACTGTGTTTTTTTAAGAAAATTCAAAATCAATCAAATTCCTTGCGATGATTTGATAATTTTAAAGTTTTCCAAACCCAAATTTCTTCTGATTCTTTGAAGATAAACCCGTGAGCGACATCACATGTGACCATGAACAGACATAATTGTCTCAAAATCTTGTAGCTTGAAGAAATCATAAGTACAATCTTGAGGAAGCATGAAGACCTGTGAAAGCCAATTGGATCTTCGAGAACTCATTTTCTTTTTAGAAATGCAAGAAACCCTAATTGTTGGTTTACTGCCACAGAAGAGAATCTGTCTGGTCGATTTATGAGCCATCTTGAATATCCGAGAAACCCTAGGGTTGTGTCTTCTATGAAAAATGGGAGGGAAAATTTTGGGGTACAACAGAAGGGTTCAAGGAGTATGCACAAAAATTGAAGGGATTTAGCTTGAATGGTGCAACCTCCTTTGTATGACCTGGAATTGGTTGATATGTTCATAGGAACTTTAACAGACCCATTCTTTAATCTTCTAATTGGGAGTTCTTCAGTTGGTTTTACTAAGCTGATACTGACAGGAGAAAAAGTAGAAAGTGGTATTAAGAGTGGGAAGATTCCAAAGGCTGTGACTTATAATGTTGTCAAGAAGCCATTCGGTGGTAAAAAACAAACCAATAATGTCTATGGCCAGAAGAGCCATAGTAAAAATGACTTTCATCAGTCTGTGGGAGCGGTGTTGATCTCTAATTCAGTGCATGTTCAACAACAATAACAACAACAGGGAAATCAACGTAGGTCAGACGCCCCCGAGAAGGCAGTTCACTAGGATTAGTATGCCATTGTCTCAGGCATTACAACATCTGTTGAAATCAGAATTGATAACACTGTGGGATCCTCCTCCTAATCCCAACACATCCTCTCCAAATTACAATCTGAACGCGAAGTGTGCCTATCATTCTAATAGTCCTGGGCACGACACCAACAACTGCTGGGCCCTGAAAAATAAAATTCAGGACATGATTGATAACAAGGAAATTGAATTCGATCCCCCAGAGACTCCAAATGTGATTACTACACGTATACCAAAACATGACAAAGGCATAAGTGCTATTGAAGAAATTATGTATGTTACCACTGTAAGTGATGTGGTTACTCCCCTCTCAACAATTAAAAAGAATCTGTTACAGGACGGTTTAATTCCAGACTATGTTAAAGAATTTTATTTTTGCACAGTCTAACCCAATGGATGTAAATTACTAAAGGAAGGTGTTCAGTGCCTGATGGATGAACACATAATTTTGATCGAGAAAATTTTGTACGCTTAGAATTTGTGCCAAGATTTGTCTGTTGTATTCGGTACTCCTATCAGGATCACTTCCAAAGGTCCTGTAAGGATTACCGCCAATCCAAAAGTTGCTCCCTTGATTATTACAACAGTTGGACCCATCCCATATTCCTTGGAAAAGGATATTCCATGGAACTATGGATCCGACGTCTCTACCATGGAATCAAACAAGAATTGTCTGATGAAGATACTGAAGATGTTGATCCCAATGTTAAAAATATTGCGGGGACCAACAAAGTTACTAGAAGTAGAAGGATTTTCTCCCTGGAAATCTCTCCGAAAAATGTTGCTACACATGTTCAAGTCACGGCTACCAAGTCAACCACGGAGGCTCGGGGTAAAAAGCTAATGATAAAGCCTGCCCAGACGGAGGCACCTAAAGAAACCACGGTCAAGGACACCTCGGGACAAGATGTAGAAGAGGTTTTGAAGATCATTCGCAAAAGTGACTATAAAATTATTGAACAACCGGGGCAGACCCCGTCCAAAATCTCCATGTTATCTTTATTGTTGTGTTCTGAAGCCCATGCACAGGCTTTAGTGAAATTCTTGAAGATTTCCCACGTACCACAAGAGACTTCGAATGATCAATTTGGAAGTTATGTGGCTAGTTCAACAACTAATAATGGATTAGGTTTCTCTGATGCTGACCTGACTCCGGAGGGGAGAAATCATAATAGAGCCTTGTATGTCTCCATTGAATGCAAGGGAACTACATTAGCTCATGTGTTAGTTGATATTGGATCTTCTCTGAATGTTCTACCAAAGGGAGCTCTTGACATACTGGATTGTGAAGGGGTTGTTCTGAAACCCAATGACATTATAGTTTGAGCGTTTGACGGGTCCAAAATAATGGTGCATGGAAAAGTTGATCTTCCTATCAAAGTGGGTTCACAAATCTTTGAATCCACCTTCTATGTAATGGACATCGGGGAAGCTTATTCTTGTCTATTAGGACGCCCTTGGATCCATGGGGCAGGTGCTTTTACCTCCACCTTACACCAAAATTAAAGTATCCTGTGAAAGGGGAAGATTGTTACTATCTACGGAAAAGAGGATTATATGGTCAGCCACCTAAGTTCATTATGGTACATGGAGATGGACGGGGAATTCATTGAGACTCCCTGCCAAACATTTGAAGTAATTTCCTCTGATGCTATTAAAGATGTTTCTGTCATTCCAAAGACTACTAGGGTTCCGCACAAGATGGCTTCCTTGAAGGATGCCAAAGCTGCTATAGAAGAAGGTGGTTGCACTATTTGGGGTCAGCTTCCTGATATCCTCTATAAATCTGATAAGTTTGGTTTGGGCTTTACTGCAGAAGGACAAAGAGTTGTTCATCATGCTCGTGCTGGAGGACCTCCGCTCTGTATCAGCAATAGCGGGGTCAATGTTATAGAGAATGATAACAATGGTTGTGACTTTGACAATTGGATATTCCCTACCATTGGCAACAGACCCGACAATTAGAAAGAAAAAGACATTATCCCTATCTCCTTTAGTCATGAGTAATAGATACATTTCTATCTTGTTTCTTTTAAAATATTTTGGTTATGTAATAAACAATGACTTTAAACCTTGTGTCTTACCCGAGACACAATGGATCATTTATTAAGGGTTGATAATTCATAAACATTGTTGATTTAATGAAAATATTGTATGTTTTGCATTCAAATTTTGTGCTCTCTGTCTCTCCATGTTTTCTTACACATACCCACACACTACATTGCAAATCCCAATCCACTTTGGATCTCATTGATAATGATTCTTCTATTGCCGCTTATGACTTTGAAAATCTAATCTACCAAGCTGAGGATGAAGGTGAGGAAGTTTGTGAAATACCCTGAGAACTTGCAAGACTTTTAATACAGGAAGAAAAGGCTATCCAACCACATGAAGAGCCAATCAAAGTTGTAAATTTGGGTACTGAGATAGACAGAAAGGAAGTTAAGATTGGCGCCAACTTAGACAGCAGTGTCAAGAACAGGTTAATTCAGATGTTACATGACTATGTTGAGATATTTTCTTGGTCGTGCGAGGATATTCTTGGGTTCGAAACTGATATTGTGGTTCACCGTCTGCCGATGAAATAGGGTTGTTCTTCGATTAAACAAAAATCTCATCGCATGCGTCCTAAGATGTTAGAGGAGATCAAGGCCAAGGTTTTGAAGCAATTCAGTGCAGGTTTCCTAGCAGTGACATCCTATCCTCAATGGGTTGATAATGTTGTTCAGGTACCAAAGAAAGATAGAAAGTTACATATGTGTGTGGATTACAGGGACTAAAATAGGGTGAGCCCCAAAGATGACATCCCACTTTCACATATTGATGTTCTGGTCGAAAACACTGCTCAGCATAAGGTATTCTCTTTCATGATGGTTTCTCAGGTTATAATCAGATCAACATGGTGCCTGAAGACATGGAGAAAACTACCTTTGTCACACAGTGGGGCACGTTTTTTTATAAAGTTATGCCTTTCAGGTTGAAGAACGTCGGGGCAACTTATCAGCGTTCCATGGTAGCTTTATTCCATGACATGATTCATCAAGAGATAGAATTCTACGTTGATGATATGATATCCATATCACAGACTGTAGAAGAACATATTGATCATCTGCATAAGTTATTTGAAAGATTGAAGAAATATAAGTTAAGGTTGAATCCAAACAAATGCACCTTTAGGGTGAGGTCTGGAAAACTCCTAGGTTTCGTCATCAGTGGTAAAGTTATTGAAGTTAATTCTCCAAAAGTTAAAGATATTCAAAAAAGGCTGGCTCCCCTTACTAAGAAAGAATTCATAGGTTTCTTAGGACGACTGAATTACATTGCCTGTTTCATTTCTCATTTGACTGTTACTTGCGAGCCAATCTTCAAGCTGCTGAAGAAAGATCAAGTAGTAAAGTGGAATGACGACTGTCAAATAGCCTTTGATAGAATTAAGAAGTACCTACAAGAACCTATGGTTCTAATGCCACCAGTTGAAGGAAGACCTCTAATCATGTACCTCACAGTGCTGGATAATTCAATGGGGTGTGTATTGGGGCAGCATGACGAGTCTGGTCAAAAAGAGCGTGCAATATACTACCTTAGCAAAAAGTTTACCGACTATGAAACAAGATATTCACTGCTCAAGAAAACTTATTGCACTTTGGCATGGGTTGCTCATCGACTAAGATAGTATATAATGACTCATAATACTCTATTGATCTCTAAAATGGATCCCATTAAATACATATTTGAGAAGCCAGCTCTCTGCGGAAGAATAGCCCGATGGAAAATGGTCCTGACAGAATATGACATTCAGTACACCACTCAAAAGGAAATCAAAGGAAGTGTACTGGAAGATCATCTGGATTATAAAGCTGTAGACGACTACCAGTCTATGAATTTCGAATTCCCGGACGAGAACATTATACTAGTTACGGATTGTGAATAACCCGGACTATATGAAGGACCTGAGTCAGGATCCCGATGGACGATGGTTTTTGATAGAGCTTCTAACGCACTTGGAAATGGAATTGGTGTTATAATCATCTCTCCTCAAGGTTTCCATACACCCTTCACCGTCAGACATTGCTTTGACTACACCAACAATATGGTTGAGTACAAAGCATGCATCATGGGTATTAAAGCTTCTATCGACATGAGAATTAAGTTCTTGAGAGTATATGGGGATTCAGCTCTGGTAATCAATCAGTTTAAGGGAGAATAAGATACGAAACACCCAAATCTCATTCCATACCCTGAGCATGTGCTGACCTTAATTCCATACTTCGAGGAGATCACTTTTGAGCACATCCCAAGAGAAGAGAATTAGTTGGTGGACGCATTGGCTACCATTTCATCCATGTTCAAGGTCGGATGGGACAATGAAGCTCCTAGAATTACAATTGAAAGAATGGATGAACCAGCACACTGCTACGGAATTGACACTGACAAATTAGAAATAAAGCCTTGGTTTCATGAAGTGAAAAGATACCTTGAGGCTCAAGAGTACCCTGAAGGGGCATCTATCAATAACAAGAAATTCCTACGCAGTCATGATTTGAATCTGCTTCGTTGTATGGACAAGAAAGAAGCAGAAAAGAATATGGAAGACATGCACGGAGGTATCTTCGGTACTCATTCCAGTGGACATGCTATGGCTAAGAAAATCCTGAGAGCGGGTTACTATTGGTCGACCATGGAAACTGATAGCCATCACCACTCCAGAACGTGTCCAAATGCCAAATCTACGTTGATAAAGTACATGTGCCTCCAGTACCTCTAAACATTTTGACTGCTCCTTGGTTGTTGGAAATGTGGGGGATTGAAATTATTGGAGAGATCAAACCCACTACTTCTAATGGACATCGCTTTACCCTTATCTCCATTAATTACTTTACAAAGTAGGTTGAAGCAGCCTCATTCGCCTATGTTACCAAGAATGTCGTGGCCCAGTTCAATAAGCATAAACTTATCTATCGGTATGGCATCCCTGAGAGAATCATTACAGACAATGGTACTAATCTCAACAACACTATGATTACTGAACTCTGTACATAGTTCAATATCAAGCACCATAGCTCTTCTCCGTATAGACCAAAGATGAATGGCACAATGGAAGCCACCAACAAGAATATTAAGAAGATTATACAGAAGATGGTTGTGACCTACAAAGACTGGCACGAGATGTTACCATTTGATCTTCATGGATATCACACTTCAGCACGAACTTTACTTGGGGCAACCCCGTTTTCTCTAGTCTATAGTATAGAAGTTGTTCTACCTATCGAATTTCAGATTCCTTCTCTGAGAATCATGAAGGATGCATATTTGGACAGAGACGAGTGGATTCAAACTATTCTGGATTAGTTGAATTTGATTGACGAGAACGGTCAGATGTATCAGAGGCGTAGGATCAAAGCCTTTAATAAGAACATCAAGCATAGAGTATATCAGGTTGGTGACTTAGTAATAAAGCGCATCATTCTACTATAAGGTGATCCCATGGGAAAATGAACACCCACCTATGAAGGGCCATTTGTAATTAAGAAGATATTTTTGGGCGGTGCTATGATATTGACTACCATGGACGGTGAATATTTCCCACACTCTGTGAACACGGACATAGTCAAAAGATACTACGCATGAAAACGACTCGCTAGCTTGATTGGCCTAGGAAAAAATAAGGGCATCCCGGCGAACCAAAAGTGTTCAGGAAAAAATTAGGGATATATATAAAATGATTGTACACCCGGAAAGTTGAAAACCTGAAAAGGTGGCTTGGGAAAAAAAGGGTATCCCGATGGACTGAAAACCCGAAAGGGCGGTCCAGGAAAAAGTTAGGGATTAAAAGTGTATGATTATGCCCCATCGAATCACTTACAGTAAGCTTTGTTACCAACACCGGGTTCAAATGATATAGATGAATTCAGTCAACTTCTTCTTACAGCAAGGGATGAGATGCTCTAAGACATAGGGGCAACAGCAGAGTTGAAACCCGACAAAAAAAATTTCAACATAGCTATATGCTTTCACTTTGTAATATTTTCTTCATTTTTATGACGACTTCCTCTTACTAGGATTTTCGTCTCTTTGTACAAAAATCTCCTGTTTATCGGAAAATTATTAATATAAATACAATTTCAAAGCCAAATTATATTTTACTTCCTCTACTTTGTTTTCAAAAACGTTCAATGACCAAAATTGAATGAACATATGCATACGAATATGATTATCTGTTAACAAATATATGTATAAAAACAGGAATAAGCATTTACTCAAGACTCTAGGAGTTGGGATAATATTCAAGTCGTCCACGTATCCCCATAAAAAGTCCTCACAGGATTATCCCCACAGAGTAATCTTCATAAGTTCATATTCAATAAAGATACATTCCCTGCAAATTGGAATGCACTAATCATACTCACTAGCATATCACTCTAGCATGATCTATTCCCTGGAAACATCGCTAATCAACAGAGTCCCAATCCTTGTCAAAGAATATGGTGTCAACACAGTTCATAGGAATTCTCTTCCATGGTCGAGATTATTCCTATGAAACAGTAAAATCCCCTACAGAGTTCTTTTTCTCCAAGAAGAGCTCAATTCCTCAGTAAAGTGTATCTCCAGCAAGTTTAGGGTTTATTTCCCCAGTAGTGTTTATTTCCCTAATAGAAAACACTCTCCCCATTTTGAGTCCGTCTTTCTAACTACTACAGATCACTGGCAAAACTTTTCTCTCCAGCAAAAGGGTAGTCCAAAACCATTATCCCTAGAGAGTTTCTACTGAATCTGAAACCAGACCAGGTATCATTCAACCTTATCCTCCCCAGACGAGTCGGTGTTAATACTAGAAACTCGGTCAGACAACGCCTTGAAATGTTATTCATCTCTTTTATCCCCAGTCAGGGTATATAAGAATTAAACTCCTCAGTAGAGTGATGAACAACCAATATTCTTGAACTCTTCTCCCCGAGCAGAAACCACATTCCCCAGCGGAGTTTCCTTGAACAAAGAGTAGGAATCCCTAGCGGAAACATTCTAGACAAATTTTGAAGATTACACATACTCTTCATCCCCAGCACCAGTCACTAATCCTTTTTCCCCAGTAAGATGTTATACAAAGCTATTAAATATGCTACAACAACAATACATTTCACATTCATACAAACATCATGGCATGTGCAGACGAAATGCATATAACACACTCTCATTTATTTTGAAAACATCATCACGCAATGCATTTCATACATTATGACATTGCATACAGCTAACTCTTTATCTTTTCAGGTAAAGTCTACAAATAGAAGAATATTATCAACAACTTTCAAACAGGTCGCTGATTGATTCCTGAAACAAGATAGGGCAACTATTTGTATGACGATACACAGATTAATTCCTGAAACAAGACGGGGAAACTATCTGTGGAAACAAATTATAGATCAATTCTCGAAACAGGACGGGGTGACTATCTACATGAACAGGTTGAAGATTAACTCCTGAAACAGATTGGGGAAACTATTTATACAACTGAGCAAAGATTAACTCCCAAAACAGGACGGGGAAACTATATTTCTATCTTTATGGTCAGATGAAGATCAATTCCAGAAACAGGACGGGGCGACTATCTTTATCACCAAGTGGTATGAACTCCCGAAACAGGACGGGTTTACCAAAAAAATTAGTTGTAGATAAATTCCCGAAACAGGACGGGGCGACTATCTACATGATAAGCAGCTACTCAAACACCTTTCCCAGAGGTTCATTCTGGAAAACATTCTTCAGATATAGTCTATTGTAGACTCATTCTGATACTTCTATCGACGGTTACTTTTGGATGGCATCTATAAGCCCATCTCCAGCGGCTCTCCGTCACCTTTCCGAATGGCATCTTTAAGCCTATTCAAGCAATACAATTAATCAACGGTGTTACTTCATGCACATATGAGTGCAAATTTCTGGGCACTTAAGTGTTCAATCATCTTCTATCTTCAAGTCACGAATGGCGGACATGCCAATCTAACTCTTCAGGTTTAAGAAGATTGAACAGGGGAAGTTATTGCACCCTAAAATTTCCCCTCCTATTTCTTCAATACATTCTCCTAGGGTTCTCAAATGCTCAAGGAGGATCAAGAATTGATCAGACAAATTCTCCTCCTAAACAATGGACTTACAACTAGGGTTTCATCTTTTACAAGAAAATTTGGGGTTCCAAAGGTCTCAAGTGGTTTTCATGTTTCTCCATAGGTTTTCAATAATGTTCAAATCAAGTTTTAAGTATTGCATCACAAGTTTTCTCAGTCAATAGTCAATTGTGGTCAACATACAATCAAACGTTAAGATTTTTGGTTAACATCAACATTTTGAAGTGGTATACACCATTATAATAAGGTCCCCTTCATCAGAGTCCTATCGATCATTAGGATTTTGGTTTTTCATTTGATTATGGATCCTCAGATTCTTGAAGAACAAGTTATCGTATGAATTAGGGTTTACATTGGAGGATGGTTGATTCTCTTATCTTATGCTTCTTGGTCAGGTGATTCATTCTTGATATTCCTTGGTTTGTTTACAAGTTCTTGGTACAAATTGAATAAGTTGGAGAATAATTTTCAAATGACATAAAGTTTGAGAACTTGGGAGTAATGTGATTTTTATTCAAGTATTAGAAAAAATTGATTCAAACTCGATCTGTCACCATTACACGTGTTACAACACATGCTCATTACAAATCATGTACCAAAATATCAAGTTCATCCTAAATTCATCCAAGTATTCATCAAATCCCATCATTTCTCTTATTCAGACAATTTTTAAAGCATGATGTTTCAAAGTTGTCAAAATTATTCAAGACATGAGATTAATTTCAATTCCAAGCGCAAAATTCAATTTGATGCATTATTTCAAGTTCATCCATCATTACAACTACAACTTTGAACATTTTATGAACAAAAGGGAAGTTACATTAAAAAGTTACATGCTAAACCTAAACCTAATGTTCTATCCCTAATCTTCATGCCATAACCAAACAAAACCTTGTTGTCTAAGATGTTGCCATCACTTGTTGTTATCCTCCATAAAGTTGTTGTCTAAAACACCAAAACATTGTTCATCTTATGCCAAAACATAGCCCTTATAATGCCAAAACCAGCCTTGTTGCTCCTATACGTACCTGCTCTCAACACAAACCAAAACCTAATACACCCTTTGCCTAGCCAGCCACAAAACCTGCTATTAACACAGTCAAAACCAGACAAAAAATAGCCCTGTGAAAACAGCTTGCAATACTATCCAAAACTTGTTGCAAAACAACAAAGCATTACACAAAAATATACCAAACATAACCTAGATTAGAAAAGCATCAAGACAGTACACCAAATATGTCCAAATTCACCAAACTTTCCCCCTAAAACCCATTCATTCTCACCTATATAAACAGAATTTCTACACTATCATAGACCACAAAACAATAGACAAAAATCCCTCACTAATTGACCTTTATATTATGCCTTCACTCAAATCTCACCCTCATCCTCTTCAATAATGCTGCAAAAAAATTCCTCCAATTTTTTTTCCATTCCATAGTTTCATTCACAAAACCTGCATAAACACAGAGCAGTAACTTAACAACAAGCAACCCCCATCAACTTGCGATAAAATTTTTACCCACTTCAACACTTCCTTCAATCTTAAACCGCATATAAGTTTAAGCAATTCTGAATGCAATAACTCCACTGCAACCTGCAAAACGGTTCAGACAACTCAACACAAGCAACAACTTTGCACCAACGCTGATCGTTTTTGCGACACTGACACAAACTCAAACTTGCAGCTGAGAATTTTCAGAATAGAAGAAGAAGAAAGGTATTTATCTTACCTTGAGGATGTCCCCTCCGAGAATGTTCGGAGTTGGTATTCATCATTTTTTTCTTTGCATCTATTTATATCTTTATGTTGTTGATTTGTGTGGCATTGTTGTTGTTTGTTTCCGAATTATTTCTGATGTTTCTTTAAACGATGCTTGTCGTTACCATGAAATCGAATCTGAAACAGAGTTTTCAGTGATAAGATGAAATAATTTTTGTTGTTGTATCTTGATTGAGAAACAAAGTTTTTTTGTTAGGGATTCGGTGAAACATCGAGAAAGCCGTTGAAATGTTGTTTTTATGGCATCATGAGGAATAGAAGAAGAGGAAAGTTTGTTGATTGAACCAAAGCCAGTTGAAAGAAGACGGAGGAAGTCGAGTTTTGTTGTTGTTGAAGCGTGAAAACAGGGCAGTTGGAAGGAAAAGTAGTGTATAAGTAGAATAAGAGAGTGAGTCTAGCGGTTTCTTTTCTCATTGTTGTTCTAGGGTTTATTACAACCCGTCAGATTTAAGTGGGGGCAGGACTTGGTTAACCCGACCCAGCCCTTATAAGCCCAGCTTTTTTTATTTTAATTAATCTGCTTTTTATCATTACTTGAGCCAAAATTGTTTGTCTTCACTTAAAGCCCATTGAAAATTCTACTTCTTCCATCCTTATTTTCTATTTTAAACACCACCTTTTTTCTATTTTAGTGTAATTTCTTTTATTAGTTTTATTAGTTTAATTAACCTAGTTTTTAGAATCAATATAGTTTCTTAACTAGATAATTTTCTTAATTTTCTTAGTTTTTAAAATTAGTTTAAGATTTTTGTGAACAAATCAATTTTGTTAGTTAACATTTTATTTTATTTTGAATATTGTTTAGTCGATTTCTTCTAATTGTTTTAGTTTCTTCATGATAAAAAAAATACCAAAAATATTATTTAGAATTTTAATTCTTGAATATTCGTTCATAGCTTTTATTTTATTTAATTTCCTTACTTGATAAATCATAAAATTAATTTTCTCTTCCTTTTATTTTTACGTAGTTTATTATTTTCGCATTTTTTCGATTATTGTAACTACTTACGATTTGTAATAGTTTAATTAGGCTTTTACTTTTTCCCCCATTTTTACTATTTGTACCCCCTTCCCCGAAGCGTTGTAATAGCGTAGGAAATTTAATTTTTGTCTTTACTGCTTTCCTTATTACTGCTAGTTTAATAGGATTGTATGGCAAGATCTAAAATAAAACGTTGGAAAATCTAACCTCAAGATAAAATAATTGAATTAAAATACTATTCACACACGCACCTCTAGGATGACTCCACTTGTTGCCTTCCAAATAATACATTCATGTCCCTTAAACGTGGGGACGCTTTAGCAAAGACCCTCAATTAAAAAAATCGCAGTCCCTCGATGACCCTTTGATGCTGCATTTTGTAAATGATCTTAGTCCCTTACGATAAAATTTCTAAAGTTCCCTACAAGTTGCCTTTATGATTGTACGATGACCCTCTCATGTCCCTCACACATACAACAATAGGGCTTCCTACTAACTAATGGTAGGATAGCACTATTAAAAGGAGGAGGAAAATAATATGAAAGATCTTTGAGTAGGCAGATAACTCGTAGTCGCTTGCTCACAATAAAATTTCCAAACTAACTTATTTTCACAATCACACTTTTTTGAAATATTTTCAAAAATAAACATTTCGTACACATTCTCAACTGGTGCGAGAGTCATTACAAAATTGCTGCACTTAGGCATTTTTTCAAAAAAATTTCAAACACACAAAGCATTTTCAAAAGTGAGATAGAGATTAAGAGCGCGTAGATAACTACGGATGAAAAGGATGCTAACACCTTCCCTTTTCATAACCTACCCCCCCCCCCCCCGAACTCAGATAAATATCAAAGGTCTTTCCTATTCTTTTCACCCTTTCCTTTATCAGATAAAAGAAAAGTCGGTGGCGACTCTTGCTATCTGTAACATTTACGATAAAACACAAAACCAAAAGTCAGTTCTCCCACTGTATCACAAACGTAAAGTAAAGAGTAAGATAAAAAGATTGCAACACAACAATTTTTTTAGGAATTTCCCCAATCAGCCTCGCTATGGGTAAGTTTTCCCCCAATTCCGTTCGGAATTAAGATAATGAAAATAACCTTTGAACCTGATACTTGCAATTTGATCCCCCTTCTCACGCTACTTCTTTGCAAGAACCCTCATTCTTCAAAGACTTCACTTAGTTGAATTCAACTGTGAACATATCGTGACCCAAGATTTACCAATTTGATATGTCGTCTCGCGCTACTCCTTTGACCAAACCCACCATTCTTCGAAGCTTTCACTTGGTTGAATCCAAATTGTGTAATATTTTCCCAAACCTTTAAATCACCAATTGATCTTGAAGGAAAACCCCACCTTGGTTTTCTTATCTGAAACCCCCAATTAATTCTCAACCCAACTGGTTACAATGAACCCTAATTGGACGCTATCAAGCTATCTCTAGATGGTACCCAAACAAAAAATGATTATGTGTAATTTGTTTGTGTGTATGCATCGAGAGAGGATGAAGATGATGAGTAACAGCTTTGTATATTTGTGGTTTCGTATTTTAGAAATGATGCATGAATGACTATATATAGGTGTAAGCTTGTGAATGAATGAAACAAATAGAATAGGGTTGCAAAATGTCAAATTTGGATAAATTGATCAATAGAAGTTAACCCATTCAAAGTGGAAGTCGACTCTTAAGGGAAATAGAGTACCCCCAAGCAGCCTGGGAGTCGACTCCAATTGTAAAGGAGCGTGTAATACGGTGGGAGAACTGACTTGGGTATTTTGAGTTTTATCGAAATGTTGCGGATAGCAAGAGTCACCACCGACTTTTCATTTATCCAATAAACGAAAGGGTGAAAAGAACAGGAAAGACCTTTGAGATGTTTTCTTGAGTTCAGGGGGTAGGTTATGAAAAGGGAAGGTGTTAGCACCCTTTTTATCTGTAGTTATCTGCGGGCTCTTAGTTACTTGCTAGATCATTTTTTCTTTATTTGAAATGTGCTTTTTGGTGGGTGTAAGTTTGAAAATATTTTGAAAACGCCTTTGTTGCAGAAAACTTTGTAATGATTCTCATCTCTATAAGAATGCATACAAAGTGTTGGTTTTTAAAATAGTTCAAAGTGTAAGTGTGGAAAAGGTTTTAGTTTGTGAGAAAGCAACTACGAGCGTCCTACCTACTCAAAAGGTCTTTTTTATTTTCCTCCTCCTTTAGATGTTGCAATCTTACAATTTATTTGGTAAGAAGCCCCATCATTGGATGTGACGGGATAAACGTGGGTGATCGTATAGTTATAGAAGGCAACTTATGAGACATTTTAGAAATTTTCGTAAGGGACTAGATCGTTTACCTAAGGCAACATCGATGGACTATGATCATTTTATCGAAGGTCTTTTCTAAAACATCCTTATTCGAGGGACATGACTATTTTCCGAGGCAACAAGCGAGGTTAGCCTAGAGGTGCACGTGTGTGAATAGTGTGTTTGATTGCATCCATTTTTGTCTTTGAAATTAGGGTTACCTACTTGTTGATTTTAAATCTTGCCATACACACCCTAATTACTAGCATTTTATATTAAAGCTATAAATTTTGGAAATTAGAATCCTATGCTATTACATCATTAGGGGATGGGGTATACAAGTTTACAAATGGGGGGTGGAAATTAATAAAAGTCCTGATTATTACAACCATATTGAATAGCAATGAATGAAAATATATAGAAAATATAAAAGAAAACAAAAACAGTGCAAAAGAGAGAAAAGACAAGTCTTTCGATTCATGCAGTATGTTCGAAGCCTGTACCCTTCGATTCACAGAGAGAAAAAAATATTTTTATTCATGCAGTATGTTCGAAGCATGCACCCTTCGATTCACACACCCTTTTTTTCTTCTGTTTGGGCCTATAAAGCAGTGTGGATCGAAGCCTAAGGCTTTGTGTCGAAGCATGCTGTAATTTCTCACTCCAACATTGTTTTATGGTCTGTACAGGTTAGTCCTTAACATATAGTTGACAAGAAAAGGAAAAAAAACAAAAATAATAGCTTCGAAGGTAATGATTAATGATTCTTGAAACTAAAGGTTTAAAGTCAAGAATACTTAACTTGAAGCTGGAATGTGTGTTTTGGACTTGAGTTGCTGCCTTTGAATGTTTTCGGGTTTGAAGGAAAAGAAATAGAGGTGTTGTGTTTCTTGGTTCTGGGTTTGAAAGGAAAGGAATAGAGGTGTTGTGTTTTTTTCTGGGTTTAAGAGTGGTTTAAGGCTTCATCCTTTGTGTTCTCTCCTCTCTCTTTTTTTCTTCTCCTTTTTTCTTGTCCAAAAGCCCCCTTTTAGATGTTGTGAAACAACTTATTTATAGAAGAGTCTGGATGGAGTTTTGGGGGGGGGGGGGGGCGGAACAAATAAAATTTGAACAATTTGGGTATGTTCTTTTCATAGCTTTCGAGGTGCAGCTCTTATATGCTAGTTTGGTGCAAATATGGGACTATTTTAGGAGCCGCATAACAGGACTTTTTGTAGAAGTTTTGGAGTGTTGTGGCAGCTTGGCGCAGGGCTGTTTCATAGCAATGCAGCAGACTGCTTTTTGACATGGTTTTAGGCTGTTATGTGGACAGTACAGCAAGCTTGGGCTTGGCAGCATATAGGACTTTTTTCAGCAAGCACCTTGAATACTTCACCCTTTTTTTATCACATATATCCACAACCTTCGACCAAAACAAATGTGTGTCCTTCGAATGGACCACACAACCTTCTACCAGACTCAACATCAGATGAAACAATATTTGTTTCCAACAAATGTTTGTCCTTCGAATGAACCACACAACCTTCGACCAGACTCAACACAACGAAACAATATTTGTTTCCACCAAATGTGTGTCCTTCGAATGGACCAAACTCAACAACAGATGAAAAAATATTTGTTTCCACTAAATGTGTGTCCTTTGAATGGACCACCAACTGCATGTTCTTCAAATCCACCAATTTGTATGTTCTTAGAATGGACCACCAATTGCATGTTCTTTGAATGAACCACATGTACCACTTACTTTGAGTATCCAAGATGATCTCATTGGCATGGTTTAAATGAAAGAATTTCTGGATTGCTTTCCTATCAGTAACCATCAGTTGATTAAGTGGTCGAAAGTTTAAATGTCCAAACCTCAAATTGTAATTCATAGTGTAGAAACTATGTGTGTCGAAGGATTTAGAGGTGGAATCGAACAAGCATGAAAGAAGCCATTTCCTTGTGGATCGAAGCAAGCATGAAGGAAGCCATTGTCTTGTGGATTGAAGTAGAAATGAAGGAAGCCATTTCCTTGTGGATCGAAGCAGGCACGAAGGAAGCCATTTCCTGGTGGATCGAAGCAGGCATGAAGGAAGCCATTACCTTGTGGATTGAAGCAGGCACGAAGGAATCCATTGCCTGGTGGATTGAAGCAGGCACGAAGGAAGCCATTGCCTGATGGATCGAAGTAGGCATGAAGGAAGCCATTGCCTTGTGGATCGAAGCAGGAATGAAGGAAGCCATTGCCTGGTGGATCGAAGCAAGCATGAAGGAAGCCATTGCCTTGTGGATTGAAGCAGGCATGAAGGAAACCATTGTCCATTCGAAGCTTAGGAAATCGAAGAAAAGTTGAAGGAAGCTATTGCCCAGTCGAAACTTGGGAGATCGAAGCAAGCTTGCTCTTCTTTGTTTTGATGCTTGAAATCCCAATATGATCCATGGAAACTATATGGGGCATTAAAAATCCAAATGTACTTGTGTAAACTTGAGCTTTTTGAAAATCTTTGTGAGAGAATTCTTGAGAAATGAGAGGGAAAATTTTGGGGTACAACAGAGCGATTTTTGAAAATAAGTTTCAGTAGGAGTCAAGACATACACTTGGAAGACAACTCCTTCGTGTTATGTACCGAATTCAAATGGTCTGGGTGTCGGCCCATTTTGCACATAAAAGAATTTTAAAATTTTCTTTTAGTAGGAGTTGACCCACAACTCGAGGGAATTGACTCCTTCAAATATGTCTCGATTCCAAAGTGTCTATGTATCGACCCATTCTTAACATGAAGTTCTTTTTAAAAACAACTTCAGAGGAAGTCAATTCCTAACATGGGGGAGTCGACTCCAAACACGAATTTTCACACAAATGCATATTTTTGAAATGTTTGATATAATTTCCTAGTTTTGACATCATTCTAAACATCTAATGGATGATATTGCACTCACATACTCCCCCTTTTTGATGATGGTATAACATACAATGTATTTGTAGTCTATGATCATATCTCCCCCTAAATATGTGCATCTTTTCTTTTAAAATTTGAAACCAAACTTTGTTCTTGCATTGTATTGTATCTTCTCCCTCTTTGACAACATCAAAAAGATACAAAAGCCACAAAAATGTAAGAAGCATCACGTAACAAAAACACTCAATGGTATATAAATCACTCAGGGGTGTTGTAAAGATAATTTTGATCAACAAAAATAGCACTCACATGGAATAAAGTTAAAGTGACAATGCTTAAACATAAATAACCAATCAATACATGAAAATGCAATAGAGATAATAACATGGCCAACCAAGCTATCATAAGGTATTTCAAATAGAGTTTTTTCCATGAAGTACAAATGATCATGAAATGTAAATGATTAAAACTTTAAGTCTCTATAAGCATAAGGATTGAAAACATAAAAGGTTAACAAATAAAATTTTGGAACAGAATATTCATGGGATTGCGTTACACATCTAATATATGGCATACCTTTGGAACATAAACATGTAGTCAAGTTTTTAAGAGATATTGAAAGGCAATGGAAGAGATAGACACTTACGAACAAAGAGATAAGTGAACTGATATTACCTCATAGGATGAAAAATGGAGCATGCACTCACAGGAACTAGAACTTTTGAAAGAAGGTTAAGCAATTATAAAGAGAGTGCATGCATCAATCTATTTAGGAAAATTTTGAGATATCGAGAATGCCCAATTCCCAAAGAATATTGAAAAATGGTTTGGTCGCAAGAGGTTTTTTGAAGATATCAGCGAGTTTACTTTTTCTATCAACATGCTCAAATATGACATCCTATTTTTCAAAATGATCGTGTAGGAAATGGTGACGTGTGAGTGTAGCTTAGGATTTTTGGTTAGGTTAAAAACACTTGTATTGTCACACATTATAGGAATACATTGAAGTTTAATGTCAAAATCAAGCAATTGTTATTTAAGCCACAAGATTTGAGCACAACAACTGTCTGCAATAACGTCTTTCATTTCTACCATTGACAAGGCAATAGAGACTTTCCACTAGTGCTCTTCTTATTTAATTTACAAGCTGGGAAATTTGGAATCAGAGTAACCAACTAAACTATAATCTCATCCTTTGGTATACCAAAGCCCATACTAAGAAGTACTATGAATAAACCTAAGAATGAGTTTCTGAATGATATCATGCTCACATGCATAGACTAAACATAATGTCAGACCTAGATGTAGTAAGATATAAGATAGATCCAATCATACCTCTATACCTTTTGATTTCAACATCATTATTGTTTTCATTTTTGTCCAAGTTTCCATTTATGGGTGTGTCAATTGATTTTGCATCTAACATTCTGAAGTGTTTAAGAAACCCTTGACAATACTTTGTTTGACACACAAAAGACCCTTCTTTGAGTTGTTTGATTTAAACTCCAAGAAAGTAGTTTAACTCCTTCATTTAAATCATTTCAAACTCTCCGTGCATCATCTTAAAAAACTTTTTGACCAATTGCATGTTAGTAGAACCAAATATGATATTGTCAACATAAATTTGAAAGAGAAGAATATGTTTTCCTTGACGTATAATGAAAAATGTTGTATCTACCTTCCCTCTAGAATATCCTGGATCAAAAAAGAATTTCTAAGTCAATTATAACAAGCTCTAGGGGCTTGTTTGAGACTATACAAAGTACGTTTTAATTTAAAGACATGATTAGGATACTCATGATTTTCAAAACTTGGATGTTGTGAAACGTATGCCTCTTCACTAATGGAACTGTGAAGAAAAGCACTTTTCACATCCATTTGATATATATATATATATATATATATATATATATATATATATATATATATATATATATATATATATATATATATATATATATATGACAAAAATCGTGTTAATAAGTAAGAAATATTCACAACGGTTTCAATCATTAACCGTGATGATAATTAATTTTATTTTAATATATTTATAAGAATATAATGATAAAAGGGTTTTTTATTTGGCATTATTCATTGTTAAAAAGGGTTTTTTATTGGACAAAACTTGTTTATAATTCTTTAGGTGTGGTTCTTACTATTTTCCAATCAAAATATGACAAGTATACTTAAATATCATTTAAAGGGTGAAAATAAGACTAATTTGCATATGTGTAAGAGGAAATTATACACTTGTCATATTTTTATTGGAAAGTAATAAGAACTACACCTAAAGAATTGTACCTAAGTTTTGTCCTTTTTTATTTGGAATTATATTCTTAATTTTTATTTGATAAATGTTCCATATTTGTTGCTAATGTTACGGTGTTTATGTTTTGAAATTTGATTCAAATCTGATTGTACCAAATCTCTTTACCTTTGTCATGGTTTTTTTTTTTTTTGACTTGTAGAGAAAGTGAATAAAGAAAATTACCTTAACAAAGCACATACTTTACCTATGGTTTATATATGGTTTATGTTGATATGGAGAAATAATACAAGAAGTATGAAGCTATTGTGTAAACTTCACCCAATTTGTTTTTTTTTCATAGCAACATAAAGTAGATGAACATTTTTAATAAAAGGTACATTCGTGAAACATTTTATCTTGTATTTTGTTGTTGTATGTTTTTGTATATTGTTATATGTTGGTGTTTTGTTGATAAAATGTATGTTGTATGTTGTTGTTTTGTTGTTGATAAATGTTGTTGTATGTTATTGTTGTGGATAAATATTCTCATAACAAGAACAAAACATTGCTAAGTCATAAGAATAGTCACTATCATCATAATTGTTATGATGACCAGTCATAAGTAGTCAATAAATTGATGCTATTCAAAATCAACTAGAAGAGAATGAATTGAATCTATGAAGGACTGAGGTTATTGAACTATATTCTATATGTTAAAAAGAAAGATATGACTTATGACATGCATGCATTTTGAAAAGTAGTGGTTTGTTTAAGTTGTTTTTCAATAATAGTTTAAATTTTAGATTATTTTATTCTTCATCAATTTGAATGGTTGAATTTGTTTAGTGAGGTTTACGAAAAAACAAGCAATCTACATATTTTATAAGAAACTTAGGTATATACTACAACAGTTTTATTTTGTAACTGTGGTGAAATGTTAATTATTTTTATGATAAATTGTTGTTGATGGGTTTAGAGCCCATAACCTAAATATATACCACAATGGTTGTATTGGATAACTGTTGTGATAGCTAGTGTGCTACTTGACTTATAAACACGGTTGCGCGACCGTGGTGGAAAGCACCAGACATACAATCATCTCTTACCTCTCAACGGTTGGTTAGGCGTTATGGTGTCCCTTTTCCAACTTTTATGGTATCACTTTTACGTAGTAGTGATTAAATCTACATATTATTGGATTTGATATTATGAAATCTTTTTATAAAATCTTACTAAATAACATATTGCTAAAAGATACATTAACAAATCTTCTTGGAACTAAATAGATTTCACTCAAAAAACTCACAAACCTTGTCCTACACACTGAAACATCTTGTCTCACATGTTACATCTTCACTAAAATACATCTTATACTACCCAAGTTGTTTTACCTAATGAAATCTATAACACCCTCTAAACCCCTGCGCAATAATATGGTATAATTAGAGTAAATTAGCATACATATCAAAAGAGGGTGTCAAATATACTTCAAAATTAATACGAATACATCGGTCATGCTCATAACACACATTTTAAATCATGTTCCATACACTAACACATATGCATCTCGTAGTAGAATAATTCTCTTTCATAATGATACTAATAATTGAAATCTCGTAATGATAATTATATAATAAAACATTAGGCATTAAAGGTCACTCATCACATAATTTCAAAATACAACATAAATAAAAGAGAGTATAACAAACATCTCTTAAAACAAACATGAGTTCAAACGTTTCTCGTGTTACATGACCAGAGCATGACTCACTACCTAATAAGCGGATAAAACAAGAACTAGATCCTCCAACTAATCCTTGTAAGAATCACCACTATCTTAAGTACCTGAGTGATGTCTTATAACATATCATTCCAACAGAAGGATGAGAATTCGCATCATTATAGAAATATATAATAATAAGTAATGTATAACATGCATACATACATAAATTGAATTCATCACGCTTCACCTAATCATGAATTCACCATATTCCAACATAATTCACATATTCACATATACAACATTGCTCAATGATTCATGATTCAAAGATAATCAATCATAAATACCACAAATGTAACATTCACACCAATATCACATATTGCACACCAATTCAACATTTCACATTGATGCATGGGACTCAAATGCAACTCAATTCAATATGCATATGGTACCCAGTGTTATCCTTAACGGTTTTTATGTTTAAATTGTGTCCATCCCTCAGACAGATAACCACCAAAAATTTCACCCCTCAAGCTTTCGAACCCATCCCTTGGGTTTGGGACAAGTCACTAGTCTCCACGAAACTAGCAAACAATTCCTCTTGATAATAAATGATGCATGTGCATTCTCAAAAATCATATACAATTAAGATCATCCCTCAATCTTTATCATACAAGCATACAACACTTAATTCATCACATTTGAATTATTCATCACCATTGCACAAACATACATATCTCATGTCATCATTCACATACAATGAAATATCATAGCACTCATCACTTCAACACATCATAATAACACATAGAAAATAATGCCAACACATGTTATTCATATCTAACATCAATTCACGACATACATGTACATAAATTCAAATATTATGTTTTCATCAAAAAGTCATCCAAAAACTATCAAATACACATCGAATAAATTTTTAAAATTCATGGAAATTCTTTATAAACCATAAGCATATAAGACCCCAAATCAATTAAAGAAAATATAAAAATTTTCATCCCAGTTCGCACTAAGCATCTTACATCGCGCTAAGCGGCCTCGCTAAAAACCATAAAAATTTGTTTCGGATATCATTTTGTCTGCCACGAGTTAGGGTCACAAAACCCACTCCAATCATTCATTTCCATGTAATTAAATGCATTATAACATATATTCAACATATAGAGTCAATTACAAACATCAAAACATGATTAAAACATCAATTTCATGATTTCACATTCAAACCCTAACATGTCAAAATCTAGAAATTGAAGAACAAATTCCCTAATCATGCTTACTACCCATTACATACATCACATACTCCAATAATAATTCAAATTACCCACCCTTACCTTGAACGTAGATCCTTTCTAGGGTTCTATCTTCTTTTCTTCTCTTTTCTCCCTTTTCTCCTCTTTCCCTCTTTCTTCTCTTCTCTTGTTTTGACAATTCTCTCTCTTTATTTTACAAAACTCTTACTAACTCTTATTTCACTAATGGATTTATCTCACTCACTCACACTAACCTATCATACTAAGGCTCTATTATTTAATAATGTTATTCTCATACCCAATACACATATAACACATATATATTCACAAAATCACACAACTAATTAATTACTATATTAAATATTAATTAATAAAATAAATAACTAGTAAAGAAAAATTGGGGTGTTACAACTCTCCCCCACTTAAAAAAATTTCATCCTTGAAAATCACCTCAAATAAACAACTCAGGGTAAGACTCTCTCATATGACTCTCGAGTTCCCAAGTCACATTTCCACCAGCCGATCCTCCCCAAGCTACCTTCACCAACATAATCACTTTACCACGAAGTTTCTTCAACTCTCAATCCTCTATCCGCATAGGTGATGTCTCCACAGTCAGGTAATCTCTTACCTGTACATCATCTAATTGGACCACATGAGACGGATCCATAATATATCTCCTCAACTGAGATACATGAAACACATCCTAGAGATTAGCAAACGATGGTGGCAAAGTAATCTGATAAGCCACATAACCTACTTTTTTTAGAAATATGATAAGGACCAACAAAATACAGCGTCAACTTACGTGACTTAAACGCTCTACCAACACCCGTTATCGGATTAACCCGAAGAAACACTTGATCTCATTTCTCAAACTCAAGTCTTTTTCTCCTCTTGTCATGGTAACTCTTCTGAAGACTCTGAGATTCCTTCATCTTCTCCCAAATCATCTTAATCTTATTTGTAGTTTGTTGGGCTATCTCAGGTTTGTCCATAGCACTCTCTCTTGATTCATAGAAATACAAAGGTGTCTTACACCTTCTGTAATACTCGAATGGAAACTTTTGTCCTAAGTAAACTATAAAATTCTGGTAGGTCAGAACTTTAGATGTCCTATGACATGTTGGGACATCTGATCTAACATAAACAGCACGGGCAAGACAGTACTAAAAAGCATAAACAACACACAAAAATTATTAACCCAGTTCGAAGCAACTCTCCTACTCATGGGGCATACCAAGCCAGGGAAAAGTCCATTATGATAGTATCAATTCATAGATCCTACATCAAACATACCAGTTTACGATCTACTCACTTAATCACTACCTATAACACCCTAAATTCCCCGGTGATTAATAATATATAAAAATTAGAGTAATCTTTTTTTCTTCAAAAACATTTAGGATGCTACATCATCTCAAGGAAATAATAATTTGCTCAAAGTACAAATGCCATAGTCTTAAAAATCAACTTTATTAAGCAACGGAAAATAATTCAGGTTCATCATCCAAAACAACTTTAATCCAATATGAATCATAAATCAATTATCCAGGAGTTTAAAATACTCCACAACAAAACACCAAAACAAAGTAAGATAAAATAAGTGTTTATCTGCCAACCTGGTTTTACGTATCATAGCATAACGCCGACTCTAAAATAAGAATGAAGAGCAACCTCTTCGAACTCCAGAGCAACGAACTACTCCTGACTATCTGCATACTACCCGCGTAGAGGCAACATTCAAATAGAAGGGATGAGATATCACAATAATATAAAAAAAGTATAATAATAAGTATACAGAAATATATCATGCATAGTTATTATATTCACATATCACACCTTCACATCGTCAACAAAATTAACGAGCATAAACAACCACACACAACATCATTATGCTAACAACAAGGCATGCAATGAGACACAACATTGACTTTATGGATGTGGTACCAATATCGCTTCTGAGTCCATGCCATCTAGGACCAGAGCCACCATCAATGTGAAAAATTTGGTTTACTTTTCTTCTGATCCGCTCCATCTAGGATCAGAGCCAACAACAACAATGTGAATATATGTATTCACCTCGCTCCCTATCCATGCCATCTAGGATTAGAGCCAACAACAACGTGGCTAAAGTCCTCAACATGAAATGCATGCCAACCAATCATGAACACCATGCCACAACGATATCACCATCCATCAATGAAACTTAACATTTTAGACCACATGCAGTCCTTTACATGTAATAGCACATCATATCACAGATAACAAATCTGCATAATCGCATTAACACTTATAATGAGAAATTCACACACAAATGCATAACTTCACCGAATAATTATCCACTGTCTTTGAAATTATTTTTATAGGAAATAAAATGTTTTCAGCTTCCCGTAGGTTTGAATGGTGCATCAAATGGACACCCGAGTTAAAAGTTATGAATTTTTCAAGTTTTTAAGAATTTATGCCAACTTCAGTGGTAATCGGTTACTGCATATGAGGTAACTGATTACACCCCTGAAACTCAAAAATACAAGCTAGTATCCAGTTGAGTAACTGGTTACCACATACGCAGTAACTAATTACACCTTCACGTTTTGCCCAATTTTCCCCAAAATTACACAAGTAACCAGTTACCCCATATGTTATACCCGGTTACACTGCGTACATAGTCAAAAATCTCCTATTTTTGCTGCTACGAAAGTCATAGTTTTAAAACCCCAATTCTCATTAATTCAATCAGAAAAATGCCTTTCAAGCATACCAATTACTCACAAATAATTCCTATCAGTCCAACTCAGTTTACATCATCAATTTCACCAATTTTACACACAATTGCATCAAAATTTCATCAATAGGAAACATCCCATGAACAGAATATGGAGAACTAAAGAATCAATTTCATGAACAAAACAACACACCAAACAACAACACAATCAATATCCCCATATACCTATAATTATACTATCCCTTAGAAAGTTGGAACCCCACCTTTACCTTTGCATTGAAGGTTCTCCAAGCTCCAACAATGGTGCCTCTTGCCCTAGCTTTCCTTCCTTTCTCTGATTCTCTAAAATTTTCACGATTGTACAATGAGAATACAAAACCCCAACTTCTATTAAGTCTTATTTTCCTTTAAGACCCCTAATATGTTATTTCCACTTTCACTTCACTTATCCAATCTAACTTTACCCAAATGCCCTTAACATTCTTTCACCAATTTATCTCTACTTAATTAATTAAATAAAACTTAGATAAATATTTACTAATTTTCCAACTTATTAATGATTCTAATAATTATCTATAAATTCCATAATTTCCAATAAACTATTTAATCTCCAATAATCCTCAACGCGACATAAACCAGATACTACCCCACACATAACAACACAAAATCACATACTGCATCAGATAATTTATGACCACATAATTAAATAATTAATTTAATATTTCGGGAATTACACTGCCCATGTTATACTTCTATCTAAGACTCACCTAGATATAAGACCCTCATCAATAACATACATCCTTTGGACAACAAATAGGAAGACATATGTCCATTACATCAAAACAGATTCCATGACATTACTCAGTCAAGACCTAAAGCTAAACTCAACAGTTTACAACTTTACTCCTAACTAAGAACACAACTTGGAGTTTCTAAAAGCTTCCTCCAAGAAAAATAATAAAATTTGTGCTTAAAATCTTAAGAGTGATAACAGAACCTTGCATCTCAAGGAACACAATCCAGCTCACATGTCGAGTGGATTACACAAGCAACTCTCCTAGAGAGTGGTACAGATTCCTCCAAGAACAATGATAAACTATGTGTTTAAAATCTTAAGAGTGATAACAGAACCTTGCAACTCAGGGAACACAATCCAACTCACATGCCGAGTGGATTACACAACCAACTCTTCTAGAGAGTGGTACAGACTCAGCCCTAATGATTACATCTTTCAATGTTGGGATGGTACAAAGATAAAGCCCTAAACTTCTACATCTTGGACCTGTGCCTTTTCTAGGTTACAAGCATTCTATTTATAAATTATTCCCAACTAGATTTGGGCTTTTAATCACAGCATATTAACTGTTACAAATCAGCAGAAACTTCTGCTACAAACAAGGTCTTCAATCATTATTTTCCAAATATATATCCATTTTTAGAAACTGTATATCCATCAATATTCTGACTTGATTCTTCTTTACCTACAAATCAGCGCCATGTATTATTGCATAATATTCCCAGAATATTCTGCGTCTATTAAACAATAACAGAATTCACTAATCCAGCTCAGCTCAAGTGCGATGTCGTATGACCCTACATAGGACATCTTATCCGACATGTTTCTCCAGATGTTGAAACATTTCAACTCAACATGTTCCTTCATAAGATAGGACTTCTTTCTCAACCTATTCTTGTTTATCAAGTTAACACATCATATCTAACATATTGATGTTATATTTGTTTTACTAAAATTAATTCCAATCCTAAAAATAGAAACTTAACAATCTCCCCCTTTGGCAAATTTTGGATAAAACAAATAATAAAAATTAAAACTCAGATTACAGTAATACAAAAATACAATCCTTCAGCAGTAGTCTTTAGTAACTACTGAACACAGCAGTATAGCAATATGGAGTCGTTCTTCATAACCACAATGATGTTAGGACATCATATTCGACATTATCATCATAACAACTTCATAGCAGCAAGAACTTCAACACCAAAGAACAGAAACCTTAGGATAAAGGAGTAAAAAGTGCTGAAGTCATTTGATGTACATGAGGAAGAAGATAGGTAACACTCCCCCTCAACCCAGGAACCTATTATTGTCACAGAAAACCAATGGTGGAATAAAAGAACCCTTAATCAATCCTTAGTCAGCAACCAAACGTCAACCTAGAGGATAAGAGGAAACTTAAGACCAAATCAACCACCATCAGGGGTAACTCAGAGCACAGGTCACAAGTCACAAAACAAAAACATAGGCACAAGATCGAATATCTGGAAACACAAACTCAAGACTGAACATCTGAGCAAACCCTTTCTCCCCCTTTTTGGCCAAAAATTGACAAAGAAGGCCCTCACAAAACAAAACCTAAACACAGCTCACCCATACTCGAACAAAACCCATCAGGATTGTTAAAACTCAGAACACTTACAAGGTGAAAGAAGAAAGGATTAACCTCTATAAATAGTTGAATATTTTCTTGGAAAATAATGATCCTTGATTGTAGAAATGGTCTTTGTCAAAAGAAATCGTTATTTGAGGAGAAATCTGCCACCAAAATCAATATGCACTGTCCAAAACAGCTTTTAATGACTTTATTAGCTCTAGACAATTTTTGCTGAAAATAAATAGTCCTAATACATGCACATACATATTCAAGCACACTTTACACACTCTATTCTAACACGTGTTTGATCACACTGTCCACTTAACTCCTTTGTTGATCATACAGGAAACGTGTCCTGAATAATGACTTGACATCTAGTCAACATTGTCCTATTTCTCTTGAATGCACAAACCCGTGACCAACACAGCTCCAGCCATCAGTCTAAAATTACTTCACAAAATTATCCAATTAGGCTCTCAAGCATAAACACACAACCTTCAATTGGACTCTAAGTGTACTCCTTTCACTTAGACTTAGTGACACACACCAAAACTTCATAATATCACATATTTGACATCTCTCAATAAAAAAGACACTCAGAGAGTCCTTCCAAAATCTGCAGAGAAAAATAAATTCTCCCAGACAAAACTATTAACCATTAGAGAGATATGTGTACTTCTGATTCAATCAAACTTGACCTTTCAAGATCACCAATCAATACATTATGTCACAACAAGTTGTATGACATCACATCCTCATAAGAGGCATACAATCTCCACAAGCTTGATCAACACACAAGCTTCAAAACTATCTGCACCAATATAGCAATACCCCATAGACAGATACTTTACTCCCCCTGTCATGGATAAAAAATGCTCCAACTGAGCATAAACTCCAAAAATTCTCAGCTTGCTTAAAAGCTTTACTGAGATCTAGACAGATCCACACTCTTCTTGGAGTTTCTTGCAGCAGAAGACAAACCACCTTCAATGTATCCTGATCAAATCAGACCTCGGTATCTGATAACATTCTTCTGCCCTATCATTCACTAGTAGTTGTTGATACTAGTGAAGTCTTCAAGATTAGTAGTCATGCATTGCCAAAGTATACCACTACAGACATGGTCATAATCTGCACATTCTGATTCACACAGTCAGAAGCACCTCTTCTAATATAGTGCTTGAGAATCCATCTCCATAAGCCTAATCTCAAGCATCTTCTAACAACCCATGTTATAATATCACTTTGGGACAACAACCTCAGACTCAATTCAAAGAACACATTATTCATAGAAGTCCTTCAAGATGCTCCCAATAAAATACAGACATTGCATCTCATTCAGGTTACCACAACCACCTGAACACCACAGAGAGAAATAAACTCTCACACACTATCGGAAGCAAGGAGTTCAGAAAGAAGATTTGAATCCACACATTAGATAAGTACCCAGCTTCCAACAAGGGCTTTACCATCAGTCACATGCACATCTTCGTCAGAAGACAGACAAATACTCATCTCCTGTCAAAGTATTTATTATAAGTCAGATAAGATTACCTTCTCAAACAAGGTAGAACATTCAGTCTGACACTCTTCTTCTACACACCTGTGGCACCACCCGATTCTTCTTCATGACAACCAGTCATGACATCCATTCACACCACAAACTACTTTAAATTAGGCCAGTGGCTTGACCTTACATTCCACTATGAGAAAATAATAAAAAATACCTTTGTTGTAGAAGCAAAGAACAGAAATGATGTTCCAACATCAGTTCTGACATCAGTACAAATCACATGGACTTGATCATTTACTATGAATTTGGAGACAATACCCATAGTAATCCATACACCACTCTTGCAAGGGAAACAAGAGGATCAACCATCAGTAGTTGATCAACCTTCAAGACCAGATCAAAATACATGCATAGTATGCACAACTCAAAAAAATTTCTTCTCATGAGCATAATATCCAGACCTCCTGTCTGACTTTGAGGTGTTAGATGCCATTATTTTGTACCTAACGAGGAAATTTCCTCTAGTAGCTATCTGGAGCAGATTTCAACAAACATGGCATTGACTGATCATTATACCATAAACAGGCTGTTCATAATAAATTTGTTGCTCCCAATATTCCAAAACACAAGGATGCCCTTAAATCCTTGCAAAAAGAAAATGTTCCACCATTTGAGGACACCCCATAACTAAATCCATGCTTGAGGAGAAACTTTCCAAATAATAAGAACCATGATCCTTTGGTTCCAAAACAAACTCCTACTCCTTACTCCAGAAATCTGAAATGCTCATCCTAGGTGATTTACATGACACTTCAACAGTGCAGACACCAATCAACCACAGAATTCTGGTTGATACATCTCCAATGCATAATGTCCTTAAAAGATCTTTCCACAACAACGGAACAAGAGTCCCATGCTCTCATAGACTTGATAAGTGATATCAAGTTTGATTAAACAACCTATATCATGTTAATGAGAAAAACTACCAGCCATATTGAGAAAAATAAATTATAAATACAAGGATGTCAAGACATTATGTCTGACATTTCTTCAAGAATCTCAAACTCCAGATTAGGGATTCTTCTTTACCAAATGCTAGGAACACCTTGAAATTTAATAGCAGTACAACATGTGGTTAGTGCACACCATCATTACTCCCCTCGAGTAGAATCTGTTTTATGGCCACAGACAAGATTCCATAAATATGGCTCCTTTGATCAAAAGAATAAACCAGATGTCAGAGAGAATGTCCTTGACATTTGAAATTTATGTACAAGGAACGTGATTGAGATAACACATCTCTACTGGACACTGGAGCTCAGCCTCTGTACTTATACTAACTTGGATCAGAAATAAACTAAACCAAGAAGTAATCAATTAGTTGATCAACATTCAACCATCCCACCAATCTAAGACATGTTTTCTGGGTAAAACATCTTAGATACACAGCCTAGATGCCTCCTCTTCCAAATCAGGAGTAGGTTCTAAACATATGTGATCATCACACATTTTTTAGCACCCTGAGCATCTTCTATTTAACAGGAAGCTGCACACCTGCTGACACGATGTCCCAACATCTAGTAGGACATTAGTTCCCTTCTTCTGGAACATAAAACCAAACTTGGTTTTGAAGCCATCACTACTTCCAAAAAATTTAAAATCCCTTGATCACCTTCAAGGTCTTCAAAAATAGTCCAAGCTCCAGCTACACCAACAACAGCAAGACTCAGAGTCACTTTCCTAATTAGGTCAAGCATTAGGAAGACTCTTTTAGAGGCCAAAATAAATGGCTTTGTCCTTTCTTCAATAGTTTGTCAAGTAAACAACATATTTCTTAAAAAAAATATATCAACCACACACTAAAGTTTCTTTATGAGTGGACTTGAGAAATAAAACTCAAGTATCATTGGCAACTTTAAAAAGTTGGTTAAAACAGTCTTGCACATATCCCATCACCATAGGATAAACCTGCTAAGGAGACCAAACCCTAATGCCATGCTGACCAGGGTTTCAACAGATACCATGTAGCGGAAAAACACACCAAACACTCCTCAACATCCATCAATCACAACACAAAACCTTGCACACAACCACCACAGTCCAGGTGCAAACAAAACAACCTAAGTTTGAAAATAAATCAAACCTAACACAGCAGCTCACCACCAAAGTTACAGGCCTGATAACAACATACAGGTCCAATACACATCTTGTCATGAACAGTCCATCTTCTACTTCTAGGGACCATTCAACCATAATATGAACTTATCCAAGTTCAAACAGCTTTTCAGTTGATACCTTATTCCTTTCCTATGACCAGAAAGTATCATCCCAGGATCTCACCCAAAAACAGAATAGGATGCCTACTTTGATACCAATTGAAATTCTAGTAGGTATGAACTTCAGATGTCCTATGACATGTTGGGACATATGATCTGACATAAACAACACAGGAAAGGTACAATAAACAAAACAATACTTAAAAGCATAAACAACACACATAAATTGTTAACCCGGTTTGGAGAAACTCTCCTACTTTGGGGGCATACCAAGCCAGAGACAAGTCCACTATGATAGTATCAATTCATAGACCCTACAGGAAACATACTAGTTTACGATCTACTCACTTAATCACTACCCATGCTATAATTCTATCTAATATTCATCTATATATGAGGCCCTTCTCAATCCCTCATCAATCATAGACAGCGATTGCACAACAAACAGGAAGACATACTTCCATGACAATACTCAGTCAAGACCTGAAGCTAAACTCCACCGTTTACACTCCTAATTAAGAACACAACTTGGAGTTGCTTAAAAGCTTCCTCCAATAACTATGTGCTTAAAAGCTTAAGAGTGATAACAGAACCTTGCAACTCAAGGAACATAATTCAACTCACATGTCGAGTGAATTACACAACCAATTCTCCTAAAGAGTGGTACAGACTCAGCTTTAGTGATTACATCTTTCAATTCTCGACAGGTACAAAGGCAAAGCCAAAAACTTCTACATCTTGGAACCGTGCCTTTTCTAGGTTACAAGCATTCTATTTATAACCTATTCCCAACTGGATTTGGGCTTCTAATCAAAGCACATTAGCTGTTACAAATCAGCAGAAACTTCTGCTACAAACAAGGTCTTCAATCATTAGTTTCCAAATATATCTCCATATTTAGAAACTGCATATTCATCAATATTCTGATTTGATTCTTCTTGACCTACAAATCAGCACCACATAATATTGAATAATATTCCCAAAATATTTTGCAATTGTTAAATCATAACTGAATTCACTAATCCAGCTCAGCTCAGGCGCGATGTTGTAGCGGTAGAAATGTTCAAGACTAAGCCATTGGATTGACTAGACTTTATACAAATCAAAATAAAAATCGCCACCGCGCTTTATTGTTTCCAAAGGAATGGGAAAAGAGCGAATAACCCAAAAAGAGGGGGAAAGATTCAAGGTAAGGGGGTTGGTTATGCAAAGGGAAGGTATTAGCACCCTAAACATCTACAGTACTCCGCAGGAACCTCTTTGTAAAAAATCTGTATATTTTGGCTATAAAAAGTGTTGTATATAAATGGATGGTGGAGGTGAGAAAAGAAATATATATTTTATGATTTTTTGCACCCGCTGCGGTTGCGAACCTTTAGTGCCTACGTACCACCTTTCGTGCAATAGGGGATCAGGATACATGTAGTTCCTCTTTTTTAAAAAAATTTAAAAACACAAGTGTGTTAGTCAATTTTATGAGATAAAACATCATCATCATTGTCAGTGTGGAAAACATACCTACTACCCACAATCATGAGAAAGGAGAATTTATATCATCTCAAAGTGGAGGATATGGCTTGGATTTCAAAAAATAAAAAATGCCTCACTCAACACCCAAGTGGAAAATATCTCTCTTCACTACATATTGTAGAAGTATAATTGTTTGCATCACTAGAAGGATTGACAAGAGTTTAATCTTTTTCAGAAAAGTTTTAAAGGTAAAAAGTCAAAGTGAAAAAATGGTTTGAAATGAGATTGATTGACTTTTAGTCTTCTCAAAAAAAATGTCAAGGTATTATTAAGTTGATTGGAGTTTATTTATGAAAATGTTTTGAAAATAAATGGACATAAGTCCAAGTTTATTATGTAAATGGTTCAAATTTAAAACAAGAAGAGTTTTCAAAAGAAGGGAGAATATTTTTGAAATTAAAGAAGATGAGAGGAGAAGAAGAGACTATCCTAAAGCATAAGGTAAAAGATTGGGATAAGAACCATCTAACCAACAAGAAGACAATAATTGGCATTATGAGCCAAGATGGAATTCCAATTCTTTGGATTGAAACCAAGCAAGCAAAAATACTAGACCTCTCAAGAGAACCAAACTTCAAGTGTATTAAGTCTTCATAAAAATTGGGCAGAGTAACGGTTGTATACGGGTGAATTCCAGATTAAAAAACAAAGGGTGTAATCACAATAACCTGCATACAAAATAAACAAACAACCCAATGTCTTGAGGTAAACCTCAAGAGTTCCGGACTAAAATAATCAGATAAGATCATAAGGTTTCCAAGATATGCCAAGGTTTCTAATCCTAAGTCCAAGAAAAGTCCCATGCTCCATAATGCCAAGGATAGTATCCAAATAGTCCAAGTACCATTAAAGATTGTTATGGTTTATGTTGATTATTAAGTATCTTAAGAAAGGAAAAGAAAAGCTCAAGTGAGCAAATTACAAAATGGCAAGAAAATAAATGCTTAAATGAGCAAAGATGAAAATGGCATGAAATGTAAATGCTAAAAGTAAATAGTACATAAAGCATAAAAAAGAATAAAAGCATAAGGTAAAACAAGTCAATAATTAGTGGTTAGTTGGATGACCATCTTGAAAGTTTCATTTGGAACTCATTAGAGGATTGGTAGAACCAAAGCCTCCACACAACAAGTTGCATTTGCTTTTTGTCAAGTATATCATCCATATGCAATTCTCATAAGTACCATTTATCGATCAACGATGTTTAAGTGATCCGCGTTGACCAAAGGTGTTGTAGATCCATTAGAGGATTGATAGAACCAAAGCCTCCACATAATGAATCTCAAGGTTATTGGATCAAAGAGATCAAATTAACATACTTGGGCTTGCAATCATAAGTTTGGGCCACGAATGATCATTTATTCGAATCGGGACAAAATTTAGCACTAGGTTAAGCAATCGTAAGTGGACTTATATAAAAGTCGCACCTATTTTGAGGCCGGTCAATAGCATTTTATGCACCATTTATTTTGAGACATGATATAGAGATCATGCTCCAATAACACCTAGTGCAATAAGAAGGGGATGAGATGAAAAGGAATAGGGATAAAATATACAAACCACATTTTGAATTAAATTTTAATCACACTATTATTAAAATCAAGCATCCATTTTTGTGGAGTTAAACTCAACACCATGGATCCAATGATGTTAATAAAGTTCATGATCCAAAATCTAACCCAAGATCAACCAGAAAATAGTCACAAAATAATATCACATTTTAATATATATATATATATATATATATATATATATATATATATATATATATATATATATATATATATATATATATATATATATATATATATATATATATATATATACACAAAAGGGTAAAAAATAATGTTTAAAAATAGAAATTAAAGAGAAAAATATCAACTATGTTCAAATTAATCAAAAAATAAAAAGTAAGATAATAGAAAAATCAGAAATGAATCCAAATATTTTTATAAAATTTTTGGTAATTTTTAAAAGTCAGAAACTATTTTTAAACTATTTAAAATTGCTCAAACAAATAGAAAATAGGTCAAAAATAGTAAACCTCAATATAAAATTCCATAAAATTTTCAAAAAGTCAAATATGCAAAATAATATTTATGAATTTTTTCAGAATTAAAAAATGTCAGAAAGTATTTTTTAAGTAATTAAAAGAAAGTAAATGATTCAAAAAACACAAAAAAATATCAAATATCAAAATAAAAATATGAAAAAATAGTCTTGAGATCAGAAATAATTCAAAGTATTTTTGTGAATAATTTTTGGATAAAAAATAAAAGAGTTATGAATTTTGAAAATTTAATAAATAAAAAATATAAAATCAGAAAATAAAATAAAACCAAAAAGATGTGGACCATCAGATCATAGTGAAACCGCGTTAGTAAGCTGATCCAGTGGACCAGACGCGTTGTGCTTGATATGAACCTTAGTAAGATACGCATAGGATCAGAAAAAGGGCAAGTAATGGAATTAAAACGTTTGGCATGCTATCATTGGCTGAGACGAGATATGTCATCGTCTTCAACCTCCAGACACCCTGCAATGGGGATTTTGTGAGATCCTTCAAATGGAAAAATTAGAATCCCAGGCTAGTATCATTGAACTCGTCTCTTCAAGACGATTCTAACACCACCATCGCGCCAAATTTATATAAGGTATGGAGAGAGAGATGAATAAAAAACCCAGAAAATAGCGAGCACCTTTAATTTGAGATTTCACTCTCAATTCTCAATGGATTTAAAAATTTTAAGCAGCATTAGAATCAAGAGATGGAGTAGAATAGATTAGTCCTTGATTTGGATCCAAATGGTGGAGAATTTTACCTTTTCGAAGTTCAAGGAAGAAGCTCTGAAACTGGACTTCTATAGCTAGAATTATGGCTCGTTTTGATTGGTTTAAGTGCTGGAGAGTTTGTATGATGCTTAAGGATGATGAATGCGCAAATAATTTTGGAAAAGGGAGCTTAAATCTCATAAACTGAATTCAAAAAAGATGGGTTCGTGTGAGGTTTTGGCAGAATGTTTTTGGCTCTCAAAGCTTAAAGAAATGAATGGGGGGGTGACCCTCTATTTATAGGAAAGTGAATGGAAATGAAAATTGGAAGAAACAAGGAAGTTTGGAGGGAAATTGAATGAAGGTCGAGCACGCGTGAAGTGTGACTTCATTTCCATCAAAACTCAATCAAATCTTGCGTTTTGGGGTGCTAATCACTTCTAGAAACTTTGCTAATCAAGTTTAAATCAAAAACACGCATAAATCTTGTGTTTAGAAGTCAAATTATGGATTTCAAAATTCCGACTTTGTGGAAAATTCAATTTCAAGTTACCAAATTCAAATCCATGGCATTTCCAACTCAAGGGGTCTTAGGGCATGATTCTTGATGCTTTAGAAAGATGAGGTTACAAGCATTGCAATGGAAAAAGAATGGAATCAAATGGATGCTTGAGCTGAAAGTTGCATTGAGTCAAAGTTGAAGAAAAAGGGTTGACTTTCCATACTCAGAAATATTTCAAATTCTTCTTTAACAATGACCTATAATATTTTTCACCCAAACATGGCCTTCCACTTGAAATTTTCTCTTGACCAGAAAAGATTGAATGAAGTAGATCTCTGTAATGACATTTTGAAACTTGAACCACTCAAAATCTTCAAAAATTGAGCAAGTTATGACTTGTTGAAGTTTGCCAAAAATCATGAAATGACCTATAATATTTTGCATATTTAAGGCAACCTCCATCCATTTTCCCACTTTTCACATAAAAGAAGGCATAAATTTCACATCTTCAAGATCATTAAGGAAAAATAATGGGATCAAGGTGATAAAAATTGACCATGCTATGATCATTTGAAGTCACATATGGAAAATTGGGGATTCATCTGAAGGACTTCTAATCTTTCTTCTTCATCAAGTTTCTTCCACATGAAAAATCCTTGGAACTTTTGAAGTGATTTGTTGATAACCATTTTAAGAGAATTATGTATTTGGAATCATTCAAAAATACCAAAATATGAGCAAGATATACTCCTTTGAAGTTCAAAACCCTAGCTTCTAGATCAAGAAAATGCCTTGAGGAACTTTGACAAGTTTGAACAAACTTCTTGTACCAATATTCTTGCTTTGTGAATAGAAGTTGTTGAGGATGATAATGAGAACTCTTAGCCACCAAAACCACTTCCATATATTGAAATTTGAGAGAACTATGCCCTTGTGACCAATATGAACAAGGCCTTGTCCAAACATAACAACTTCTCCAATCAACCCCTTGTACTTTTGAATAAATCTAGATAACTTTGAAATGTGGTGAACCAAAACAAACCTTGCCATATCATTTCTTCCAAAACAACTTCAATGATAAGGTTTGAACTTCTCAAGCTATATTGACTAGGTCATGGAAATAAACTCATGAACCCATGGAGTAGCTTGTTAAATCTCATTGCCTTCACCTACATGGATAACAAGCAAGACAAACCAACATTGCATTTTATTAGTTAAATGAAGAAAAAAAACAATATTAATGATCACAAAAAGAACATAAGTCCAGGTGCTTGGTAATCCCTCAAAAGGAGCAAAACTCAAAGTAGGGAGGGGAACAAAGAATCCTAGTGTGATCTTGTTGTGAGTGAATCAACATGGTATGATGAAGGGATCTTAGGGGAGGGGAATTGGGGTACAACAGCTGCCCTTATTTAAGCTTCTTCTATCCGGAGATACGAAGGTTAAAAATCTTCGTGTCGACGCGATCGAAGATACTTAAATATAAAATAAACCCTATTTTTGGCCCTAAGATACCATGCAAATGTTTATGATCATGAATGCATATGAACAGGACCAAAGAGACGCAAAAATAACACTGGGGTGTAATAGTAATAAAGAAACAAGGGAGAAACCCCACCTGGAAAATAAATCACTGGTGGACCAAAAGAACTTAATCAGAGAGGATGGTAGGATGGTTAAAGGACACAACAACTTCTACCGAAGGTGAAGCTACCGACATTTACTGAAGGCAGCGAGAAAGATAACAAACATCTACGTTCACTGCTGATGGCCCACCAACTTTCACTAAAGGTAGAGGAAGAATAAATCATGGCACCGCCGTTCACTAACGATGAACTACCAACGTTCACTAAGGGTAGAAAGATAACAAACATCGACGTTCACTGCCGATGGTCTACCAACTTTCACTGAAGGTAGAAAGAGAATATCATAGCACCATCGTTCACTGACGATGAAATACCAACGTTCACTGAAGGTAGCAAAAAGATAACAAACATCGATGTTCACTTCCAATGGTCTACCAACTTTAACTGAAGGTAGAAAGATAAAATATCATATCACCGCCGTTCACTGAGGATAAACTATCAACGTTCATTGAAAATAGCAAAAAGATAACAAACATCGACGTTCACTGCTGATGGTCTACCAACTTTCACTAAAAGTAGAAAGAGAAAATATCATATCACCACCGTTCACTGACGATGAACTGTCAACATTCATTGAAGATAGCAAAAAGATAACAAACATCGACGTTCACTGTCGATGGTTTACCAACTTTCACTGAAGGTAGAAAGAGAAAATATCATATCACCGCTGTTCACTGACGATGAACTATCAACATTCACTGAAGATAGCAAAAAGATAACGAGTTTCCCTAAGATTCTGGTGTTTCGCCTAGAACGGGTTTCAACTTTTTCTTTAATTGAGACACTCTGCCTGGAAAGGATAATACATGAGTTGTCTCAAATAAAGAGAACTTGCTATTTGCAGACACGGAGGATTGTAAAAAGAAATGAATTTTTGGGGAAAGAGGTATGACTTCCTGGGGAGATGCCATGATATTCTCTCTAAGGGGATAAAGTCTTGTGCAAAATAAATGCACCAACCAAAGCTTGGAGTTTTTCAGATTTCCAAAGTAAATAATATTGTCGGAGAGCCACGGACCCAAACCAGAAATAAACTGGAAATGAAACAGTCAACCAGAATACATCCTTTGAGAAATAAACTCAAAAGGGAAAACAAGATCCATCCAAACAAGGAACTGTATCAGAAGGTTTAAAGCAAAAATCTTCTATGAGGGACAACTCAGTAGAGAAATTGAAAGAGTGTGTGTTTTCTGCTTAAGACCGACGCTCTAATGAAAAGAGGGTAACTTATCTCTTCAAAATAGGGTAATATGTTAACAAAAATATTAACAAATGTCAATGAACAATGATTTGTCAATTTTAGCTATACATGATGCATGTATGAATGTATGAATGTTATCGTGTGCATGCTGACAAAACAGACACACAACATGGGGAACAACCAGGCAAAATTGCCTCGGGCACTAACAGCACTCGGCTAAGCTTCAACCAAGATGATCATTCAAAGAAAGGTAAAGGCCAGCTGCGGAAACCAAACCTACTTCTTGCTTTTAACTTTATCGAGGAGAAACATAATCCAAAGTGGACAAATCAAACAGATACCGGGGTAGAACATCCTTCTTCAGACTTCATCGGGAAAACCAGTGTTTTTTCAAAAGTAACATGCCTACTGGAGATTGCAAGACCAATCTCAAATAAAGCATACTAACACCAAAACAATCAAACATCGCTGGGGAATTCAGACCCACTTCACTGGAGAAAAACACGGATTGAAACTTCACATCATGAAAACTCAGAAAAGAGGAGAAACGAATCTAAACTTGACCGAGGATACCGAAACCATAAACCTAATACGGCGAAAACAATCCGAGTAGACTTTCCCGAGGGGAACAAAACTTCTCAAAACAACCAGAGTTTGTCCATTCCTGGGATCACCATTTTTGTTGTCATTGTTTCATCACAAATCTCAAAGTAAAAGTAAATTGTAAAAATCCTTTTTTTTTTTAAAAATCAATTTTGTTATTTAATCTCTTTGCTTTGAAAATTATTATCAGTAATAAATGGAGTCTTTGCAATCTAAATAAAATAAAAAACACAAATAATTGGGTAAAAGCTCGAATTTCATTAATATAATGGTAGTCTGCGAATGGCGAGACTCCATAGATGATTACAAAGTTTTGGAAATGGTAATACATAATGGAAAAGATACATTGAGATGAAATGACCACTATCCCCCCTAAGAACTTTTGAAATCCTGAGCAGCAGCTTTTGTTGAAGTATGGTGAGGATCCGAGAAGATTGTTGCTTCAACGATCAAGTCTTGTCTGACGTAGTTACTTGCCAAAAAAATCCCTAACTTTTTCCTAAGCTTCCCTTGCGGGTTTTCAACTTAGCGGGAAATTTATTTTGTTTATGTCTCTAATTTTTTCCTAGACCTCCCTTTCAGGTTTTCGGCCTACCGAGACGCTCCTTTTTGCCTAAGTCACCCTTTCGGGTTTTTAACTTAGCGAGTTGTTCTTTTATTTCTTTAGGCGAAGTACTTCTTGACTGCATCAACATTCATGGGACGTGGGAACTCCTCGCCATCCATAGTTTCAAGAATTAATGCACCACCAGAGAAGGCTTTCTTTACAACATATGAGCCTTCAAAATTGGGAGTCCATTTGCCCCTAGAATCAGTGTTGAAAGACATGATCTTCCTGAGCACGAGGTTGCATTCTCTGAATTCACGAGGTTTGACCTTTTTATCAAAAGCTTTCTTCATTCTTCTTTAATATAACTGGCCATGACACAAAGCTATCATTCTCTTTTCCTCAATCAAATTCAATTGGTCAAACCTGTTCTGGACCCATTCAGCCTCCATCAACTTGGTTTCCATTATCACACGCAACGAGGGAATCTCTACCTCGACCGAGAGTACAGCTTCCATTCCATATACTAAGGAGAACAGGGTTGCTCCTATTGAAGTGCGGACAGATGTTCGATATCCATGCAGAGCAAAAGGAAGCATTCCATGCCAATCCTTATAAGTAACGACCATCTTCTGGATAATTCTCTTGATATTCTTATTAGCAGCTTCAACAGCCCCATTCACCTTTGGACGGTATGGAGATGAACTGTGATGGAAATTCTTGAATTCTTCACACAGTTCTGTCATCATCTTGTTGTTCAAATTCGAGCCATTGTCAGTGATGATTTTGCTCGGCACACCATACCGGCATATAAGATTATTCTTAATGAAGCGCACAACCACCTGCTTAGTAACATTGGTATATGAAGCAGCCTCCACCCACTTGGTGAAGTAATCAATTTCTACTAAGATAAAACGGTGTCCATTTGAATCTTTGGGTTCTATCATCCCAATCATGTCAATACCCCACATAGAGAAAGGTCACGGGGAGGAAATCACATTGAGAACTGTCTGAGACACATGGACCTTGTTTGCATAAATCTGGCATTTATGACACTTCTTTGCAAACTTATAACAATCAGATTCCATTGTCAACCAATAGTAACCTGCCCTTAGCATGTTTTTATCCATTGAATGTCCATTGGCATGAGTGCCAAATGAACCTTCATGAATCTAATGCATCAACATGTCTGCTTCATGTCTATCCATGCATATGAGCAAGACCATGTCATAATTTCTCTTGTATAACACATTTTCACTGAGGAAGAAACTGCCTGCCAATCTTCTCCATGTCTTTCTATCTTTCTTCGACGCACCAATCGGGTATTCTTGAGTCTGAAGAAAATGCCTGATATCATAATACTAGGGTTTTTCATCTGCTACCTCCTCTGCTATAAACACATGATCTGGCTTATCCAGCTGTCAAACCGTAATTCGGGGTATATCATTCCAAGTATTCACTTGGTACATAGAAGCCAGAGTTGCCAGAGCATCCGCCATTTGATTTTCGTCTCTAGGGATGTGATGGAATTCAACTTTATTGAAGAATGGTAATAATCTTCTAGCATAATATTTTTAAGGGATCAAGCCAGGGTGACGAGTGTCCCATTCTCCTTTAATCTGATTTACTACCAAAGCTGAATCACCATACACGTCTAGAATTTTAATTCTGAGATCAATAGCTTCTTCGATACCCATGATGCAAGCCTCATATTCTGCCATATTATTAGTGCAATCAAATGTTAACCTTGCAGTAAAAGGAATGTGCGGTCCATTAGGAGTGACAATTACAGCACCAATTCCTTTACCATAAGCATTCACAGCTCCATCAAATATCATACTCCAACGAGATTCAGGGTGTGGACATTCCTCAGGTAATGGTTTATCACAATCTTTCACTTTCATGAACATCACATCCTAATCAGGGAATTCATATTCTGTAGACTGGTGATCTTCCACTGGTTGGTGAGCAAGATAATATGCCAACACACTACTTTTAATAGCCTTTTGAATGCAGTATTCGATATCATATTCAGATAAAACCATCTTCTAGCGAGCAATTATCCTAGTAAGAGCAGGCTTCTCAAAAATGTACTTGATTGGATCCATTTTGGAGATCAACCAAGTAGTGTGATTCAACATATACTGCCGCAAACGCTTTGCCGCCCAGGCCAAAGCACAACATGTTTTTTCCAGCATGGAATACCACAACTCACAATCAGTGAATTTTTTACTGAGATAAAAGATGGCGAACTCCTTCTTCCCTGTTTCATCCTGTTGTCCCAGAATACAACCCATGGATTTATCTAACACTGTCAGATACATAATCAACGGTCTTCCTTCTACGGGAGGGAGAAAGATAGGAGGTTCAAGCAGATATTCCTTAATACTTTCAAATTCCTTTTGGTAGTCCTTCGTCCATACACAACCTTGATCTTTCTTTAACATCTTAAAGATCGGTTCACATGTTGCAGTCATGTGGGAAATGAATCTGGAAATATAATTCAAACGCCCGAGGAAACCTCTGACCTGCTTTTCAGTTCTTGGTGCTGGCATCTCTTGAATTTCTTTGACTTTATCAGGGCCAAGTTCAATTCCTTTCTGGCTAACAATGAAACCCAACAGCTTCCCCGATCGAACACTGAAGGTGCATTTATTTGGATTCAAGCGGAGACGATACTTCCTCAAACGCTGAAACAGCTTCAACAAATCTTCTATATGCCCTTCTTTAGTCTGGGATTTGGCAATCATATCATCAACATATACTTTAATTTCCTTGTGCATCAGATCATGGAGTAGGGTTGTCATAGCCCTCTAGTATGTTGCACCAGCGTTCTTCAACCCGAAGGGCATCACTCTGTAACAGAATGTTTCCCAGGGTGTGATAAACGTTGTTTTTTCCATGTCCTCTAGAGTCATTCTTATTTGATTATACCCGGAAAATCCGTCCATGAATGAGAATACTTTGAATTTTGTTGTGCTATCCACTAACATGTCGATGTGAGGCAATGGAAAAATCATCTTTTGGACTAGCTTTATTTAGATCTCTGTAATCTACGCACATGCGGACTTTTCCGTCTTTTTTTGGTACTGGGACAATATTGGCAATCCATTGATGATACACTGATGTCACAAGAAAACCAGCATTAATCTGCTTTAGAACCTCCTCTTTGATCTTTACTGCCATATCTGGGTGAGTTCTTCTCAACTTTTGTTTAACTGGAAAACACTCTGGCTTCAACGGCAAACGATGCTCGACAATATTTGTATCTAGACCAGGCATATCTTGGTAAGACCAAGCGAAAATATCCACATAATCTTTCAACAACTCAATCAAACTTCTCTTCACATCGGGATGCAACGATGCTCCAATCTTGACTTCCTTCAGATCTTCTTCTGAACCCAAATTGATCACTTCCAAAGGCTCTTTATATGGTTGAATGGTACTTTCCTCGTGCTCAAGCAACCGTGAGACCTCTTCTGGAATCTCATCGTAATCTTCTTCTTCAGCCCCAAACACAGGACATTCAAAGTTGGGAGAGGGTGCAGGGTCATTGTATTCAACAAGTTTTTTAATTAATCTGCACATATGATTTATGATTGCTTTTAGAAACTAAAACATATAACAAGTGATCATGCATATTGAATTTCAATTATTATTTATTTTGAAATGGTTTTTTTATTACCATTTCCAATAAAAAAGTAAAAAAATAAAAACAAAATTTGGGAAACAAATTCAACTTTTATTAATGATCTTAACAGTCACAACAAACAGATAAGCCCTACAACATTAATACTTCCACCTTGGGCAGAGTGAAAGCATTTCAAGAAAAAAAAGATTAATCAAATCAAATTACTTTGAAATATGTGTGCAAGAGGGAATATCAATGGTGACCCAGTTTTGAACCCTGACTCCATGCGTCACATAATTCGGTATTTCCTGCTCTGCTTCATCCTCCTCAATAGCATTAATTCCAGAATCAGTTGGATGGAGGTAACCTCCGCTGCGGAAAACATCATGATGGATGCTCATAGTAGACTTTAACTTCAAACCTTCAAATCCGCCATTCTTCGAAGAGAAACCCAAACCAGTTATGTTCTTGTTCACGGGTGGATCCACAATTCACCCCCAGACTTCATTATGACCCTTACGCATAACATGTTGTGTGTCCTTCAGCAAAACCATGGAATTCTCATTTCTCCTTATGTTGTCAATGGATAGGGCTTGGAGCTGGGTTCCAACATCATCCTCGTTCGCTTCTACAATACTGAAGGAGGACAAATGAGATATCAATAATGCATGCTCCCCACTTATGGTCACTACCTTCCTTTCACGCACAAACTTTAGCTTCTGATGTAAGGTTGAAGTGACAGCCCCTGCTTCATGTATCCATGGCCGTCCTAGCAAACAACTATACGCGGGAATAATGTCCATGACCTGGAAGGTTATCTTGAATAAATGTGGTCCTATATGGATGGGTAAGTCCACTTCACCGATGACAGATTTCCTCAACCCATCAAATGCTTTCACAATGATACCACTCGGGCGCATAGGTGTTCATTGGTATTTCAAATTCATGAGAGTACTCTTCAGTATAACATTCAGCGCGAATCCATTATCAATTAGCACATTGGATAGAGAATCATTCTTCCAGTTCATAGATATGTGAAGGGCCAGGTTGTGATTCCTCCCTTCATCTGGTAATTCATCATCGTAGAAACTCAAGTTATTACATGACGTAATGTTTCCAATTACGCTGCTGAATTAATCTATTGGCATGTCACTCTCCACAAAAGCTTGGTCCAGTACTCTCATTAGGGATTCTCTATGAGCAGAGGAGTTCATCAATAAAGCTAAGATGGATATTTTTGAAGGAGTCTACAGTAGATGATCTACAATTCTATAGTCGCTCATCTTCATTATCTTCAAAATATCATCCACTTCTTTCTCTAACGTAGCTCCACTAGTCTCTCTTGTAGTCTTCTTAGGTTCATCATTCTCGGCAATTTTCTTTCCAGCAGCAACATCTCTTCGAACAACCGGCACAAACACACGACCGCTACGGGTCACCCTGCTATTTTCAGCTATATTCCCAACATCGGGCATTGGCTGGATGGGAATTTCCACTCCATCTTCTAAGATTTAGTGTTGTATTTGTAAGGCGCAACCTTATCTGACTTGTAGGGGGTAGGACCTGGAAAACTAATTACCAATGGGGTAATAGCTGGCTTGTTATGGTACTCTACTTCAAAATGAGTGGGTGCACCAAAACAAGGCACAATGACGCTTACCCCTTCTTCAACATAACCAGTCGTCAATAAGTTATTTATAGAAAACAAATCTTCGTCTGAAGAAAAATATTCATCCGCGGAAGTATACTCTTCCTCTGACTCTTCTTCTGTTAAACCAAGTTCAACCATACCAACCTCATGATAATCATCCCTCTGACCTGTGATCCTGATAGTTCCATTTTCTAACAGCAACTAAACACCCTCCTTCACGATTGAACATCCTCGGGGATCTCGACAGCAAACTAGGCAAGATCCATATTGGTGCTCCACCTGACCTGCTGTATGGCAGAAGGTAGCGTGCAACTGCACGAGGTCCTCATTCAAATGCTCCACATCAAAAATTCTGAATTCACCAGGACATCCAGAAACCATATTCACTTCCTCTTAATACTCTGCCCTAGGCCTGATTATGTGAATGAGGCCCTCATCCATCATCTCTTCTAAATCAGCCTTTATCTTATTGCAACCCTGTATATTTATACTGCAAATAGCACAACTGGAATGGTCATGCATGTAGTATCTAAATTCACAGAGGTCTGTGTGCATCTTCACCAAATCTCCTCTAACCAGATTAATGTCAAAATCCAGAAGTCGCCTGGACACCCGGCCGCCATATTTAAAGCATTTACTCCCCCGTGCTTGGGTGGAGGATTATCTTTCACATTAGGTCTCGCGTCTTTAAAATATATAACACCAGACTTTACCAATTTCTGCACCTCATTCTTCAAAGGATAACAATTCTCAACACTATTCCCTGGTGCTCCCTGATGAAAAGCACATGTTTGCTCTGCTTTGTAATACCAAGGCAATGGTGATGGTATGGCGGGAGGTGGTCGTGTCTGGACCAAATTTTTCTGAATCAAGGCCGATAGCAACTCTGTATAGGTCATGGGAATAGGTTCATAACTCTCCCTTCTCTTATTATACCCTTGATTCCCCTGCTGGGATGGTCTCTGATAAGCAACAGTAGTTGGAGCGGCATTCATAACAGGAGTAATTGAGGCGACTTGCTGATGACGCTGATAATTCCTTCTAGGAGCATTTACCCTCCTCTCTTGTATAACAGCATTTGCATCCCCTATTTATTCTTGGAAAACCCATAAGATGGCTACTTCGCACCTCTAGATCCTTCACTCTTTGTTAAACAGCCTTCTCTTACAGCTTCTTCTAAGCGGATACCCATTCCTACCATCTCAGTAAATTCACTTGGTGCGCTTGCTACCATCCTTTCGTAGTAGAAGGCACCCAGCGTATTTAAGAAAATTTTAGTCATCTCCTTCTCTTTCATTGGAGGAATCACTTGGGCGGATACCTCATGCCACCTCTGTGCATACTCTTTGTATGATTCCCTGTCTTTCTGAACCGTGGCCCTAAGTTGATCACGGTCAGGCGCCATGTCCATGTTGTACTTGTATTGTTTGATGAATGCTTCTCCCAAATCATTAAAAGTATGGATATTGGCGCTATCCAAACTCATATACCACTTCAACGCAGCACCAATCAAGCTATCCTAAAAAAGTGAATCAGCATACGCTGATCATCAATATGGGTAGACATTCTCCTCACGTACATCACCAGATGAGCACGAGGGAAAGTGTTTCCCTTATACTTCTCAAATTCCGGGACCTTAAACTTAGCAGGTATCTTAACATTTGGGACCAAACACAGCTCATTCACATTCTTCCCAAATAGCTCTTTTCCCCCGAGGGCCTTCATCTCTCTTTGCATTTTGTCAAACTGATCTTGAAAATCATCCATTCTGTCATAAAGACCCAAGTCTTCACTCGGTGGAAGGAAAGGACGACACACATCATCATTAACAAACAGAACTATATTCACCGAAGGAGGTGCAGCAGGAACAGCATGCACCACAGGAGGTGTCGGAGTAACAATATTCTGAACCACTGGAGTATCTTGAGGACCAATATTGAAACCTTCAGGCGCAAAATTCTCTGGCATTCGCCATGGATAACCTTGAGGCATGCGATTCTGAACAACAGCCGGAGTAGCAGATACAGGAACAGTCGGAGCTTTAGTAGTTTCCCTTGTTGGTTGAGGTTGAACACTCGGTGGCTGATTCTGAGCAGCCACCAGAGCTTCCATCAGAGTAGTCAAATTGGCCAAGCCGGCCTTCAAAGCAGAAACTTCTTCGCGCAGCTCGCGATTCTCTTGTTCTAAGTTGTCCATCTTCTTCTTAAAATTAGCCCGAGTATTATAGTGATGAGTCAGCTTGCTGAACGAAGTAAAGAAGCTTGGTAAGACACCTGGATATGCATAATAAATGCAAGAAATATGTGCAATATGATGCATGATATGCAATGCATATGATTATTTTTACTTTGTTATTTAATATTTCAAGGGATTTAAAGTTTATAGACATATTGCAAACATCAAAGTAATAAAGCTTTTGAAATACTGAAAAGTTTTATTATAATAATTCCAAAATGGATTACAAGTTTCAATGATCTCAAGTACAAGACGAAAATACAATCTAAAATCCTAAGAAAAAGAATTGATGGAGATTACTTTATACGCTGGCGCTTCCCCGTGAGCCTGGCAATCTGAGCCTTCAACCTCAGGTTTTCTTCCATATGTCTGATGGCAATCTCTTTCCATTCATCTGAATCAGGAAGTAAGTGATCATCACCTGATTGAGGCTTAGGAGAAAATAAATCTCATAGACTCTACCGCCCGACTCTCAAGGATCTCTATCAAGTTGTCTTTCTCCTTCAGGTTTGCTCTGTAGGAACTCTCTAAAGTCTGGAACTTGTTCTTCCAAGCATCCCTTTCCTGTTTCATCCTAACCAAAGCAAGTTGCAACTCTTCCAAATCATCTAATAAGGGAGGAGTGGTTTTCACAAATAGATCAGGCATAGGTGTCTCCCGGGTATACGACATCTTTAACTGAATGGCTCTTGATCGAATCCACTGAAGATATGGCTCCAAAGAAACAACACCCCTAGGTCCCAAATCCTTCCTACCCTTCTTATGAATGTGACGCCGGGCCTTCGCAATCTACTCCCTAGCTTCCCTATGGTCTTCCCCTTCCTTCAAAAAGAAACTACTCAAATGAATACTATTCGGTTTATCCCTCATCGGATAACCAAGTTGTCGCCGTGCAAGAACAGGGTTATAGTTAGTTCCTCCCTTTGTACCAAGAAGAAGTACATTGGGGAAACTACCACAACTGTCAATAATCTCTATATCCTGATAGGCTCGATGATACCAATCAATATCCGAGTGAGTAAGTTCCATAATCTTAGGAGCCCAACAGGATTCCTTCTTGACATCCCAAAAAGCATCAGACTGAGGCATGTGAGAGATAAACCACCGGTACAACAGAGGCGTGCAACAGATAATCATCCCCCATCATAAGAATTCCAAATATGAGTAGAGTAATAAGCATCACCCAACAGTGTAGGAACTGGGTTTCCAATCATGAAAATCCTGATAGAATTAATGTCGAAAAACTTGTCCAAATTAGGAAATAAGAACAATCAGTAAGCAAGTAGAGCAAAGATGGCCTCAAAAGCAACTGTACTCTTCATTCTGGAAAAGTAACGAGCTTTCTCCAATAAGAACTGAGCTGGTAATCCTTTAATCCCTCCTTTAGTATTCATATGGGCTTCCACCTCATACTTCCCCAAGTGAATCAAAGTAGCAATCTCATGTGGTTTTGGCTCACCCTCTAAACCAGTAAAAGGAACACGATCGGTAACAGGTAAATCCAATAGATAAGAATACTCCTCCAGTGTAGGCATCAACTGATAGTCGGGAAAAGTAAAGCAATGATACATCGGATCATAGAACTGAACCAACGTCGATAGAATACCCTCTTTCATCTTCAGCTTCATGAGAGGAATAATGGATCCATACTTCTTCTGAAAGTCTGCAGAACACTCGATCTCGGGAATTAGACTGATCAACTCATCTATCTTGGGATCCTTGAAACTTTATTTTCCGGTCTTTCTCTTTCCAAAATCCATGGTTAGAAAGTACCTAAGATATTCACAAATAGTCAACCTTTAAATCCCTTGAAATACGGTTTCTTCAAAATATGCTTATGAGTGCATGGATGCATGATGCAACAATCACACACAAGATCACACATATAGGGTTCATAGGTTCAATGTCACGAGCATGAGGTTGAAGGTACTACTCATAAGGTGTTGGTCTAAACTTATCACCTGTCAAACAAGGTTCTAGAGGTTCCAAGAGTCTACATCCTTCCTTCGGATATTACCAACTTCCTGATTAACTCGATAATTAGTAATATTCTCAAGAAAGACTCGTCCGAATGTAGTATCGCATGACAACTATTTCTGGATTACTCTGCCCTAGCTTCTGCACTACACCTAAAAGGCCAAGATGGGTTTGGTATTCTACGGTCCTCAGTTTCAGCAGGCTCCCAGGTCGAAAGTAGTACGTCTTCCCGATTACTTGGTAAGCGACACTACAGTCAAAGGGGCCTCCACTTAGTGGGGGGTCTCATGCCTCCTTTTTTGGGGTTACTCCCTCAAAGTTATCATGACTATACCGCCCGTCCTATCTTAAAGTTTGCCCAAGTCCGGGTATGGGACTTATGAGTAATCACCAAGCACCCTGAAAACCAGGAAAATCTAGACGAACATATATATAATATATAACACAAACAACAGTAATAACACATATAAAGATATAAACAAAGATAGGCTTAACCCACTTAGGGATGGACCAGCAAGAGGTCAATCTGTCCCCAGTGAAGTCGCCATTTTTCTGTAGCGGTAGAAATGTTCAAGACTAAGCCATTGGATTGACTAGACTTTATACAAAACAAAATAAAAATCGCCACCGCGCTTTATTGTTTCCAAAGGAATGGGAAAAGAGCGAATAACCCAAAAAGAGGGGGAAAGATTAAAGGTAAGGGGGTTGGTTATGCAAAGGGAAGGTATTAGAACCTTAAACATCTACGGTACTCTGCAGGAACCTCTTTGTAAAAAATCTGTATATTTTGGCTATAAAAACTGTTGTATATAAATGGATGGTGGAGGTGAGAAAAGAAATATATATTTTATGATTTTTTGCACCCTCCGCGGTTGCAAACCTTTAGTGCCTACGTACCACCTTTCATGCAATAGGGGATCAGGGTACACGTAGTTCCTCTTTTTTTTTAAAAAAATTAAAAACACAAGTGTGTTAGTCAATTTTATGAGGTAAAACATCATCGTCATTGTCCGTGTGGAAAACATACCTACTACCCACAATCATGAGAAAGGAGAGTTTGTATCATCTCAAAGTGGAGGATATGGCTTGGATTTCAAAAAATCAACAATGCCTCACTCAACACCCAAGTGGAAAATATCTCTCTGCACTACATATTATAGAAGTATATTTGTTTGCATCACTACATGGATTGACAAGAGTTTAATCTTTTTCAGAAAAGTTTTAAAGGTAAAAAGCCAAAGTGGCAAAATGGTTTGAAATGAGATTGATTGACTTTTAGTCTTCTCAACAAAAAATGTCAAGGTATTATTAAGTTGATTGGAGTTTATTTATGAAAATGTTTTGAAAATACATGGACATAAGTCCAAGTTTATTATGTAAATGGTTCAAATTAAAAACAAGAAGAGTTTTCAAAATGAGGGAGAAGATTTTTGAATATAAAGAAGATGGGAGGAGAAGAAGAGACTATCCTAAAGCATAAGGTAAAAGCTAGGGATAAGAACCATCTAACCAACAAGAAGCCAATACTTGGCATTATGAGCCAAGATAGAATTCTCATTCTTTGGATTAAAACCAAGCAAGCAAAAATACTAGACCTCTTGAGAGAACCAAACTTTATGTATTAAGTCTTCATAAAAATTGGGCAGAGTAACGGCTGTATACAGGTGAATTCCAGATTACAAAAAAAGGGTGTAATCACAATAACCTGCATACAAAATAAACAAACAACCCAATGTCTTAAGGTAAACCTCAAGAGCTCCAAACAAAAAAAATCAGATAAGATCATAAGGTTTCCAAGATAGGCCAAAGTTTCTAATCCTAAGTCCAAGAAAAGTCCCATGCTCCATAATGCCAAGGATAGTAGCCAAATAGTCCAAGTACCATTAAATATTTTTATGGTTTATGTTGATTATTAAGTATCTTAAGAAAGGAAAAGAAAAGCTCAAGTGAGCAAAGTACAAAATGGCAAGAAAATAAATGCTCAAATGAGCAAAGATGAAAATGACATGAAACGTAAATGCTAGAAGTAAATGCTAAAAGTAAATAGTACATAAAGCATAAAAAAGAATAAAAGCATAAGGTAAAACAAGTCAATAATTAGTGGTTAGTTGGGTGACCATCTTGAAACTTGCATTTAGAACTCATTAGAGGATTGGTAGAACCAAAGCATCCACACAACAAGTTGCATTTGCTTTTTGTCAAGTATATCATCCATTTGGAATTCTCATAAGTACCATTTAATGATCAACGATGTTTAAGTGATCCGCGTTGACCAAAGGTGTTGTAGATCCATTAGAGGTTTGGTATAACCAAAGCCTCTACACAATGAATCTCAAGGTTATTGGATCAAAGAGATCAAATTAACATACTTGGGCCAGCAATCATAAGTTTGGGCCACGAATGATCATTTATTCGAATCGGGATAAAATTTAGCGCTATGTTAAGCAATCGTAAGTGGACTTATATAGAAGTCGCACCTATTTTGAGGTCGGTCAATAGCAATTTATGCACCATTTGTTTTGAGACATGATATAGATATCATGCTCCAATAACACCTAGTGCAATAAGAAGGGGATGAGATGAAAAGGGATAGGGAAAAAATATACAAACCACATTTTGAATTAAATTTTAATCAAACTATTATTAAAATCATTCATCCATTTTTGTAGAGTTAAACTCAACACCATGGATTCAATGATGTTAATAAAGTTCATGATCCAAAATCTAACCCAAGATCAACCAGAAAATAGTCACAAAATAATATCACATTTTAATATGTACAAAATGGTAAAAAAATAATGTTTAAAAATAGAAAATAAAGAGAAAAATATCAACTATGTTCAAATTAATCAAAAAATAAAAAGTAAGACCATAGAAAAATCAGAAATGGATCCAAATATTTTTATAAAAATTTTGGTAATTTTTAAAAGTCAAAAACTATTTTTAAACTATTTAAAATTGCTCAAACAAATAGAAAATAGGTAAAAAATAGTAAACCTCAATATAAAATTCCATAAAATTTTCAAAAAGTCAAAAATATGCAAAATAATATTTATTTTTTCAGAATTAAAAAATGTCAGAAAGTATTTTTTAAGTAATTAAAAGAAAGTAAATGATTCAAAAAACATTAAAAAAATATCAAATATCAAAATAAAAATATGAAAAAATTGTCATGAGATCAGAAATAATTCAAAGTATTTTTGTGAATTTTTTCATAATTTTTGGATAAAAAATAAAAGAGTTATGAATTTTTTAATAAATATAAAATATAAAATCAAAAAATAAAATAAAACCAAAAAGATGTGGACCATCAGATCATAGTTAAAATGCGTTAGTAAGCTGATCCAGTGGACCAGATGTGTTGTGCTTGATATGGACCTTAGTAAGATGCGCATAGGATCAAAAAAAAGGCAACCAATGAAATTAGTTTGGCACGCTATCATTGGCTGAGACGAGACATGTCATCGTCTTCAACCTCCAGAGACCTTGCAATGGGGATTTTGTGAGATCCTTCAAATGGAAAAATTAGAATCCCAGGCTAGTATCATTGAACTCGTCTCTTTAAGATGATTCTAACACCACCATCCTGCCAAATTTATATAAGGTATGGAGAGAGATATGAATCAAAAACCCAGAAAATAGCGAGCACCTTCAATTTGAGATTTCTCTCTCAATTCTCAATGGATTTAAAAATTGTAAGCAGCATTAGAATCGAGAGAAGGAGTAGAATAGATTAGTGCTTGATTTGGATCCAAATGGTGGAGAATTCTACCTTTTCGAAGTTCAAGGAAGAAGCTCTGAAACTGGACTTCTGTAGCTTGAATTATGGCTCGTTTTGATTGGTTTAAGTGCTGGAGAGTTTGTATGATGCTTAAGGATGATGAATGCGCAAAGAATTTTGGAAAAGGGAGCTTACATCTCAGAAACTGAATTCAAAAAAGATGGGTTCGTGTGAAGTTTTGGCAGGGTGTTTTTGGCTCTCAAAGCTTGAAGAATTGAATGGGGGTGACCCTCTATTTATAGGGAAGTGAATGGGAATGAAAATTGGAAGAAACAAGGAAGTTTGGAGGAAAATTGAATGAAGGTCGAGCACGAGTGAAGTGTGACTTCATTTCCATCAAAACTCAACCAAATCTTGCATTTTGGGGTGCTAATCACTTCTAGAGACTTTGCTAATCAAGTTTAAATCAAAAACGCACATAAATCTTGTGTTTAGAAGTCACATTATGGATTTCAAAATTCTGACTTTGTGGAAAATTCAGTTTCAAGTTACCAAATTCAAATCCATGGCATTTCCAACTCAAGGGGTCTTAGGGCATGATTCTTGATGCTTTAGAAAGATGAGGTTATAAGATTTGCAATGGAAAAAGAATGGAATCAAATGGATGCTTGAGCTGAAAGTTGCATTGAGTCAAAGTTGAAGAAAAAGGGTTGACTTTCCATACTTAGAAATAATTCAAATTCTTCTTTAAATATGACCTATAATCTTTTTCATCCAAACATGGCCTTCCACTTGAAATTTGCTATTAACAAAAAAATATGGAATGAAGTAGATCTCTTGAATGACATTTTGAAACTTGAACCACTCAAAATCTCCAAAACATGAGCAAGTTATGACTTGTTGAAGTTGGCCAAAAATCATGAAATGACCTATAATCTTTTGCATATTTAAGAAAACCTCCATCCATTTTCCCACTTTACACATAAAAGAAGGCATAAATTTCACATCTTCAAGATCATTATGGAAAAATAATAGGCTCAAGGTGATAAAAATTGACCAAGTTATGATCATTTGAAGTCACACATGGAAAATTGGGGATTCATCTAAAGGACTTGTAATCTTTCTTCTTCATCAAGTTTCTTCCACATGAAAAATCCTTGGAACTTTTAAAGTGATTTGTTGATAACCCTTTTAAGAGAAGGATGTCTTTGGAATCATTCAAAAATACCAAAATATGAGCAAGATATACTCCTTTGAAGTTCAAAACCCTAGCTTCTAGATCAAGAAAATTCCTTGAGGAACTTTGACAAGTTTGAACAAACTTCTTGTACGAATATTCTTGATTTGTGAATAGAAGTTGTTGAGGATGATAATGAGAACTCTTAGCCATCAAAACCACTTCCATATCTTGAAATTTGAGAGAACTATGCCCTTGTGACCAATATGAACAAGGCCTTGTCCAAACATAACAACTTCTCCAATCAACCCCTTGTACTTTTGAATAAATCTTGATAACTTTGAAATATGGTGAACCAAAATAAACCTTGCCATAACATTTCTTCCAAAACAACTTCAATGATAAGGTTTGAACTTCTCAAGCTATATTGACTAGGGCATGAAAATAAACTCATGAACCCATGGAGTAGCTTGTTAAATCTCATTACCTTCACCTACATGGATAACAAGCAAGACAAACCAACATTGCATTTTATTAGTTAAATGAAGAAAACAAAAAAATATTAATGATCATAAAAAGAACATAAGTCCAGGTGCTTGGTAATCCCTCAAAAGGAGAAAAACTCAAAGTAGGGAGGGGAACAAAGAATCCTAATGTGATCTTGTCGTGAGTGAATCAACATGGTATGATGAAGGGATATTAGGGGCAAAAATAGGGGTACAAAAGATGTAATATGACCCTACATAAGACATCTTATCCGACATGTTTCTCTAGATGTTGAAACATTTCAACTCAACATGTTCCTTCATAAGATAGGGCTTCTTGTTCAACCTAATCCTGTTTAGCAAGTTAACACATCATATCTAACATATTGCTTCTATATTTGTTTAAATAAAATTAATGTCAATCCTAAAAATAGAGAATTAAAAAACTCAATCAAAGGCAAGTAAATATCCCAAGCACATATTTGTTCCAACACACATGCTCTCAAAAGACCCTCAAGTGACTGAATCATCCTCTCAGTCTGACCATCTGTCTGCAGATGATAAGCAGAATTCAAACACAACTTTGTACCCAATGCATTTTGCAAACCTTCCCAAAATCTAGAAGTAAATCTTGTATCCCTATCTGATACAATGCTAGATGGAATACCATGCAAATTGACAATCTTCTCAATGTACAACTCTGTTAACTTCTCCATTGGATAATCCATTCTCATCAGAATAAAGTGAGCAGATTTCATGAACCTGTCCATAATAACCCATATAGCCTCAAAATTACTCGATGTTCTGGGTAAACCAGAAACAAAATCCATAGAGATACTCTCTCATTTCCATTCAAAAATAGATAATGGTTGCATCAAATCAGACGGTTTCTGATGTTCAATCTTTGACTTTTGACAAATAAAACAAGAATACACAAATTCTCCAATCTCTTTCTTAATACCTGGCCACCAAAATAATTTCCTCAAATCCTGATACATCTTAGTAGCTCCAGGATGAATACTCAATCCATAATGATTCCCTTCCTCAAGAATCCTCTTCTTCAAATCGGCTATATCCGGAATTGATCAGCGTCCTTGATTGATCTTGATTGATTAATGTCAATCTATCCACCTCAACCTTGATTGATCAATGTCAATTTATCCACCAAAATCAAATCAGATATCTAACCTTCTCGAATCTCATCAAGAATGCCACTAGTAAGCTTCAACATACCAACCTTAACTCCATAAGAAGTCTCTCCACAAACCAAACTCATATCTCGAAATTGCTCAAGTAATTCCAACTCTCGCACCATCAACATCGACATATGCAAAGACTTCCTACTTAATGCATCAGACACAACATTCGCTTTACCCGAGAACTTTGTATCGGTGGATGTCTTTCCACGAGAATCAAGCTCACCATGTCGAGTGGGTCATAGCCACTAATTCAAGTTGTTGTACTTGATCTTTGATGGCATTTGTTTAGAGGAGAAACCCCTTGCCCCTTGGTAGACGTCTGGTTCAACGTAACCCTGCATCAAAAGAACCCTCGAGATCCTTGAGATAGTTATTTGAAAATGCTAAGGTATGATGTCATGATGTTATGTACATGTATGCACAAGGAAGTAAGTGTATATACAGGTAATCATATTCACACAAAGCAAACAAGTCCTTAGGTTTAGGCTTGCATGGGGTTTAGGTAAGTACCCTCTTGAAGTTAGTTGGCTCATCCTGTCCTAAAATAGAAACTGGGTTCTAAGGAGCTCAATATCATTGGATTGTTTTCTGTGTTCATTGTTTCGGTTTAGCCACTTACTGGCGACCAAAATATTACAAGAAAACAACCCTCAAATGAGTGTAGTATCGAGTATCTACCAACTTCGGACTGCACCAAAGTCGGACATCTCACTACCCCTAAAAAGGCTAAGATGGTCAATTAAGGTTCTAAGAGTTCGTTAGTGCTTCACGACATCACTCAGCGGCCCCGTACTCTCCTTGATTGAACTCAAGGGTTACCGATACTCATAAATATGTCACACTAACATAGCTTACTGCTTCAACCATGTCGGTATACCCCGCACAGTTCCCTCGCAGTTTTTTTGCTATTTACCTAAGAAGGTGCCCTAAATCCGGGTGTAGGATTTACAACAAACCCAGACAAGAACCCAAAAGATAAAGCAATCAAGTCAATCAAAGCAAGAAAGTAAAGGTGATCTAAACCCTAAGGTAACCCCACTTTTGAGTCTATCCCCAGCAGAGTCGCCAGTTCTGTGATACGGTGGGAGAACTGACTAGTGTTTTGCGTTTGTATTCGCACTTGTTCGGTTGAGCAAGAGTCGCCACCGACTTTTTATTTTATCCTAAAGGAAAGGTTTAAAAAGCACAGCAAAAACCTTTTGAGATATTTCGTGGGTTCGGGGGGTAGATTATGAAAAGGGAAGGTATTAGCACCCTTTTCATCCATGGTTATCCATGGGCTCTTAGTTACTTGGTTTTTTAGATCACTTGCCTTGATTTTCGATTGCTTGAAATTGTGGTGTGTGTGTGTGTGTTTTGAAAATGTTTTTGAAGAAGATGCCTTGTCTTAGGCAACCAACGTAATGACTCGTGTTTGAGTATATACGAAGGTGTGTATCTTTTCGAAAAGATTTCAAATGTTTTTGAGAGTTTGTTTTGAAAGTGTTTGTGAAGCGTGGTTTTAAAAAGAAGGCAAGTGTTTTTGCAAGTTGATCTCAAGTAACTAAGAGTTTTGTCTACCCCTATTGTACTCAAAGGTTTTCACTATGTTTTCAACCTTTTTTAACAATTTTGTTCCACCATTGAATTTGGTGGACAATCTTGCATTTAGGAAGTTTGTTCGGGACAGGCGCGGGTCATCGTACGGACCATGAATGCAATGGTGCCAAGTTTCTTTGGCAATTTTCTTGAAGGGACTATGATCATTCCGTTTTAGGAAACTTTCGAAACCGTCATCGAGGGACTTATGATCATTTGAATTTGTTTTGCCAAAGAAACTCGACGTGCAAGCATGGCCCATTTTGGAAGGCAACATATGGGATTACCCTAGAGGGTGCAAGTGTGATTGTGTATTGATTTCATGTATTTGTCTTGTATTAGGTTATCTAGCGTTTGGTTTTATGTTCATGCAAACCCTAGGTCTAACCATGGTATAATTTGAAAGCGGTAAATTGCAAGAATTTAAAGTCTACGCTATTACAAATAGTATCCGGGAGTGGGGGTACAAATTCATAAATGGGGATGAGACTTTAGGAATGTAGTGTCCAAATAATTTACAACCCAATCGAATTTGCGATCAAATGTAATCAATGTATAGCAAGGTATAAGAATAGTAATTGTATGTGTATCAAGTGTATAATGTGAAATGTATTGTGTATTGTGTAAGTGTAAGTGTACGTATATTTGTATGAGAATTATTTACAAGTTAAGAAAATGTGTATTATTAAGTGTTGTTTAACTTAAATGAAAATAATTAGATGTTTATTTAATTAATCTATAATCTTGTATTTTTCTTTAATATGCACAAAAAGAAAATTTACTAAAAGAAAAAAGAATGTTCTAAGTTTGATTGGATTATGTATGTTAAAAAGAGTATTTTAATTGATTATGTACAAATATTTATAAGAAAAGAAATTGTATTAACTTAAAGAATAAGTTATGTATAAATCAAAATAAGTTTAATAAAATAACAAAGGGTTTTAAATAATGTACTTTTATGTTTTTTTATAAATTAAAAGAAAATGTTTTTTTTAAAATTGAGAAAATCATTATGTTCATGTTTTTTTTTTAGTTAATATTTTTATATGCAAAATTAGTGTATCATTTCAAAAGAGTTATGTTTAAAAGAAAATAAACAAAATTTTAGTTTGTAAAAGAGGAAATGAAAAGGAGAAATAAGTGGGCTTGGACCCAAACAAAATAAAACAAAAAAAGAACAAATAGAAAGAAAATAAAGGGGGGTGCGTGCCCAGCTTGCAACGAGCTTAAGGTTTTGCAACGGGCAAGGCCCAAATGATTTTTGTGGGACAAATGTTTAGGGTTTCTGATATTTGTTTTCATTAGGGAATTGTTAGGGTTTGACAGAGGCGCGTCGTTCGTTCGTTTCACTTCGTCTTCTCCGATTATCTTCTGAATACAACTCCCTCTGCCTGGCCACCAGCGCCATCACCTAATCTCTACTTCCTCCATAAATCGAGCCTAGTGGTTTTGCGAAGCAAAGTTTTATTTTGACATTTTATACGTTTTTACGATTTTGCATGTTATGATTTTGTGATTATTGATCTTGATTAAACTTGGTTTTTTGTTGAGGTGGTGGAAGGAAAGAGAGAAAGACATACTACCTTCGTTTTCTGGATATGGAGGAGAGGTGGGGTCGGAGGCGCTCCGGAGGCTTTGACGGTGAGGGGAACTTGATGAGGCTATGCTTCCTGGTACCTTAGTATTCTTCCTTTGCTAGGTTTTATGATGACGATATATCTGAAAGCCTTTTTTTTGTCTTCTTCTTCTTGTCGCCCTGTTTACATGCTTCGTATGCTTTTTTATCTCCTTCTTCTGTTGCCTGGACGCTTGTTGTATGCTGAGATTGAATGATTTTGGCTTGTTAATGTGTTTGCCCAATGATGGTGTTTACTGAGGGCTTGTGATGTTTGACTTTGAATGATCTGTATGTGTTAGTTATCCTGTGAGGATTCCAACAGAGAATTTGGGTTGCCTCGATAATTTTTAATGATGATATGCTCTGAGTATGCTTGAGTTGATATTGATGCTTGCCCCTGTTTTGGCTTTGTGTTGTTGGAATGGTTTTGGCCTTTGACAGGTTGACATTCAACATGTTTTAGGCTTAGCACTGTCTTGAAAAGGGTTTGTAGGTTTGATATTCTGGTTTAGGCTTGGATATCAGGCTTTTTAGTGTTTTCAGGTTGTTGGTTTGGTGAGGCTTCAAGCAGGTTTGAGGATTGGGAGGTTTATGCAGGTTTCTTGATGGTTGAGTTTGACAGTTTGTATGGTTTTGTAAACTGGCTTTGAGATTTGAAAAGCTTGACAGTTTTTGTGGTTATGATGTATCTCTTAGTTCTCTTTTTGTTTTTTTTTATTTTTCTAATGCTTAGGCAGGTAAAACAGATTGAAGGTTTTGAGACTGGAGGCTTTTTGACAGGTTATGGGGCTTTCTTAGGTTTGCTTCAGGAAGGTTATACTGGTTGGTGGCCTTGTGGCTTTTTACTGGTTTATGGCTTGGGAGCTTTGCTTCAGGCTGTCTTATGGCTTTGACATGCTGTTGCAGTTTTGTATATTTGTTTTGTCTTCTCCTTTTGTGGTTCCACCCCCTTGGTACTGTGTTATTACAGTTGTTTTATATTCTTTCCTCATGCCTAAAGCCTAAGCCTGCAAAACCTGCACTTCTCTTCTCTTCTCTCTCTCTTTAGTACAGCTTTAGCATTAAAAAAATGTTTATGCTTTGTACTTTTTCTGAAAGGGCAGCACTTGGGAAATGATGAAATGAATAACTTGCTTGCATATCATGCTTACTCTGCATATTTGTCTCTTTTCTTCCAGATTTTGTGCTTCTTGTTATCTTTCCATATCTTCTTTTGACAGCTTTGAGTAGCCTTGTACAGTTTGTGGACAGTTTGGAATTTGTGATTCAGTTTGGACTTTGTGGTTAGGCCTAGTTCAGTTTGTTTTGAAATATGTAGTGTGTAGTGGTTTGACAATTTTGACTTGTGAATTTCAACTTTGTGCATCCCAAATTAGCAAGCAAATATTCATCCCTCTTTGTGAACCAGGAGAAATCCCGTGATTTGCAAAGAGGGCTAACTGATCCCAGTCAGTTGCCCTTAATGATGAACTTTATTTTATCTGTCTGTCTCTATTTATTTTATCTGCAATTGACTTTTCTTTCTCTTATTTGTTTTTGCAGATAAAATTCCATGGAGCACTGGAGCAATGGGCGGAAGATGAAGACTTAAGAATTTTCTTAGGATAATTTTGTTTCAATTTTAATTATTGTAATCATTATTAGAATACTTTGTAAATAAATACAGTACTCGAATAAAAATTGTAACGAATAATTAAAGATGAATAAAATCCAATCTTTTATCATTTAATTCCTTTCCTTCCTTTTCAATTATTTATTTATTATTTATAGTTCTTTAAATTAAAATAACTGAAAATTAAATTCCAGCTATTTAATCTTTAGAATAATAAATAATTAACTAAACATTGATTCAGCGTTGATTAATTAATAAACTTAGCGCTTCCAACATCCAAAGCAAAGCACAGTTAAACACAACAACTGATCAGACGCATTCCCCTTTTTACTGATTTTTACCAAACACTGCAAATTCAAACTGAATGTATCCTTTCACTGATTTAATCACACAGTGCGAACTCAATCCGAATGTTTCAATCCACATCTCAGCATAACCTGAAAAGTGTTGTAGAATTTAAATCTTTCTGAGAACGCGCGCACAAAAAACCCTAATTCCTGATCAAATGCCAAAGAAGCGTTCGCCTGATCAAAATTGATCCAAAATCAACCAAACCTTAAACAAACTGTATGAACTGTTCAAGAACCATGAAAATCAATAAAACCCTAATTGTGTCTGACTGACGAGAAAAGTCTGTTTGACCGATTCTTGAGCCAGTTTGAAAAATCAAGAAAAGCCTGAAGTTGTGATTTCTTGTGGAAAATTGCGAGGGCAAATTTTGGGGTACAACAGTTGCCCCTGTTCAATCTTCTTGAACCTGAAGAGTTAGATTGGCAAGTTTGCCTTTCGAGACTCGAAGGTAAAAGGAGATTGGACACTAAAGTGCCCAGAAAATTTGCACTCGGCGATATGATGGTAGAGGTGAATGGGCTTACAGATGTCATTTGATGATGGGCTTAAAGATGCCATCTAGGGATAGAATCTTGTCGGGGGATGGGCTTAGAGATGCCATCTGAGAATGGGCTTAAAGATGCCATTTGGTGACTGCTGGTAGGAGGATGGGCTTAAAGATGCCATCTGGAATGAGTATCAGAAAGGTGTCCATGTTTTGGACCATCTCTGAACTGGGGGTCTGAATAAGCAATAGATTGACATCCGTATCTGGAGGCATCCGTAAACTGTTTTCAGGGGTTGAGGCAGCATCCGTTGTTGGGAAGCGTCCGTGAAGAAGTTGCATCTGAACACGTGATAGATTAACATCTGGTGTTGGGAAGAATCCGTGAACTATTTTCAGAAGTCTGAAGGAGGAACCGGTGTAGGGTTTCCTGATGATGCGTCCGTGTAAAACTGCATCTGAGTGAATCTGGAATAAATATCAGAATGTCGCCGTGTCTGGGTCACATCTGAACTATTTCTGGATGAATCTGGAATAGGTATCAGAATGTCGCCATGTCCGGGTCACATCTGAACTATTTCTAGATGAATCTCGGAAGATGATCTTTGTCTGTTGACTGCTCTTTCCTGAAAAGGTAAAGAGTTAGTTGTTATGCAATGTCATGATGCGTGATGCAATGTATGTGACATCAATGTTTATGACATGAATGTGATGAATGCGCATGTAAGCTGATGAGCTATCTTGCTGAGGATAAATGTATCCTGGATGGCTGAAGATAAAAGAATCTTGACTGCTGTCGGGGCAAATAATTCTTTGGATGCTGCTGTGGAGGGCAAGAATCTTTGATTGTTAAAATCGAGAAGTCTTGGGACCACTGTTGGAGAAATCAGAAGCTTGGGTTGTATGCCAAACTACTGGGGAATTCCTGTCTTGAGGAGATCTTCACCGGAGAATATTCGAATGTTCTGTGGGGAACTGAGAATGAGAGTCTTCAGTCTGCTTGGGGATTGATAGTTGGAAGTTTTAGCTTCGCTGGGGATAATGAAACTTGACTCTGAATGGAGTTAGCTTCTGGAAGGTTTTCTGGCTGGGGATTGCGAGAGTCCTCTGATTGCTGCATGTGTTGGTCTGGAATAAGTTATTGAACGTCGCCATCTCTGGGTCACATCTTGAACTATCTCTAGAAACAAATCTGAATAAGTTATAGAATGTCGCCAAATCGTGGGTCACATCTGAACTATTTCTGGAAGCAGGCTTGGATAAGTTATAGAATTTCGCCAAATCTTGGGTCACATCTTGAACTATATCATGAATGAAAATCTGAATAAGTTGCGGAATGTCGCCGAATCAGGGTCACATCTGAACTATATCTAGAAGGAAATCTTGAATAAGTTACGGAATGTCGTCGAATCAGGGTCACATCTGAACTATTTCTGGAAGGAAATCCGAATGAGTTATAGAATGTCGCCAAATCTTGGGTCACATCTTGAACTGTATCTGGAATGAAAATCTGAATGAGTTATAGAATGTCGCCAAACTTGGGTCACATCTTGAACTATATCTGGAAGGAAATCTGAATGAGTTATAGAATGTCGCTAAATCTTGGGTCACATCTTGAACTATATCTGGAATGAAAATCTGAATGAGTTATAGAATGTCGCCAAATCTTGGGTCACATCTTGAACTATATCTGGAATGAAAATCTGAATGAGTTATAGAATGTCGCCAAATCTTAGGTCACATCTTGAACTATATCTGGAATGAAAATCTGAATAAGTTATATAATGTCGCCAAACTTGGGTCACATCTTGAACTATATCTGGAAGGAAATCTGAATGAGTTATAGAATGTCGCCAAACTTGGGTCACATCTTAAACTATATCTGGAATGAAAATCTGAATGAGTTATAGAATGTCGCCAAACTTGGGTCACATCTTGAACTATATCTGGATCTTGATTTTGTTGTGGGTCAAAAACTGGGAGTATACCAATCTTCTAAGGTAATGAGGGAATTGTTGAACACTTTTGACATTCGAATGCCCCAAGTGATGATGAAGGAGTCTTGAATCAGATTACTCTGCAGATTGAGAGATTTCTTGAAATCTTGACTGGACTGCCCCAGGTTAACTGGATGGTCCTATGTCATGCCCCTTGTTGATAGGATATTTGTTAATGGAAGTGTCATCCTTTTGAAGTGATTTTGCTCACTGAGAGAGTTTTCGTTCCTCCGAACATTCGCTGTATGAAATTCTTCGCTGTCAAACAAAAAGCCAAATGCAGACAGTGATATTCAAGCAATGCAAGGTTATGTTTGTCTCGAAGTTTTAAAAAATGTGTTTTTAGCAGAAAACTTTTTATAAGACAGATCAACACAAGATTTAGAGCAAATCCTTACAAGAGTCAGGATACCTTTTGTAACAGTATACTTTCGAACTAACCCATGCTTAAATTAGGACTTTCAAAGGGTTGTAACGTGGCCTGGTTCACGGTTTAAGAAACAAAGGATAAAGCTCAAAGTATATTTGTACCCACCCGCTCTTCGTGATGTTCTTCACACCTAAGCTCAGTTAATTGTGCGTCGCACTCTATTTTGAGTTTGGAATAACTTTTGGGCGATGGTTCACCAGTTGAATTTGGGAGATAGTCATCATCTCCTTTTTCTTTTGCAACATTTTTTATGTTGCTGAGGATTTGTAATGACCTCACTATTTTGATTTTGATTTGTTATCCCTAACTTTTGCCTGACTGTTTCCATTTTCGAGATTACAGTCAGCGGGATGCCCCAGCTTTCTCAAGCCTCCTTTATAGGTTTTGGCTTGGTGGGCTTTTCTCTTTTGAGAGATTGACTGCCTATGTGATAGGGAACCACCCTTGTCTTTTGATTCCAAAGGAATGCTTTTCTTTTTCTTTGACGTCGTTCATTTTGTTATGAATTGAGAGTTTGCGACTTCAATGCGCGTTTTCTCTTGAATTAACTGAGATACTACCCTGCCCCAGGTTTATATCAAAGGTTTTGATTGTTTAGAACAGAAAACTCCTACTTCTTTGGCTCGAAGGGGTTGACTAGGGATTATCTTCCTTATAACTCCAGTGTTTGGTAATTGAAAGAAATGCATGTACATCATCAGTGAGGTCTGTCCAAAAGCATACTGTATGAGATTATGGTATTGTTTCGTCATCCTCCCTCTAAAGGCTTGCAGCTTTTTATCAAGAGTTAAATGTCAAAAAGAAAGCATAAGAGTAATGAAAGCGAATGAATGAATTCAAGACAAACATATGCAATGCATTAATGAAACAAAGTTTGACATTAAAAGACGATTGTTTGAATAATACAAGAAGTTACAACTTGAAAATTCGAACGAAACAAAAACAAACTCAATGATTTGGCATAGGAGGAGTGATCATGCGGAGGTCTCTGGGGGACCAAACTCAATCTCCTTGGCATCGATCATGTCTTGGATCTTGTTCTTCAGAGGCCAACAGTTGTTGGTATCATGCCTCGGGCTATCAGAGTGGTATTCACATCTTTCATTGGGGCGATAGGTAGGAGCAGAAGTGTTTGGGTTCCGAAGAGGAGCCCTCAATGTAATCATGTCCCTCTTTAACAAGTGTTGCAGTGCCTGAGACAGTGACATGTTGATCTTGGTGAACTGCCTCTTAGGTGCGACTTCCTTATGCTGATGCCCCTGTCTTTGTTGAGCAGTTATAGGATTAGGGATCAAGATTGCCCCTACATGTTGGTCATGACGACCCTTTTTACTGTTCGCAGCATTGGACTCTTTCTTTTCGTTGTAGGGAATTATCTGAGTATCCGAGGATGTAGCTCCTTGGATCTTTCCACTTTTGATGACAGCTTCGACCCTTTCGCCGGTCAGTATTAGCTCGGTGAACCCAGCTGAGGAGCTTCCAATTAAGTGCTTGAAGAAAGGCCCTGTCAAAGTTCCCATGAAGATGTCAATCAGCTCTCTGTCAGTTAAAGGGGGTTGCACCCTACCAGCCAGATCCCTCCAATTTTGAGCATACCCTTTGAAGCTCTCGTCAGAACCCATGGTCATGCTCTGCAATTGTACTCGAGTTGGTGCGAGATCAGCATTGTACTGATACTGTTCGTAAAAAGCCCTGGCTAGATCTTCCCAGGTGTGGATGCGAGAACTCTCCAATTGATGGAACCACTCGAGTTGAGCCCCTACTAGACTTTCTTGGAAGAAATGGATCCAAAGCCTCTTATCAGCTGTGTATGGTTGAATCTTGCGGACATAAGACTTTAGATGCATCTTAGGGCAAGAGACTCCGTCGTACAGAGCAAAAGTAGGGACTTTGAACTTTGGAGGGATGACCAATCCAGGAACTAAACCCATGTCTCCTAAATCCAAGCCAGGTATTTGTTGGATCTCCATAGCATTGAGGAGATCCTCCAACTCTTTGTATTTGTCATCAACGAGAGGATATTGCTCCTCGGAGTAGTCAGCTTCTTCTTTAACAATCTCCACATTGTGGTCTTCTTCAAGACTACCTCATGTGTTGGATGGAGTTGCAAGGTCTTGGGTCTTAGGTCTTCTCCTCAAGTTCAGGATGCGGACTGCCTTCTTGGACTTCTTCTTCTTGTCTTCGAGAAGAAGAGCTGTCAGATCCTCTTGCCCTTTACCCATAGCCAGCAGCATTTGTTGGAATTGAGCATTTTGAGCTTGAAGATCTTTCACTGTTTGTTCTATATCCATCTTACTGAAATAAACAGTAGGAAGAATAAGGAGACCTGTATGGGAGAAACCTGTTATGCAATGATATGCGTGATATATATGCAATGTTTTCAAGGATCTCTTGGGGTAAACACAAGAGAATGTTAGAGGTTGAACTTCGATCTTTGATTGGAGAACTTTGCACCGGTGGATGTCTTTCCACGAGAATCAAGCTCACCATGTCGAGTGGGTCATAGCCACTGATTCAAGTTGTTGCACTTGATCTTTGATTGGCAGAACTTTGTATCGGTGGATGTCTTTCCACGAGAATCAAGCTCACCATGTCGAGTGGGTCATAGCCACTGATTCAAGTTGTTGTACTTGATCTTTGATGGCATTTGTTTAGAGGAGAAACCCCTTGCCCCTTGGTAGACGTCTGGTTCAACGTAACCCTGCATCAAAAGAACCCTCGAGATCCTTGAGATGGTTATTTGAAAATGCTAAGGTATGATGTCATTATGTTATGTACATGTATGCACAAGGAAGTAAGTGTATATACAGGTAATCATATTCACACAAAGCAAACAAGTCCTTAGGTTTAGGCTTGCATGGGGTTTAGGTAAGTACCCTCTTGAAGTTAGTTGGCTCATCCTGTCCTAAAATAGAAACTGGGTTCTAAGGAGCTCAATATCATTGGATTGTTTTCTGTGTTCATTGTTTCGGTTTAGCCACTTACTGGCGACCAAAATATTCCAAGAAAACAACCCTCAAATGAGTGTAGTATCGAGTATCTACCAACTTCGGAATGCACCAAAGTCGGACATCTCACTACCCCTAAAAAGGCTAAGATGGTCAATTAAGGTTCTAAAAGTTCGTTAGTGCTTCACGACATCACTCAGCGGCCCCGTACTCTCCTTGATTGAACTCAAGGGTTACCGATACTCACAAATATGTCACACTAACATAGCTTACTGCTTCAACCATGTCGGTATACCCCGCACAGTTCCCTCGCAGTTTTTTTGCTATTTACCTAAGAAGGTACCCTAAATCCGGGTGTAGGATTTACAACAAACCCAGACAAGAACCCAAAAGATAAAGCAATCAAGTCAATCAAAGCAAGAAAGTAAAGGTGATCTAAACCCTAAGGTAACCCCACTTTTGAGTCTATCCCCAGCAGAGTCGCCAGTTCTGTGATACGGTGGGAGAACTGACTAGTGTTTTGCGTTTGTATTCGCACTTGTTCGGTTGAGCAAGAGTCGCCACCGACTTTTTATTTTATCCTAAAGGAAAGGTTTAAAAAGCACAGCAAAAACCTTTTGAGATATTTCGTGGGTTCGGGGGGTAGATTATGAAAAGGGAAGGTATTAGCACCCTTTTCATCCATGGTTATCCATGGGCTCTTAGTTACTTGGTTTTTTAGATCACTTGCCTTGATTTTCGATTGCTTGAAATTGTGGTGTGTGTGTGTGTGTGTGTTTTGAAAATGTTTTTGAAGAAGATGCCTTGTCTTAGGCAACCAACGTAATGACTCGTGTTTGAGTATATACGAAGGTGTGTATCTTTTCGAAAAGATTTCAAATGTTTTTGAGAGTTTGTTTTGAAAGTGTTTGTGAAGCGTGGTTTTAAAAAGAAGGCAAGTGTTTTTGCAAGTTGATCTCAAGTAACTAAGAGTTTTGTCTACCCCTATTGTACTCAAAGGTTTTCTCTATGTTTTCAACCTTTTTTAACAATTTTGTTCCACCATTGAATTTGGTGGACAATCTTGCATTTAGGAAGTTTGTTCGGGACAGGCGCGGGTCATCGTACGGACCATGAATGCAATGGTGCCAAGTGTCTTTGGCAATTTGCTTGAAGGGACTATGATCATTCCGTTTTAGGCAACTTTCGAAAGCGTCATCGAGGGACTTATGATCATTTGAATTTGTTTTGCCAAAGAAACTCGACGTGCAAGCATGGCCCATTTTGGAAGGCAACATGTAGGATTACCCTAGAGGGTGCAAGTGTGATTGTGTATTGATTTCATGTATTTGTCTTGTATTAGGTTATCTAGCGTTTGGTTTTATGTACATGCAAACCCTAGGTCTAACCATGGTATAATTTGAAAGCGGTAAATTGCAAGAATTTAAAGTCTACGCTATTACAAATAGTATCCGGGAGTGGGGGTACAAATTCACAAATGGGGATGAGACTTTAGGAATGTAGTGTCTAAATAATTTACAACCCAATCGAATTTGCGATCAAATGTAATCAATGTATAGCAAGGTATAAGAATAGTAATTGTATGTGTATCAAGTGTATAATGTGAAATGTATTGTGTATTGTGTAAGTGTAAGTGTACGTATATTTGTATGAGAATTATTTACAAGTTAAGAAAATGTGTATTATTATGTGTTGTTTAACTTAAATGAAAAGAATTAGATGTTTATTTAATTAATCTATAATCTTGTATTTTTCTTTAATATGCACAAAAAGAAAATTTACTAAAAGAAAAGAGAATGTTCTAAGTTTGATTGGATTATGTATGTTAAAAAGAGTATTTTAATTGATTATGTACAAATATTTCTAAGAAAAGAAATTGTATTAACTTAAAGAATAAGTTATGTATAAATCAAAATAAGTTTAATAAAATAACAAAGGGTTTTAAATAATGTACTTTTATGTTTTTTTATAAATTAAAAGAAAATGTTTTTTTTTAAATTGAGAAAATCATTATGTTCATGTTTTTTTTTTAGTTAATATTTTTATATGCAAAATTAGTGTATCATTTCAAAAGAGTTATGTTTAAAAGAAAATAAACAAAATTTTAGTTTGTAAAAGAGGAAATGAAAAGGAGAAATAAGTGGGCTTGGACCCAAACAAAATAAAACAAAAAAAAGAACAAATAGAAAGAAAATAAAGGGGGGTGCGTGCACAGCTTGCAACGGGCTTAAGGTTTTGCAACGGGCAAGGCCCAAATGATTTTTGTGGGACAAATGTTTAGGGTTTCTGATATTTGTTTTCATTAGGGAATTGTTAGGGTTTGACAGAGGCGCGCCGTTCGTTCGTTTCACTTTGTCTTCTCCGATTATCTTCTGAATACAACTCCCTCTGCCTGGCCACCAGCGCCATCACCTAATCTCTCCTTCCTCCATAAATCGTGCCCAGTGGTTTTGCGAAGCAAGGTTTGATTTTGACATTTTATACGTTTTTACGATTTTGCATGTTATGATTTTGTGATTATTGATCTTAATTAAACTTGGTTTTTTGTTGAGGTGGTGGAAGGAAAGAGAGAAACACATACTACCTTCGTTTTCTGGATATGGAGGAGAGGTGGGGTCGGAGGCGCTCCGGAGGCTTTGACGGTGAGGGGAACTTGATGAGGCTGTGCTTCCTGGTACCTTAGTATTCTTCCTTTGCTAGGTTTTATGATGACGATATATCTGAAAGCCTTTTTTTTGTCTTCTTCTTCTTGTCGCCCTGTTTACATGCTTCGTATGATTTTTTATCTCCTTCTTCTGTTGCCTGGACGCTTGTTGTATGCTGAGATTGAATGATTTTGGCTTGTTAATGTGTTTGCCCAATGATGGTGTTTACTGAGGGCTTGTGATGTTTGACTTTGAATGCTTTGTATGTGTTAGTTATCCTGTGAGGATTCCACCAGAGAATTTGGGTTGCCTCGATAATTTTTGATGATGATATGCTCTGAGTATGCTTGAGTTGATATTGATGCTTGCCCCTGTTTTGGCTTTGTGCTGTTGGAATGGTTTTGGCCTTTGACAGGTTGACATTCAACAGGTTTTAGGCTTAGCACTGTCTTGAAAAGGGTTTGTAGGTTTGATATTCTGGTTTAGGCTTGGATATCAGGCTTTTTAGTGTTTTCAGGTTGTTGGTTTGGTGAGGCTTCAAGCAGGTTTGAGGATTGGGAGGTTTATGCAGGTTTCTTGATGGTTGAGTTTGACAGTTTGTATGGTTTTGTAAACTGGCTTTGAGATTTGAAAAGCTTGACAGTTTTTGTGGTTATGATGTATCTCTTAGTTCTCTTTTTGTTTTTTTTTTTATTTTTCTAATGCTTAGGCAGGTCAAACAGATTGAAGGTTTTGAGACTGGAGGCTTTTTGACAGGTTATGGGGATTTCTTAGGTTTGCTTCAGGAAGGTTATACTGGTTGGTGGCCTTGTGGCTTTTTACTGGTTTATGGCTTGGGAGCTTTGCTTCAGGCTGTCTTATGGCTTTGACATGCTGTTGCAGTTTTGTATATTTGTTTTGTCTTCTCCTTTTGTGGTTCCTCCCCCTTGGTACTGTGTTATTACAGTTGTTTTATATTCTTTCCTCATGCCTAAAGCCTAAGCCTGCAAAACCTGCACTTCTCTTCTCTTCTCTCTCTCTTTAGTACAGCTTTAGCATTAAAAAAATGTTTATGCTTTGTACTTTTTCTGAAAGGGCAGCACTTGGGAAATGATGAAATGAATAACTTGCTTGCATATCATGCTTACTCTGCATATTTGTCTCTTTTCTTTCAGATTTTGTGCTTCTTGTTATCTTTCCATATCTTCTTTTGACAGCTTTGAGTAGCCTTGTACAGTTTGTGGACAGTTTGGAATTTGTGATTCAGTTTGGACTTTGTGGTTAGGCCTAGTTCAGTTTGTTTTGAAATATGCAGTGTGTAGTGGTTTGACAATTTTGACTTGTGAATTTCAACTTTGTGCATCCCAAATTAGCAAGCAAATATTCATCCCTCTTTGTGAACCGGGAGAAATCCCGTGATTTGCAAAGAGGGCTAACTGATCCCAGTCAGTTGCCCTTAATGATGAACTTTATTTTTATCTGTCTGTCTCTATTTATTTTATCTGCAATTGACTTTTCTTTCTCTTATTTGTTTTTGCAGATAAAATTCCATGGAGCACTGGAGCAATGGGCGGAAGATGAAGACTTAAGAATTTTCTTAGGATAATTTTGTTTCAATTTTAATTATTGTAATCATTATTAGAATACTTTGTAAATAAATACAGTACTCGAATAAAAATTGTAACGAATAATTAAAGATGAATAAAATCCAATCTTTTATCATTTAATTCCTTTCCTTCCTTTTCAATTATTTATTTATTATTTATAGTTCTTTAAATTAAAATAACTGAAAATTAAATTCCAGCTATTTAATCTTTAGAATAATAAATAATTAACTAAACATTGATTCAGCGTTGATTAATTAATAAACTTAGCGCTTCCAACATCCAAAGCAAAGCACAGTTAAACACAACAACTGATCAGACGCATTCCCCTTTTTACTGATTTTTACCAAACACTGCAAATTCAAACTGAATGTATCCTTTCACTGATTTAATCACACAGTGCGAACTCAATCCGAATGTTTCAATCCACATCTCAGCATAACCTGAAAAGTGCTGTAGAATTTAAATCTTTCTGAGAACGCGCGCACAAAAAACCCTAATTCCTGATCAAATGCCAAAGAAGCGTTCGCCTGATCAAAATTGATCCAAAATCAACCAAACCTTAAACAAACTGTATGAACTGTTCCAGAGCCATGAAAATCAATAAAACCCTAATTGTGTCTGACTGACGAGAAAAGTATGTTTGACCGATTCTTGAGCCAGTTTGAAAAATCAGGAAAAGCCTGAAGTTGTGATTTCTTGTGGAAAATTGCGAGGGAAAATTTTGGGGTACAACAGAGGGGTTGTAAACCTTCTCTCTAGCTCTTGAAAACCAGCTTCACATTGTGCAGTCCAAATAAAAGCTTGACCCTTCCTAATCAATTGCGTCAACGGCAGAGCTAACTTGGAGAATCCTTCAATAAACTTCTGATAATAACATGCTAAACCAAGAAAACTTCTAATTTCAGAAACAGATTTCGGAGCTTTCCATTGAGACACAACCTCAATCTTCGACGGATCAACAAAAATACCACCATTCGATATCACATAATCAAGGAATCTCACTTCCTTCAACCAAAACTCACACTTAGAAAACTTAGCATACAACTGCTTCTCTTTCAACACAGATAACAATATCTTCGGATGCTTAGCATGATCATCTTCACTCTTTGAATAGATCAAAATATCATCAATGAAAACAACAACAAACTTATCCAAATACTGATGGAAAATCCTGTTCATGTATTCCATAAATACACCGGGTGCATTGGTCACACCAAACGGAATCATAGAATACATATAATGACCAAACCTTGTTCTAAAAGCAGTCTTCTAAATATCTTTAGCATTCACACGAATTTGATGATACCCAGACCTCAAATATATCTTACTGAACACACTTGCACCAACCAACAGATCTATCAAATCATCAATCCTCGGAAGTGGATACTTATTCTTGATAGTCACCTTGTTCAATTGTCTATAATCTACACATAACCTCATAGTACCTTCTTTCTTATTAACCAACAAAACTGGTGCTCCCCATAGTGACACACTAGGACGAATAAACCTCTTCTCAAGAAAATCCTCAAGTTGACTCTCCAACTCTTTCAATTCAGATCCTGACATCCGATATGGAGCCATCGATATCAGATTAGTTATAGGAACTAAGTCGATCGTAAAATCCACCTCACACTCTGGCGGTAAATCACTTACATCTTCAGAAAATACCTCAGGAAAATCACGAACTATTGCTAATTCACCAATCGCTCTCTTTTCACAAATATCCAATCTTGTCATCAAAGGCAACAACACAACACCATCCTGCACCGACTCATTCACTTTACATACTATCAAGCTGGCAAGACAAGCCTATCCCATTCAATACAATCCCGTCTACTATCAACAAGAGATTAAGAGTGATCAGTTCCTCAATTTGTCAATAGGGAAGCAAAGCTTCTCCCCCACTTGTTTTAAACCCACTCATGCGACCAAGTAGTTAAAAAACAAGCAAGTACCGACAGTGTTTCACACACATGTCACGTACTAAGGAACAAACAACATTAGACAACCAGACCAAACAGACCAACCATTCTCTGATACCACTAATATAACACCCTTTAAACCCCCGCACAATAATATGGCGTAATCATCGTAAATTAGCATGCATATCAAAAGAGGGTGTTGCATGTACTTCAAAACTAACACGAATACAACAGTCATGCTCATAACACGCATTTAAAATCATATTACATATAAGAACACATAGGCATCTCGCAGTGGAATAATTCTTTTTCATAATGATACTAATAATTGAAATCCCATAATGACAATTATATAATAAAACATTAGGCATTAAAGGTCACTCATCACATAATCTCAAAATACAATATAAATAAAAAGAGTATAACAAACATCTCTTAAAACAAACATGAGTTCAAACATTTCCCGTGTTACATGACTAGAGCCTGACTCACTACCTAATAAGCAGATAAAATAAGAACTAGATTCTCCGACTAATCCTCCCAAGAAGCATCACTATCTTCTGTACCTGAGCGATATCGTATAAAACATCATTCTAAAAGAAGGGTGAGAATTCCCATCATTATAGAAATATATGATAACAAGTAATGCATAACATACATACATCAATTGGATTCTTCACAGTTCACATAATCATGTATTCAACATATTCCAACACAATTAACATATTCACATATACAACATTGCTCAATGATTCATGATTCAAAGATAATCAATCATAAATACCACAAATATAGCATTCACACCAATATTACATGTTGCATACCAATTCAACATTTCACGTCGACACATATCACTCAAATGCAACTCAATGCAATATGCATGTGGTACCAATTGTTATCCTTAATGGTTTTTACGTTTAAACTGTGTCCATCCCTCATACAGATAATCACCAAAAATCTCATCCCTCAAGCTTTCAAACTCATCACTCAGGTTTGGGACAAGTCACTAGTCTCCATGAAACTAGCAAACAATGCCTCTTGACAAAAGATGATGCATGTGCAATCTCAACAATCATATGCAACTAATACCATCACTCAATCTTAATCATACAAGCATATATCACCTAATTCATCACATTTGAATTATTCATCACCATTGCAGAAACATACATATCTCATTTCATCATTCACATACAATGCAATCTCATAGCATTCATCACTTCAACACATCATAATAACACATAGAAAACAATTCCAACACATGTTATTCATATCTAACATCAATTCATGACATACATGTACATAAATTCAAGTATTATGTTTTCATCAAAAAGTCATCCAAAACTTATTCAATACACATCGAATATATTATTAAAATTCATGGAAATCCTTTATAAATTATAAGCATATAAGATCCCCAATCAATTAAAGAAAATATAAAAAATTTCATCCCAGACCGCGTTAAGCGGCCTCTATCGTGCTAAGCGGCCTCGCGAAAAACCAGAAAAAATTGTTTCGGACAACATTTTGTCCTCCACGAATTGGGGTCACAAAACCCACTACAATCAGTCATTTTCATGTAATTAAATGCATTATAACATATATTCAACATATAGCATCAATTACAAACATCAAAACATGAGTAAAACATCAATTTCATGATTTCACATTCAAACCCTAATATGTCAAATCTAGAAATTGAAGAACAAAATTCCTAATCAGTCTTACTACCCATTACATACATCACATACTCCTATAATAATGCAAATTATCCACTCTTACCTTGGATGTAGATCCTTTTTAGGGTTTTATCTTATTCTCTTCTCTTTTCTCCCTTTTATCCTCTTTTCCTCTTTCTTCTCTTCTCTTGTTTTGGCAATTCTCTTTATTTGTTTTACAAAACTCTTACTAACTCTTATTTCACTAATGAGTTTATCTCACCCACTCACATTAACCCATCATACCAAGGCCCAATTAATTAATAATGTTATTCTCACACCCAATAACCCAATACACATATGAAACATATATTACAAAATCACACAACTAATTAATTAATATATTAAATAATAATAAAATAAATAAATAATAAAATAACTAGTAAATAAAAATCGGGGTGTTACACAGTCAATCGAAAGAAACAACACATGGAACAATATTCTCCATCTTTTTTATGATGACAAAATATCTCTTGTGAAGATTGTTTGGAAGAGAGGTTAAGATGAAGAGAACTTCAAGTTTTAACTCCCTTAACAAATATAATGAGTATATTCCCCTTTATTTTGCTTAACCACCTCCTTAATAAAACTAATCAGGTCACCCATAAGGTCTTCCTCCTAAACAAACCTTCGCCTCCATATAAACTACCAAATCTAGATTCTTCCCACCCAACACGCCATCCTACCAACCTCCTGGGACATCTACTCAAAAATTAAGAACAACCTTTCTAAAATGAAACATAGTCGATTCAGCCGAATCTACACACCATTCAAGGACCAGATATCCATCCTATTTGCGACCTACTTACAAATAGATGAGGCAAACCAATATGAAAAATCTACACCTTTAGAGCCAAGGAGATAGAAATTCATCCACCAAAGAAAAACCTTTTTGAGATTCCCTTCCTTACCCCCTAGATAAGAGTTCATCGCCAAAAAATCACACATTTCTAAAACAATATCCTTTCACAAGTTAGGTTTAAGCTCCAAAAGCTTCCAACACCACTAGCTAAGAAGAGACAACTTAACTCACATTTTATATCCTTAGCATCCAAGCCTCCCAATTTCTTAGCTTAACACACTTCCTTCCACTTGACTCACACAACCTTATTTCCACCATTGGATTCCCCCTAAGAAATCAATTTTGCAGACTATTAAGCTTCTTCTAGACTAACACAATCATATTCCTAAAAGAAGAAGAAAAAATAGGTATACGGCTCATAACCATATTCAAGAGGAATACTCTACACCCTAGGCTAAACACCTATTTTTCTAAGAAGAAATCACTACTACGAAAAATACTTTTAACAACGGTTGGATCAGGTATATAATCACACAGGTCCAGGCATTGTTATGTAGCGAGTTGTTGTATATGTGTTACTTCCAATCACGGATCAGTACCCGTTATAGTATACTGAGTAGTGCGCCCTATAACAACGGTTAAGAGTAATAACCGTTGAGATATTGTTTATGAATAAATTTCAAACGTATCATACCAGAATCAGCAATACACCATTTGTAAACTGATATGAAAACCATTATTACATCAAAATATACGTACGAAGTAATATCAAAGAATGGAAATGAAATTTAAAAAGACAAGGAGATGTAATCATTCAACAGCTCGAAGTACCCACCCTCCTCGGATTTGCACCCACGGAAAACACTAAATACTTAAAAGAAAGCTGTCTTATTTTACAATGCAAGAACCTCTCCCCTAAGTGTGTATGTCTCTCTCATCTCACTGTTTTTGTAATGTTGGGTTTCTTGTTTTGTTTATGTGCTCTAAAGAGTGCTAATGGCCATTTGTTTACGTACAACTTACAATAAATATCAATTTACTTTCAGTTGTTTAGTTTCCTAATGAAAAGTTCCTAACTCATGGCTTAATTAAATAGTGTAACGGTGAATTCATTTGCATGTAGCATCCCTATCACTATCAACATCAATGTCGCTCACTATCTCTATCACTTTTGGTGATAACAAAGTGAAAGTGTGTGATGGGAGAGACACACACACGCCTCTAGCTTCTACAGTTCTCCATGTCTACTTTCTGTGTTGATATGTGTTTTGGATTTAATTTGTGTCTGAAATTGAAAGGTATATTGTGTCAATGCCATCGCAGACTCAGTCTCACTTTTGAGTTCAGAGAGAGATAGATAGTAAATGCTGGCAGAAGAAAAATCAAAAAGCAAAGATGAAGATTTTAAAGTCCCTCATTAAGCACTCTTAAATGTTTTTAGTCTTAAACCAAGTATATATCAATATAGAACATTTATCATCTGATTAGAAAAACAAATAGTATAAACAACAAATATTAGAACAGTTTCCACCCTAACAAACAATGTTGTTGATTTGGTGCTTATAGATAAGTGGAGTGTGAGAGAGAAGGGAGCAGCACAACACAAGGAGTGGCAGTGGCACTGCTTAAGTGTCGTATATTGGTGCTGTGTTCTATGCATGCATTGCCTCTTCACTCTTTCCTCCTTTGCCGGTGCTATGTCTCTTCCATTACCAAACACGCCAAAACACAACCACATCATCCATCTTTTCTTTCATTCCACGTGCGCGCACACTTGCCCCCTTTCCATTCACTTCACTCTCTTTATCAATTCAATTCAAAACAAACGCATCTAACAAATACGTATTAAATAACTAATGTGCCAAGCATTGGAAAACAATAACATACTCTCACGATATTATAATTAGTAACTTAGTACGTTAAAATACGCATACATTTTCGAAATATTTTTGTACATGCATCTTGACTTACTAAATGTTTTTATATTAAGTCTAATTCTTTCTTTTACATAATCTATTTGTAAGATGATAGTTGTCATGGTCGCTCTATGTAAACTTCATTTATTTCTTATTTCTTTTAAATATTCTTATTTTTCTACGTACTTATACTTTGTCACATGTATTTTAAAAAATTTGTTTGTTATTTTACAATATTCTGACATTCTATTAATTTATATTGTATTCAATATTTGCATATTATTTTAACAATTTTAAATTTACATTACATGAAAAAAAAAAGATTTTTTTTGTGATTTAGATTATAGTGATGTGTTATTAGATACCACTCACTATTTATTATATTAAATATGTGATTTAGCATAATTGACAACGACGTGAGAATTTACTGAGTTACACACATGGATTATAGAACGTTGTAAGATACAAAACACTTAAATGAAATAAAGACACCGTACGGTATCTAGCACTTAAGTCACTACGCCAAAAATAAGTTTTAACAGCACATAAAAGAAAGCGCTTTTGGAAAAAAGCGCTGCGGTAGGTTTTAAAAAAAATTCGCAAAAGGTCACCCTTAGAAAGCGTTTTTTGGGAAGCGCTGCTAAAGCTGGCCTTTCAAAGGGTATCTAAAGAAAGCGCTTTTCAAAAGCGCTGCTAAAGGTCAGCCTTAGAAAGCGCTTTTCTAAAGCGCTGCTAAAACTGGCCTTTAGAAAGCGCTTTTAAAAGCGTTGCTATAGGATATGCTACGAAAGCGTTTTTTGATGTAAAAGCGCTGTTATAGATGACCTTTAGAAAGCGCTTTTAAAAGCGCTTTCGTAGGTAATTTTATAATAAATGTCAAAACACAATTCGTATCACTTTTCTATTCTCAGTCAGATTTTCTTCACGAAAAAACCCTAAACCAGAGCTTCTACGGCAGTCAACGACGCTCCACTTCTCCGGCCAACTACAATTCGTATCAGGTTTCATTTTTTTCCTCATCTCGTATGTGTTTGTCTGGTTTTCGTGTACTTTTGTTTGGTTAATGATTTTGAGCAAGCATGGTTTCTACTGTCATAGAAGTTAACATTGGGACTCATTTGGTTCTGTGGTTGATGAAAGAATATGGAGTTGCTGAATCATGGACTAGACTAAAGATGATCCCTGCAGAGCATTTACAGAAACATGGAGAACAAGGGTCATATCGTGTCATTGAACCCTTGTTCATTTTTGAAAATAGTATTGTTCTGCTGAGAACAATCAATGAATTTTTCTTGTATGACTTAAATAATGGTACGATGCATATTCCTTTGATTTCCAACCCGGTTAATAAGAATCAGTTTCTCTACCTTGAGAGTCTTGTATCACTGCGACTGTAAACACTCATTTGTGGAATGGAGTCTTTCCAGTTTTGCTTACATTGCTTTATATCAATTTTGTTGCAACTCTCTTTACAGTTTTGTCACAACTGGTTTGGTATTTTGCATTTTAGTTTGCATTAGGCTAATGTTATTACTAAATACTATTTTTAGACCTCTTAATACTTTTGTTATTCTTTGTATTTTTATTTCAGTTCTATTTTTATCTTGTTTGATTTAGTATTTATATTTACTTTGTACACTAAATGATAGCTTTTTACAGTAGTGACTATCTTGTTATCCACTATACTATTATAGTATTTTAGAGGTTTCGTGCTACACCAGAGATTATTATAGATACAATAGATGAAGCAATGGAGCTTTTTCAGTCGTGTTTACAAGTGGCTCATCCATTTTTGGATTGTCTTTACTAGAATAATGTGCATGTAGCCAACAATTATATCATTGTTCCTAAATGATATAACCAAAACAACAATATTACAATGCTTTTATTAACCAGATTCTCTTGAAGAGGATCTGGAACGTCCAAAGAAATATGAGAACTTCATTACACCTGAAGAATGGGTTGGTTTTGTAGGCCAAAGAAGAGACGAGAATTTCAAGAAAGTGAGTGCCATCAATCGCGAGAGAGCGTCACCCGCATATCCATACAAAAAAGGGTGTTTGGGATATGCTCGCTTAGAGGAAAAAATTGTAAGTAAATATAAACTCTACGATCTTATTAATTCTCTCAATGTGTTATAATTGATGATCTTAAGACTTGTGTCAATGCGTAGTTAGAAGAGACGAAAAGTGACGCAACATCACTACCAACACATTTGTTGTGGAAGGAAGCTCGTGTGGGCAAGGATCAAGTTGTTAATCCCGATCTTCAACATGTGTATGATGAATGTGTAAGTATAAGATTGTGTCTTTAATTAAATCAAATGTTTATTAATATTTAAATAATTGTTTATCTCCACTAATAATTTTTTATATGTAAATGAATTACAAGAGACCTTGTCGCAATCGGTATTCCCAGGTGAGGATTAGGATACCATGAGCGTACTTAGTCGAGCACTTAATATTGCTGAGTATCTGGGTCGGGTGAGGGGTAAAGGTCATGGTGTGACTCCAACTTCTTTGTATAAGCATCCAAGGAGAAGAAATCCTAGCAATGCAGAAGTGATGCAAACATTGTAGGATTTACAAGCTCAAGTCTGTGAATTGCAGAAGGATAAAGAGAGATATATGGCGGAAAAGAGCAGTTCACAGTTGAAAGAAATTAGTGACAAAGCTGGTATCAATTGTCAGCATAAATTTCCCGAGGTAATTTTCAATATATATCCGTTATTATTATAGAATATTTTTAGTCACTTCTAACGGTTATTATTGGTTTAGGGCATTTCATCTTTCCAGCTATACATATCGTCGCCGACTTATCGACTAGTTGGCAAGGGAAAAGTTCATAACACTTTGGGAGATTTACTTCACCATAGACCGCTTCCGGATGGACACATGAAAGTATCGGTTGATATTGCTTTAGATATGGATGTGTTGCTTCCGGTACATGACATTGTTGTTGAGACCATATTGCTGCGAGATGCAATAGGATCTTTTGTTGCATGGCCATTGGACCTCATTTTCATAGATGATTAGGTATGTTGAAAACCATTATGAATCTTTAAGTCTTCAACTGTCAGTTCTGACCTCAGTTATTTCCACGATAATTATAGACTCCTACAAAACCCGCATCATAGGGTAAAGGGATTTTGCGGCACGAAGAGTCTGATGTATCACAAAAAGAGGTACGTTTAAAGTGTTAATTATATGATCCGAATAAAAAACTACATAATTTTATCATTTAACTGAGTCTATATGATTTTTAGGTACCTTTTCAAGGGTCACAACAAGTGAGCCAGAAAATTGTTGGCGTACCACCCAAGAAAATGGTTCCTACTAGATTTTTCCCTCGATACCGGCAGTGTCTTGAAACAATAGTGGGAACAACAGATTTGATGGATGGTGGTATTCATCAAATGGATATGGATCAAGGTATCTTTTGTTTTCCTTGCACCGAAATAATTGGACATGAGGACGTGGAAGAGATTTTCTGTCATAAAGAATTAGGCGTCAGTATTATGCACGCATACATCCGGTAACCCCATCTTTATATTATGTAATTAGCTGAAATTTTTTTTAAACATTTCAATGAATATAGTCTAATATTAATTATGTTTTTATTTAAGGTTCTTATATGACAAATTGATGCGCGGGAATCAATTGTCAAACAGATTCCATTTCGTGTCTTCCTCTCGTGTTAGCGGAGCGACAATTGATAGGGAACCAAATTCAGTAAGAGAACACTTAGTTGAAAGATTCATGGCAACTGGCAGTACAGAAAGCTTATATTTTTGGGTGTATAATACTATTCCTACAGGGTTAGATTTTCATTCTAAGTTCATTTTAATATTTGTAATTTTTGCGTAGAAAATTTTCTTCTAAACTGTTGTTTTAATTTATAGACGTCACTGGTTGTTGGTTGCATCGATCCTATAAAAGAAGTGGTCTATTATCTGAATTCGGTTGACGGTGATTGGAAAAATTATCCGGATATGAAGTTAATGATTGATACGTAAGTGAGATTATTCTAAATATTTGTGTGTATTTATATATTTAATTATTTTTGTGACATTGTTCTAAATATATATTTTTATTTTGTTAGAGCGATACAAGTATTCCGGTGTCAAAGAGAAGCTCGAGTACGACGGTCTAAATCAAACAACATTAATTGGATCAAAGTGCAGGTATATTAATTTCCACTATTTTGCTTATAATATTTATGTTATTTGATAAAACAATACAACTATATATTCTTATTTGTTTTTCTATGTAGTGTCCTCAACAGCAAAACGGTATAGATTGTGGATACTTCGTTATGCGGTTTATCAAAGAAATCCTTCAATTGAATCAAATAGAGATTCCAGTCACGGTATGGATTTATAACTTAGGATTTGTTTTATTATTTCTCAGATATTTCATATAATTTTTTACTTTTAACTAAATCATGCATATTATATTTTGTTATGTAGTACTTCGATGAATACAAATGTGTATATTACACGAAACTTCAATTAGAAGAAATCAAAGAGGAATTGTGTCAATATTTTATTGAGCAGAGAATCATATAAGGTATGAATACATTATTATGTTCAAACCTCGCAGGACCAGGACCTTAATACATAATTGACCGTGTTTCTTTCATACATTAGGACTGGTTTAGTTATTGTTAGGGTTGATTTTGTAAGACTGATTTTGAGTTACAATGCTGATAACAATGGTTTTTATATATTTTGAGGTACAAAAATGGTGTATATATGTTTTGGATTACAATGGTATACAATGCATTATCGCGGTTTATGAATTACAGGTTATGGCAACTGGTTTATATAAATAATATACTGCAAACAATGCAGGTATATGAGTTATATAAATTATACCTCTAAAAAAAGCACCCTATGAAAGCGCTTTTTCAAGAAAAACGCTGCCTTAGGTAACCTATGAAAGCGCTTTTTCACAAAAAGTGTTGTCTAAGGTAAACATATGACAGCACTTTTCCTGGCAAAAGCGCTGCTAAAAGACCACCTATGAAAGCACTTTTCCAGAAAAAAGCGTTGCTAAAAGCCTACCTAAGACAACGCTTTTCCAGAAAAAAGCGCTTCTAAAAGAAAACTTATGAGAGCGCTTTTCCAGAAAAAAGCGCTGCCTTAGGTAGACCTATGAAAGCGCTTCTTCATAAAAAAGTGTTGCCAAAGAATACATATGGCAACGCTTTTTCGTAAAAAAAAAAGCGTTGTCTACACCTACGGCAGCGCCACCATAGGCAGCGCTTTTAAGCGCTGCTAAAGGGAGAAAAAAAGCGCTTTCATAAATCTTTTTTGACGTAGTGAGTCAAATACAAAACACCATAAGGTACAGTACGTTCTCACATAAGCGGTTCTATAAATAGAACTCTTTAATAAGCTTTTAAACTTGATGAAATTCAGTTCAACTGATTATTATAATTACAACTTAATCTAACATTATAAATGCTCTCCTCTACCAGGTGACCAATGGTTTTTACATAGTTATTTACCATTGATTTCATTTATCTTTTCTTTTGATTGTCGAGTATTTTATTTCATTTTACCACACTTTATGCGTTGGTTGTGTGCTTTACTGTTTCTAGGCTCACAGGAATAAGTTAGGACAAATCAGTGTGAAAAAGTGCAAAACCCAGATTTTCGGAAAAGTTTCCAGCATGCTCCAGGAGATTTGGCACGATCGCCCGTGTCTGCTGACACTGCCCGTGTCTGCTGACACTGCCCGTGTCAGCCAATGTGCTAATTGATCGGGATCATTAGCAGTTTCACTAAAAAATTCATAACTGAAGTAATGGGAATCAGATCGACACATTCTGATATTTGTTAGAAAGCTGGGAGAAAGAGCTACAACTTTCATGATGAAGTCAGAAGCCGATTCGGACTATAGAAGCCTCAAAAAATTCATTAAAGTTGCAAACTTTAGAAATTAAGTTATTTCGGGTCGTTTTACAGATCTGGTTTATGTTTTCGACCCAGCGTGAGTTAGTAGTGAAAACCCTTATTTGGTTTATATGAATTTTGGCCAGTGAAGGATAGTTTACACGATTAAATATTGGAGAAACAAAGGTGATTGGAAGGCAGAACATTCTCGTGAGCAGAAGCAATTGAAGATCGAAGCTATCCTAATACTTGTAAGGTCTAATTTTTATCTTGTAGTTATTTTGAACAATATGAGTAGCTAAACCCCTCAATGCTAGAGGGTGTCCATGATTTGATTCTGTAAACGACTTTGAATTCGAATTTCTTTAATTTATGTGTTTTTCATATTCAATTTGATTGTACAAGGTTTTTATGTTTTCTTTGTCTGACCAACAAAGATTGATTTATGGTTAACAATCAGCTGGAACGCGATTGTTAAGGTTTTTTGTATGATTAGACTGTAGTAGATATCACCTAGGACTATGCACACCCTATAGTTACTGGTTAACTCTTGATTAAAAAAAAGGTTTGATTTCATCATAATTCGCTAAGGACTTAGGATTTAGGATGAATGTTCAGAGATTTTCCCACTAACGACTTAGGGAAAAATAACCTAAAGAGCTGGTAATTGGTATTATGAACTTGTTGAAGAAATCAGGATTCAAGGTTGTTACAGGGTAAATTATACACTTTACGCTAGCATGTTGCTCATAGTTGAGAAAAAGCCTATTTATATTTCTGTTTAATTTACAGTAACCATAACCAAACAAAACCCCAAATTAAGTTTTTGTTCAATTAAACCATGAATTGAACTTGGTACTTCTGTACAGTCCTTTAGATCGACATTCAGGGAATTTTCCCTATTATTACAAGAGGAAAAATAGTATATTTTCTATTTTATCGATCAAGTTTTTGGCCTTGTTGTCGGGGACTGCCAAAATATAAAGGTCTAATTTTAGTTCAATTGAAATTTTGTTGCTCGTCAACTAAAATTTTGTTTCAGTTTTTTTTTTAATTTGAATTTTATTTTATTATAAAAAGAAGGTCAGATTATTGTTGCTTCATGAATTCTTCTATACTTTTTTGCTAATAAAGTGTCTGATTTTTGCAGCCATGTATTGTTTTTATACATTGCCACTTGTATCTCCTGCATATTGGTCGCCTGATTCGGGAATCACTTAGGAAGAGGTGACTAAAATTTTTAAGGCATATAAGAGGGAGGTAAGAATTATTATGAATGAATGTAAGGAGGCTAACTATTATCTAGATAGGTATATTTGGAGAGAGGTAAAGTTGGAAAAAAATGTGAAACCAGAAGAAGATTGCATAACATCAGATGAAAAAGATGCAGCAAAAATAGAAGAATTTGAGGTAAATAAGAGACATGAGGAAGGAGAAATAAGGCAATTTGAAGATGGTCTAGTTCTGGATGAAACTAAAAATTTAACAATTTGTGAAGATGTAGACATCTAACAAGAAAATCTTCAACAAAAGAGTATCTCTAATGTAGCGATAAAAAATGTAGCAGGGTAAATCGGAGATCGAGCTATAAATTAACTCGACTCACAAAAGCAATATTCGCCATCACACTTTATTATTTACAAGGGAAAAGGGAAAAGAGAGAAATAAAACCCTTAAATATGCAATGTAAGGTAATACTTAAAAGTAATGAAAATACAATGCATTTTTTGAAAGAGATCTAGAGTTCGGGGGTTGGTTATGTAATGGAAAGGTATTAGCATCCAATGCATCTGCGGTACTTTGCAGGAACCTTTTGAAATATCTGTTTTTTGGTTTAAAATTGTTTGTTTGATTAAAATGGTTTGTTTGGTCAAAATAGGTGTGAACGAGATTTTGAAGATACGACGACCTAGTGTCGAAGTTTTGACTTAAAAGGTGTGAGTTTTAAAATTGAATTTTTTAGGAAAATTAACTTTAAAATAGTAAAGTAAAAAATGAAAGAAGGTATTTGCACCATCGTATAAGATGTATTTTTTGATGACATGAAGTCAACAAAATTAAAACATTTCCCTTGGAATTGAGACAGACGAAAGATGTACAGATTAAACAATCGGAAATAAAGTTAATTAGAGCGAAAATTGAATAATAACAAAAAATTCAATAAGAAATTAATTTATAGCATGTATTTTTAAATAATTAAATAAATAACAAAAATTAAATAAAGACTAAATTATAAAAAGCATGTATTTTGAATAATTATAAATAACAAACATTAAGTAGAAAACTAATTTATGAAAAACATGTTTCTATATATTTTGAAATGGCAAGAAGGAAATTAAAATGAACTAAATTAATATTTATTATCATATATTTAATAAAATTGGAATAATGGCTAAATGAACTAAAACAAAATAAAACACCCCAGCAGGGGTTGAACTTGGGTTTCCTAGGTTGCTGCAAACATGCCTTGCCAACTGAACTATATTGTTTATCTGTTATAAGCATGTTTTAATTAGGATATAAGGGAAATATGATAACGGATTGGGCCACCAGGCCCAATGGGGGTTGACCAGTTTGGAGGAAAGAAACAAGGAAAATATTTGAACCCTAATGAGGGAAAAGCGTTGTTGGCTCTATTATCTATGATGTCCACGATACCTACTTCCTATAGCCCACGTTTCGACGCCATACCCATCGTACTTCCCGTCAACCCAATCACCTTCAAATCTTCCACTCATACGAAAATGATAAACATCACTCCCTGAACACTTCCCCTTATGAAAATCAACCTTCGTAAACATCATTGTTAGCTCACCTCCGACCTTATCGCACGATGAAGAAAAAAACATAGAATTGATTGTTGTTGTTGTTTTTCCATCTTCACTTGCAGGTTGTTGTTAAGGAGAAAAGATTCAAGCAGAAGTAAATCCAACAGCGAACACCGTCATCTTCGCGACAGACAATAATGTGTCGCTACTCTAAAGAATATGGCGTCGACCCATCGCGTACAACAACGACAACGACACCTCTAGCCGCCTTCTCTGCCCGTCATTGAACCGACCGACTAACACGGATCTACGATGCAAGCTCCCTCCGTCAAACATCCACAAAACCTCTAGATCCGCAAGCATCCGCGTCGGATCCTCTTTGCTACACTTCCTCTTCTGTCCAAATTATTTGTTGCCTTGTTGTTAGATCTTGTTTATAATTTTCTATATGGTTTTGTTTGATTGTTTTAGGAAGGAAAAGATTTTAAAGGAAACTTTTTTTAGCCTTGGTTATGTTGTAAGAAGAATCTAATGAAAGAGAAAGAGGAGGTATCAAAAGAGAGGAAATAATTCACGGATTGTATTCTTTCTTTTCTTTTAATATAGGTGGTGTTGATGTTGCTGTTGCGGATGATAATCTTGATTAGTGAATGAGTGTTGATGCTGAAGTAGCTGTTGGAATATGGTGTTCGGCAGAAACAGGGAGGGAGTATTTGAGAAGAGAAATTGAAGGTATATTTTTATCTTTGTGAATTTATGTTATTACTGTGTATTTATGTCTGTACTTATTATTATTGTTTCTAAACAATTTCTACATATCAACACATTGCAGCAACTCAAAAAATACAGCAAAGAAGGTATGATAAAGCAAGCATTCGCATGACATAAAAGTGGTGTAAAGAGAAGATTCAGACATGTGAATGAGAAAGTTATGCAGAAGTAAATAGGGAAGAAGAAATACTTATCGGAGTCTCTCTGATGGAGCTTCAAAAATAGTAAGTTCTCCCTCCCTCTCTTGTTGATGCTCAAACTTCTTTTCCTTTGATTATTTGCTGTTAAAACTTGAACAAACTTCCCCTCTTTTTTGTTTTCCTCTTGCTGAGTTTTTTCTTGTTGTCTCTCCTTCAATTTTTTGTGTTTTCCCTCTACTGAGTTTTTTTTTTGTATTATTATGTCCATGAAGAGGGTTTTTATAGTGAAATAACAAAGCATTTAGGGGGGAAAACAGTAGGATATTTGAATTATTTTGATAAATTGTTTTTATGTTTTGTTCATACAATTTTTCTTTAGTCATTTTGATGCAATTCCTTGGTTGTTATGATGCAGGGCACATGTTGTATAGACTGGTTTACAATAGTTTTCTGGCAGCATTTGGACCATTGCAGGTTACTGTTTTTTTTTGGACTGATTTGATGCATTTTTATAACAGTTTTGGGACTGGTTTGTAGTTGTTTTTATAGCAGATTTTAGGGTTGTTTTACTTGTTGTCTTGGACTGTTATTGCTACTGTTTTGGACAGCAAAATACCACAAAAATTGGACTTATTGTATTGCAACAGGGCTGGAAAGTATGAGCAACAACATGATATTGGGCTGGAATTTTAGGACATTAGAAATAATAATTTGTACAACTTGTAATTCCTTGTAACTTTGTAGTGATAAATCCAAATAAAATTGTAACATGAATGGATAATTGTTTTGCATATAATTTCTTTCAATTCTTTTGTAATTGTAAACATTTGACTCTTTATATTTGTCTTCATGAAATTCAAATTCTTCCATTTGAATTTGAAAAGGAATGATTGATATTTGAATGAATTGTTGAATGATGAATAGACAATAATGCAATCCTTAAGACTTCAATCTTGCATTTTGTAATAGAGATCCAAATATTCATGAATTGATCTTGTAATAAAATTGTAACCATCATATATTTATTCTTGTGATGAATGATTATTCTTGAATGAGATCTTTGATAACCTCTATTTAATTAACACTTGAATTCACATGATGAAAATTCAAGTATTCTAAATAAACTCTTCCAAAACGATCTTGAATCTAATCACCCCACTCTAACAAAATTCACCCTACGTCTTGTAAGTATAATAAATCGAGCCATGCTTAAAAGCTTTGAATAATCACTAGAAAAGGGATTTGAGGCGAAATGTTATCGCGTTGAGAAATCGACACAGTGAACTGAACTTAGAGATCCAGAAACTCTTAAATCATGACAAATGTCCCATAAAGTTCTCTCATGGCTTTCTAAATACAATTTGTCTTCAACTTTTAAAGAAAACTTACAGATGACCTTTGGTCGAAGTGTTTTGAATTGACTCGCATAGCCTGATCTTTTCTTGTATTTAAAGGCAAAGTGAAACACACTTGAACCAATGATAATAGAACCTTGATTGTTCTTTGAGAAATTTTTGGAGACGCTTGAGGTCATTTGTTGGACAGAGTGTGGAAATAAACACGCGAATCTCTAAAAGTTCCCTTGATGAACCATTCTTCGAGAATTAATGATCGATCGTACTTCTGGTTTAGAGACTCAAAACCCTAATTGAGGTGTGACGCTTGATGCTCTTGATTCGACCTATTTTGGCACATGAAATCAAAGAAACAAAAACATACACTTCGTGCTTGATTAGAAGTTAGTCATGCATAAGATAAAATGTCCACAATACTCGATAATCTCTGCACAGGCAATGCTCGAAGGTCAAATGTTCGAAACCTACCATATTTTGTGACCTGGATGTATATAAGAAAAAAATGCAAATGAAGATGGGATCTTAGGTTAAAATTTGGGGTATCACACCTAAAAATTATTTTCATAACAAGGCAGATGAAAAACAAGAAATTGAAAAAGTATTGGATATCATGTATGCCTTGTTCAATAAAATCAAGTTGAAAATGATTTGGAAGCAACATCATCAATAATTTAAGTTTATGGGATTGCTACCAAACAAAAGAAAGAAAAAATGTTGTGTTCTTTGTGTCGTATAAGCCACCCTAACATGGATGATGAACCGTCGAGCCATGCGACATTAAAAGAAGAGCTTCGTGAGAGGCAACCCACACTTTTATTGACTTAGCCTTTTCTATTTATTATTTGTTTTGTTTTCGGGAAATAAAAAGGGGGGCCTTACTGGTGGAAGCTATGAGGTAGCAGTGGTGTTGCATTACCCTCTCTGAGTCACCCTTCTCGATCTCGTTCTGAAACATTGGGGCCAATGTTTACTTCAAGTTTAGGGGGATTTTCTGTTTTCTTCTTTACGGTTTATTTGTTTGTTTTATGCTATTTTCTTGGTAAAACCACACGTTGAAGTTCGTCCCAAATTTTGACAGAAAATTTTTGTTTTACACAATAGCTTGTCATTCAAAGAGATCGGGAATAATATATAGAGATAAAGGTATGGTTGTTTGAGGGTAGGAAAGTCGAAATAATGTGACAGTGATACGAGTATAACGTGTAGATTTGTATCATAGTATTTGAATCCTGAGAAGTACCCATTGAGTAGTTTATTTTGATATCTTAGCATAATCTAGATTCACATGCACGTATGTTGATTGAGATATAAATAGTTTTGGCACCAAATGATGAAAAGGCGATAAAATGAATCCGGCCCGTTAAGTTGGGTAACGCTCACCCGATTATTCATCCCAAAGGGGTTGATCCCCAAACGTCGTCCAAAAAAAGAAAATGTATAACTGCAAAGTTTGAAAATTGCATATGTAATTAAAAGTAGAAAATGTTGTTCATTTGGTGCCTAAGAAAAAAAAATCTTGATTAATCTTGTGCATGTGATGATCATCATAATTCTCATTGCCTTAATTTGATTGTCCAAATGAAAAAGGAGAAAAATTGGAAAAAGACTTAAGTACAAAGCATAGTTAGAGAGGTATCTAAAGAGGAATCTAAAGTTTAAAAGGTTCTTAAAAAAACTCTTCGCGTCATGTGAATACCGAACGGCCTACCTCTTGAACAATGTGAACAAAGGTCTCACGTATGAGTACCAGTAAGCTGTGAATTTCATAAACTCTTGTTTTTATCGCTTGAAGTCAAACAACGGTTCAAGTTTGGGGGAGTTTGACTAGTGGTTTTTACACAGTTATTTACCATTAATTTTAGTTATCTTTTCTTTTGATTGTCGAGTGTTTTATTTCATTTTACCACATTTTATACATTGGTTGTGTGTTTTACTATTTTTAGGCTCACTGGAATAAATCAGGACAAATTAGTGTGAAAAAGTGCAAAACTCGGAGTTTTGGAAAAGTTTCCAGCATGCTCCAGGAGTTCTTACACGGCCGCCGGTGTCAGCTGACACTGCTCGTGTTAGCCAATGCGCTGATTGATTAGGATCATTAGCAGTTTCACTAAAAAAATTATAACTGAAGCTACGGGAATCAGATCGACACATTCTGATATTCGTTGGAAAGCTGAGAGAAATATCTACAACTTTCATGTTGAAGTCAGAAGCTGATTCGGATTGTAAAAGCCTCAAAAAATTCATTAAAGTTATAGACTTTAGAAATTAAGTTGTTTCGGGTCGTTTTACATGCATGGTTTATGTTTCCGACCCAGTGTGATTAGTAGTGAAAACCCTTATTTGGTTTACAGGACTTTTGGCCAGCGAAGAATAATTTACACGATTGAAGATTGGAGAGATAAAGGTGATTGGAAGGCAGACGATTCTCATGAGTGGAAGAAATTGAATATCGAAGTTATCCCAATACTTGTAATGTCTAATTTTTATCTTGTAGTTATTTTGAATAATATGAGTAGCTAAACCTCTCAATGCTAGAGGTGTCCCTGATTTGATTCTGTAAACAAATTTAAATTCTAATTTCTTTAATCTATGTGTTTTTCATATTCAATTTAATTGTACAAGGTTTTTATGCTTTCTTTGTTGGGCCAACAAAGATTGATTTACGGTTAACAATCAACTGGACCGCGGTTGTTAAGGTTTTTTTGTATGATCAGACGTAGATAACACCTAGGACTAGGGATACCCTATAGTTACCGGTTAATTCTTGATAAAACAAAGGCTTGATTTCATCATAATTCGTTAAGGACTTAGGATTTAGGATGAATGTTCAAAGGTTTTCCCACTAAGGACTTAGAGGAAAATAACCTAAAGAGATGGTAATTGGTATTATAAACTTGTTGAAGAAATCAGAATTCAAGGTTGTTATAGAGAAAATTATACACTTTACCCTAGCATGTTGCTCATACTTGAGAAAAAATCAATTTATATTTCTGTTTATTTTACGGTAACAATAACCAAACAAAACCCCAAACTAAGTTTTTCTTTAATTAAACCACGAATTGAACTCGGTACTTCTGTGCAGTCTTTGAGATCGACATTCAACGGATTTTCTATATTATTACAAGAGACAAAATAGTACACTTTCTATTTTACCGATCACCAAAGTATTCATTATAATTAAAATATACAAACTCTTTTTCAGATTTATTCTCAAGCTTACTCTTACTAAATGTAAAAACTCATCTCCATTTTTCAAACTCTTTCCCAGATTTATTCTCAGACTTACTCTTACTAAATATAAACACTCGTCTCCATTTTTTTTTCTTAATAGTGAGAATTTGAATCCATGTTCTTATTATTGACAAATTTTATGTTTTCAATTCAATTTTCCCAAGAAATAAAGACACTTCTCTGCTTTTAGCCAACACAAAAAATGTACTATTTTTTCTCTCAAATTTATTGTATTATTTTACTCAGTTGAAAATGTTAACAAAAAAAATGGTTTTCTATTTTCTATTATCAATACAAGTTTCTTAAGTTACTGTTAAATTGTAATTCATAGTGTCGAAAAGATTATATTTGTTTAGATTTAAATAGATTTGATTTAAGTCTAGAATAAATTAGATTTGATTTAGTAACAAAATAGATATTTTAGGCTTTGGGTGTAAGCTCAGTTATAAATATAGGGAGTAACACCTATTTTTGTAAGCAAGTCAAGCAAGTCATTCACAGTATTTTTGCAGTTTCAAAGTGAATAAGAAAGTTTTTACAGTTTGTGAGCAGAGAGAAACTCTGCAGAAATTATTTGTCTTGTCTTCTTTCTTTGTTTGTTTAATAATTAAATTGTCATTGTGGTAGAAATTCATCATAGACTTTGGTGGATTTCCAACATCTGGTATCAGAGCTTTGTTTCGATTCGAGGGAAGTATCAATCAAGAACGATTGAAGAATTCACGATGGCGAATTATGGGAATACAAATTATCCAGCAACTCTACCAATTCTAAAAGTAGACAACTATGAGAATTGGTGCAAACAGATGAAAGTGTTGTTCAGGTGTCAAGGGCTTTGGGACCTTGTAAAAGATGGAGTCGAAGCGCTTGGAGAAAATGCTTCAGAAGAAGAAAATAAGAAACACAGAAATTGAGAAGCTGAGTTATAAAGCACTATTTACAATTCATCAATGTGTGAGTCCAGAAAACTTTGAAAAAGTAAGTGATTCAGAATCTGCAAAAGAAGCTTGAGACGTTCTTGAGAAGTCCTTTGGTGGTGCGGAAAAGGTAAAAGAAGTGAGGTTACAAACTTATAAGAGAATCTATGAATTACTTCAGATGGAAGATAGTGAGAGCATATATGATTTATTCACTAGAGTTACAAAATTAGTGAATCAAATCAAGGCATGTGGAGAAACATTAACAACAAGAGTTGTTGTTTCGAAGATTTTGAGATCTTTAGCTCCTAAGTTCGACCACATAGTGGTGGCGATAGAAAAGGGGAAAGACTTGTCGAAATTGACAAAGGAAGAGCTTCAAGGGACGCTTGAATCTCATGAACAAAGAATGAACGAAAGAGTTGAAGGCAAATCGAAGAGTGGTGTGGCTTTGCAGGCACATTCAACAAAAGAAACCAAAGGCAAAGGAAAGTGTTTCGACAAAGGTAGAGGTGGCTACAAAAAATTGAATGGTAGAGGAAACCAAATCGAAGGAAACGTGTCGAATCAAAGAAGATCATACCAAGGCAACCAAAGAGGTGGTGTTGCAAATAGAGGAAGAGTTCAGTAATTTCCAATGTATTGTACATACCAGGCATGAAGAGCAATTTGCTCAGTATAGGGAAGTTGGTCGAAAAGAATTATAAAGTGTCAATCTGAGATAAGATGATGAGAGTTGTTCATGCAAATGGGAGATTAATCTTGAAGGCTCCTATATCTCAGAATCGAACTTTCAAGATTGAACTAAATATGATGGAGCACAAGTGCCTTTCGACTGCAACTAGCAGAGATGAATGGATATGGCATTATAGACTAGGCCATCTTAACTTCAGAGATATCAGAGATTTGAAGAGAAGAAATATGGTTTCGAGATTTCCAGAAATCGACATTTCAAATGAGGTATATGTGTGCAGGAGAAGCAACACAAGAATAGCTTCAGCAAGGATGCAGGAAGCAACTTGAAGGCTAGTCTTGAAGTCATATACTTTGATGTATGTGGACCAATCCAGGTGGATTTTATGGGAGGTAACAAATACTTTGTTACATTCATAGATGATTTCAGTCAAAAGTTGTGGACTTATCTTATCAAGAAGAAAAGTGAAGTGATCGAAGTATTTGCCAAGTTTAAGTCTATGGTCCAAAGACAAAGTGGTCGAAAGCTCAAAGTTTTGAGAACTGATGGTGGTGGAGAATATGTGTCAAAATACTTCAACATAATATGTGAAAAGGAAGGGATTGTGCATGAGGTGGTGCCACACTATACTCCACAACAAAATGGAATTACATAAAGAAAGAATCGAATCATCATGAATATGGTGAGAAGTATGTTGAAAGGCAAAAATTTACCTAAAGAGTTTTGGGGTGAAGTTGTTTTGACTGCAACATACATTTTGAACAGATGTCCTACAAAAAAGCTAGAAGGAATTACTCCAGAAGAATATTGATATGGTGTGAAGCTTAGCTTGAGTCATCTGAAGATATTTGGATCTATTGCACATAGACATGTGCCAGATCAATTGAGAAGAAAACTTGATGACAAGTCAAGTCAAAAGATTCTAGTTGGATATCATTCGAAAGGAGGCTACAAGTTGTTCGATCCAGTGAAAAAGAAGATTGTGATCAGCAGGGACGTGATCATAGATGAGTTTAAAGAATGGGATTGGACTGAAAATGTCAAGAAAGATTCAGTGGGAATCCTATTCGAAGAACCAGAAACTCAAGTCGAAAAATAAGTTCGACAAGAGGAACCAGCAAATATACCAAGTACAAGCAGACCTCAAAGAACAAGACACTTGCCTGCAAGATTGCAAGATTGTCTAATTACATCAGATGATGTGATAGATGATGAAAGTGAGCTGGTACATTATGCTTTCTATGCAGGTGTCGAACCTGTTAATGCAGATGAAGCTTTGAAGGATTTAAAGTGGGTGAAAGCAATGAACGAAGAAGTAAAGTCTATCGAAGACAACAACACTTGGTCACTTGTCGAATTTCCTCAAGGCAAGAAGGCAATTGATGTCAAGTGGGTATACAAAGTGAAAACGAATTCGAAAGGGGAAGTAATTCAACACAAAGCAAGGCTTGTGGACAAAGCATTTCTACAGAAAGAAGGAATAGACTTCGATGAAGTTTTTGCACCTGTTGCTAGGATCGAAACAATCAGGTTGGTTGTTGGTCTAGCAGAAATAAACAGTTGGCACATATGTCAGATAGACGTGAAGTGTGAATTCCTAAATGGACCCTTAGACGAAGAAGTCTATGTTAAACAACCAGTTGGGTTTGTGAAAAATGAAGAAGAAAGAAAGGTGTACATGATGCATAAAGCCCTGTATGGATTGAAACAAGCTCCAAGGGTTTGGAATAAGAAAATTGATAGTTTCCTAAGGGAGAAGGAATTTGTGAAGTGCACAACTGAATATGGAGTATATGTAAGAAGAAGCAAGATTAAATTGCTTATACTATGTCTCTATGTAGATGATTTGTTGATAACAGGTAGCTGTAAAAGTGAGATCGAAGACTTCAAAGGTGATCTCAGCAAGGAATTCAAAATGTCTGATTTGGGTGAGATTTCATATTTCCTTGGTATCGAATTCTACAAGAGTAGTAGAAGTTTGATGATGCATCAAAGAAGATATGCAGGAGAAATTCTCAAGAGGTTTGAGATGGAAGAATGCAACTCAACTTTGACACCTGCAGAACCAAGACTGCAACTATCAAAAGATGCAGATGAAGATGATGTTGATCCAACCCAATACAGAAGACTTATTAGATCATTGAGATACCTTTGTCATACAAGGCCTAACTTAGCATATAATGTAGGTATTGTAAGTAGATTCATGCAGAAGCCAAAGGTATCACATCTAGCATCAGTGAAAAGGATATTAAGGTATCTCAAAGGAACTTTCGATTATGGCATTTTGTTTCCTGCAGCTGATAAAGGAAAAGAATACAAGTTAGTGGGATACGCTGATTCGAGTTGGTGTAGTGATGCTGAAGATCGAAAGTCAACAGCAGGATATGTGTTTATGCTAGGTGGTGCACTAGTTACTTGGAATTCAAGAAAGGAACCAGTAGTGGCATTATCATCATGAGAAACAGAATATAGCTGCTTCTCTTTGTGCATGTCAAGCAACTTGGATGGTGAACTTGGTCGAAGAGATAACAAGCAAAATCATGGAGCAATTACCATGAAAATAAACAGCATGTCAGTTATCAATCTGTCGAAGAACCCAATAGCACATGGTCGAAGTAAGCACATCGAAATGAGGTTCCATTATCTTCGAGAGCAGGTAGCAGATAGGAAGATGAATTTGGAACACTGCAGAACTGAGAATCAGATTGCAGACATCATGACGAAGGGAGTGCAAGTCAAAATATTCAGAAAGCTAAGAGTCATGATGAATATAGATAGTTTAGACATAATGAATTAGGTGGTGTGTTAAATTGTAATTCATAGTGTCGAAAAGATTATATTTGTTTAGATTTAAATATATTTGATTTAAGTCTAGAATAGATTAGATTTGATTTAGTAACAAAATAGATATTTTGGACTTTGTGTTTAGGGTACAAGCTCAGTTATAAATAGAGGGAGTAACCCCTATTTTTGTAAGCAAGTCATTCACAGTATTTTTGCAGTTACAAAGTGAATAAGAACGTTTTCACAGTTTGTGAGCAGAGAAACTCTGCAGAAATTATTTGTCTTGTCTTTTTTCTTTGTTTGTCTCATAATTAAATTGTCATTGTGCTAGAAATTTATCATAGACTTTGGTGGATTTCCTACCGTTACTTAAATAAAACAATAATTTCTTACATCCTTTCATTACTTAATCTATTTATTAATAATTATTTATTTTAATAATTATTCTCTTTAATTTTTTGTTTTATATTTTAAACATGGTATTATATATGACACTATAAATAGAGTGTTTGGCCCGCTATGACTATTAAATTTGGATGAAATGATTGGTTCCAAATATTATACTAAATTAAAAAATTTAAAGTATTCATTATTAATTTAATATTTTTATTCAAAGGTGCATGCATATCATATATACACTGACATACTTTTATAATTATTCATATAAAAATATGTCACTCATTGAGTAAGAGAAAAGTTACTCACACAATTGATAAATAAATAATTAATCACTTAAACTTAGACTCACTAAATTCCTTTTAAATTATTTTTTATTAATTTCCTTCTCATATATATTCCTTCTCTCATATATATATATATATATATATATATATATATATATATATATATATATATATATATATATATATATATATATATATATATATATATATATATATATATATATATATATATATATATATATATATATATATATATATATATATATATATATATATATATATATATATATATATATATATATATATATATATATATATATATATATATATATATATATATAACCCTAATTAAAGTTAATTATACAGATTTTTTTATACCTCAAAACATAGTTTTATTTCCCTAATTCATTTACTAATAATTTTTATTTTAGAGTTTTTTTAATGTATTCATTATTCAGATATCTGTACCAATTATCTATTCTCAATCTCAACTACTTATTTTATTTTGAATGTTATAATTTGTGTATATAAAAATATGTAATATTTGTTATTATCTAAAGAAGTTGTATTTAGTTGATTATAGATGATTTTTCTCATTTTTAATCATATATATATATATATATATATATATATATATATATATATATATATATATATATATATATATATATATATATATATATATATATATATATATATATATATATATATATATATATATATATATATATATATATATATATATATATATATATTAAGGATCCAATTAAGTATAATTAAGATACAACAATATTTTATTGGAAAGATACAAATTAAAAAGGTTTTAGTTTATGGCTGAAAGACAAGTTAATAGTTAAATATTATTAGGAATGTTATTGAAATTATACTTAATAATATTCCAATTCTTAATTTATATAGAAAAAATTATTTTAATTTATATCATTCATTTGCATTGTATGAATAATATATATTTAATACAATATTAAATCATTTTTATTTTTAATTTATATTTATTTATATTTCTTAAATTGTATTTTAATATATTTTATTTTAAATTCAATATTTATAAGATAAATAAATTAATCAGATTGGTTCTACGAAATATACAAGTCTCAAACACACTAAGACAATTCTATATTACATGTTATATTTTAATTTGATATTAGCAATATAGAAATTAATTTTTTTATTTTTTTATTTAAAATATGTAAAAGGGTGCTTATAATAAAAAGGGCAATGAGAACCATATAGTATTTATTCCCAAATCAAATTTTGTTTTTGTTTTTAAAAAACAAAACACGTAGTAATAATTTTTATTATTGATTTTTTATTATTATAGAAATCTATGAATAATATAAAATAAACAATCGCATCATATATTTAATTTCAATATTCTATACAAATCGATTTATTAAATTAATTTTTTTTCAAATCAAATTTTTTATTTATTTTTTAACTTAAAATATATAATACATTAATTGTGTTTTCTCTTATTTGTAATTTTTTATAATCATTATATTTTATAAAATAGACAATCTAATATCTAAGTGATAAAGTTGATTTTATAAACGGGAATAAATTACATATATATTTATAAATAAAAATAAGTCTATTGTTGATATAATTGATTTTATAAACGGAAATAAATTATAAATACTTTTATAAATGGGAGAAGTCTTCTGTTGGTACAACTGATTTTATAAAGGAGAATAAATTATAAATATTTTATAAACGAAAAAAAAATCTATTATTGATATAATTATTTTTATAAACAAAAATAAATTATAATTATTTTTATAAACTAATACACGAATTTAAAGCGCTTAAATCTATCAAATAAGTGTATTATTTTTATAAATATTTAAAAATATTATTTAAATTAATGCATAAACATTGATGCATATTATTAATCTATATTTATAACTTAGAAAATACTTATGCTTTGTCTATGTCATTTAGATGTTAAAATGTTTGTTTTAAGATAAGTTATTTTATATTTTTGTTAATAGTTTTCATATTTGATATTGAAGCTAATGTTTAAGTTTCTCTAATCATATAATTTAAGTAATATGAATAATAAATAATATTTAATTTTCCATAACAAAAACATAGAAAGATATACTTTTTTTCTCAAAACTTTCACATTCAAACATTAAAAAAAAGAAATAATTTAACAACTTTACATTAAAAAAAAGGTCGTTGCACATCCCTTACAAACGCTTATTTTTAGATCTTATGTCAATATGAAAATAGAGGTTTTTTTTAAGGTAGATAGCAATGAAAAAGAGTTTTTAGTGTTCAAATAAATTATTTTTTAGAGCTTATGTCAATATGAAAATAGAGGGTTTTTTTTTTTAAGGTGCATAGTCTAAGAATTCCTGAAGAATTAATCTGACAGATGGAATGACAAAAGCCAAAATACATGGATGAATGAAGAAGATTTGTTTATTTATATATTGGCTTTCTCGTCCCCACTTAGCATCTCACAAAAACAAGCTCACTCAAAACACTCTCTCTGTCCCTCTTACTCTCTAACTCCACTCTCTCCTATACCAACTATTCACTCATTCATTCAACATACTATCATATACTATATTATATACACCATCCCATCAACCATATTTCTCACCATGCAATCTCACTCATTCTCCTACACATGTGATACTGTTGACGAGTCCTCCATTTCACTCTCACTTGGCCCTCCTGGTACTCACCACAAACCCAAACTATTGTCCACAACAAATCACTCACCTTCTACTACTCTGCATCATAATCATCACCAAAACCTTACCACTGATGGTGATGACCAGAATGGTGTAACAGTCGCACTTCGCATTGGCCTTCCAACCACCATATCACAAAACAACACAACTATTACCAAACCAGATCATCATCATTTTCCTTCCGCTCCGATTCAAGGTCAATATTGGATCCCTTCTCCTGCTCAAATCCTTATTGGACCAACACAGTTCTCTTGCACAGTCTGCAATAAAATGTTCAACCGTTTCAACAACATGCAGGTTAGTCAACAAAACCTATTGTCTAGCTAGCTAGTAGTCCAGCACACATTAATAAGCATTTATTACAATAATTAAGACAATATTTATTAATATATACTAGTACTATTTAAAAAGAGAACAACAGTTAGAAGAAAGACTATTGCAGTTTTGTATTTTAATTAACTAAAAATGAACAAGTCAAGCACAAAATACTTTCATTTTGTTTTTATATTTGACTTAATGGATTTTTCAATATATATATATATATATCAGATGCATATGTGGGGACATGGGTCTCAATATAGGAAAGGACCAGAATCTCTAAGGGGAGTAAAACCAGCTTCATCCATGTTGAGGCTTCCGTGCTATTGCTGTGCAGAGGGATGCAAAAACAACATAGAGCATCCAAGGTCAAGACCACTGAAGGATTTCAGGACACTTCAGACACACTACAAGAGGAAACATGGAGCAAAGCCATTTGGGTGTAGAAAGTGTGGGAAACCCTTTGCAGTGAGAGGAGACTGGAGAACACATGAGAAAAACTGTGGAAAACTTTGGTTCTGCATCTGTGGATCTGACTTCAAACACAAGAGATCACTCAAAGATCATGTTCGTGCTTTCGGTGACGGTCACGCTCCACACACCGTCGAGAGTTGTGAAGATCAGGAAGTTTTGTTAGGTGATGAATACGATGACGATTTTGAAGGAGATGAAAATGATGAAGATGATGATGATGATGATAATATTGATAACATGGATGGAATAATTTTTGGTTTTAATTAATATTAATAACATATCATCGCGGTTAGTTACATTCTGTGTATGCATGCATTAGTTATACATTTGACCGTGATTTTCCATGTGAGACTGTATTTGTGATTTAAAACAACTTTAACTAATGCGAACTCAAATTTTGTTTTACTTTGTCTTGTATAAGATTTGTATTTATGATTGTTATAGATTGTAGTGTAGTTTTGTCTGTTGTGTGAGACAAACAGTGAAATGAAAGCTAAGGTTCTTGCATTGAATGCATGAAGTTTTATTAATTTCTTGTGATAGTGAGAGTGAAAGAGAGAGTGTGACGAAAGGTAAGGACGGTAGTCAAGAGTATTCAGTGACTGCAGATGAGAGAGAGAGAGAGACACATGCAGACAAGGGCAGTCACAGATTGTACTGTTCACAAACTTTGCATTTGCTCACTTGCCATAGATATTGCACAGAGAAAAAGAGAGGGGGAGTTAATTTAATCTGTTTCGAGGGACTCAGTGATCAGTGATACTACTGAGGTTGGACTAGCACTGATAACACTTTGATGGATTGGTAGTGTCAGTGAGAGAGGGTAAAAATTAAGTGGAAAGGACCACTTGATGTAATGATATTATGTGTTGCTGTTTTTGGGGTTTCACCCAAAGTGCTGTCTTTTCCTTTTTCAGACCAAATACAACAGATCAATATCCTACATTTTTTTTCACCACCTTTCTTCTTATTAATTATTGCCCCTGTCTATAATCCCAAACCAGTTATTCATAATATTTTTTAATGACCTAATAATATCATAATAAGATGGTAAAAACCGCCAAAGTACATAAAGATACTAGCAATTGGTAGGACAAAAAGTGTTAAACAACACAACAAAGAAATATACAACAAACATACCAACTAAAGAAACATACCAACAAATAAGGTTGGAGGCCCAAACCCACAATCCTAAGAAAACTATCATTTTATAAATAAAAAATTAAAATTGGTGTTCTAGCCATGGTTCCAAATTGGTTACAAAATGTTGCCGCAATATTGTAGCTATGGTAAATATTCACAATAGGAGGCCATAGTATTCACACTATAAACTACATTGCAAGACTACAACGGCTCTATCATAATTCATTAGGTTACAATATATTATGATAAAGTAGGGGTGATTAATTGGGTCCGATTTGTTAGACATGTCAAATTTGTTTTCATTTTTTCACATGTTGACTTAGAGTTTTAGATATGTATTCTCTATTATATATGTTATTTGTTGTCGTGTGTTTTTTTAAAGATTTTATAGGTGTGGATATGAAATTTTACAAATTTTAGACTTTAAGAGTATAGGATATACCAGGTACGTCAACCCTCATTTTTTTACAAAATGATTCTAGATTTTAGGATCGTACCCTCCACTATATTCTCATACACTCTTTATTTTTAAACAAAAATGGAAAAGTAAAATTATATTTAATTAAAAAATGTTAATAAATATTTTAGAACCATTTTGGGAAAAAAAATTTAGATGAACTACCAAGTTACAATTTAAACATGGTGAATTCTTATTTACCCAATTCAAAAAATTGAATAAGATTGCCCTTAGTTTAAAATGCATTGAAAGCAACGAATAATTGTATTATTTAATAAATAATTAAATGTGTTTTAATTGAATAGTATTATGTGATTGGTTGAAGGTATACTATGTAACACCCTTCGAAAGATATACACTATTTACAAATAAATTATAATTATTATAACAACAAAAGGGTGTCACACGTCATAAAAACATCATATAATCAATCCGGCTCCTTAACACGGATTTTAACAACAATATCAACTTTTCATAATGCATAACATTCATTATAGTTATGCAACTTCAATATCGTATTAAAGCATCGCAGCAAAAACATCATCAAATAATTGTTCTCAACTTCCAAACTCATGACATAAAGTCTCATCAAAGAGCTGAAACAAAATTAGTTCAACAATCTAGATCAATACAAGTATTTCAACATAAAAGCAACACAAAAATTATTCAACAAGTGTTATCCATCCGATGTTACATATCAGAGCAAGACACCTCTTAAATAAAGGAAAATTACTAAAATACTCCAAGAGTTGTCATCCTTACTTTAGCAAGCTGCTCCTGAGTATTTGCACGTTATCTACGTGGAGGCAACATTCAAACAGAAGGGGTGAGTAATCATGATTAATTATAAAAGGCATAAGAGAAAAGTAAACTTCAACCATTATAGTCTACAATTCAACATCATCAATACAACAGATACTCACATCTTCATTCATCATAAATAGTTCACACAACACCTTTAAAACAACATTTACACATAGTTATGTCATAAGCACAAGTATCATCACATCATAATTCAACAACAACTTTATGCAAATGCCACATAAGAAGTTAAATGCAACAATATTGATACAATGCATGTGGTACCAAAATATGAACACTTAAGTTCATTTCACTCCATGATCCCCACCATAGAATTGATTCCCTCTTGAAACTGGAGTACACCAAATCGCTACCATCACCATAGGTAACGCTTCACCAAATCTCCAAACAATGGATTTAGCTACTCGCATTCGAACCATCACCATATGAAATGAGGCCCCAACATAATTCAGAACATAAGTTCCATAACATGGATGCTCAATCCTGCAACAACAACACACATAGGTTCGACCTCGACTAGTCAAGTGTTTCTTCAACAACATAATCATCATCAATATAGCATACACCAACACATATATGTTCGACAATTTAGCAACAACGACATGACAACATCATAGCAACATCATCAACATAGTGTACGCAAAAAAATAACTGCATTTGAATCATCACCATAGAAAATAAGGCATACCACAACATTATCACAACAATTTATTAATAAATAATATAGACAATTTAAATATAATAAGCATATATTTAGTAATCAAACAGACTGCATAGATCGAAATATGTTATAGTTCTGTTTATGAGCTTTTCAATGCTTCGAAGATACTTGATTTGGACTTACGGTTTAAAAGTTATGGCCAAAATGATTTTACAGTATAAAAATCAGAGATTTGTTACGGCCACTCGTAATGGCTATTACGACTTGTAATGATCTTATTCCAGAATTTCATTTTTCGCACGTTTCTGGTAGAAAATCCAGAGGGCTATTACGAGCACCCGTAACAGCTATTACGAGCCGTAATAGAGCCCGGAAAAACACTTTTTCCACACGATTTTGTTCGATCTCTCTTATTTTTCAGCCTACCAACAGACCCCCAAACCCTAAGTTTTGACCTCCATCAAACCCAAAACATATCTTATCGTATGGTACATGAATCAAGAAAAATTAAACACATCACAACATCAATTCATCATCTCTAAATCAACATTAACACTTAAGATCACAAACTTCAAACATCAATCAATGGCATATCAAACATCATTCGAAATAATTTCATCACAAATCATTCATCACCAATCACATAGATAACAAAACTTATGTCTACTCTACCCTTATATCAATCATAACTCATCACAATTACCCACTCTTACCTTGAATACTTAGCAACTTTGAATCTCAAATTCTATGGATGAATGTCACTTTTGTTCCTCTATGTCCTAGACTCCGCTTCACATTGTCCCAACTTTTCACGAATGCTACAGACTGACACTTCTTCCTTATTTTATTTGTTAACTTAGACCCTTTCTATGATATTTTCCTTATATTCTCATTTATCCTCTTACGATTATCATCGTACTCCTAAATTATTTACACATCTATTTTATTTAATTATTTAATAGTGAATCACCTAAAACTATTACTATCTTTGCTATCTTTGGTCCCATAGAAAATAGAAATATTGGAAAACCAATGAAAATGGGATAAGGAATAAAATAATGTATCTACTATGTATGCATGCTTGGATGAATCACTTTAAAGTAAGACGTTGTGCTTTTACTTCATTGGATTAAGTAACTTAAATTTAATTAACATATAAATGTCTTGTAATTATGGGGATAAACAATAAACAAACAGAAACACTAGGGAGCATAGAATGACATTAATGAGGTAGTATTTAGGGACATAAGTTTGGGATCCGAGGCAAAAGATCCATTTCAGTCTAACAGTTACTTTTCGGTTTGAAATGTTTAGTTCCCTGTTAAGGAGGCAGTTTTACAGTTATTGTCATTTATTTGTTACTTCTAACTTGACAGATTGACTAAACATATCATGCATCCTTGGGGTAACAAACTTTGACAATTGTATTATGGTTAGGGAACTTTTAAATTATTTTTGTGAGGATTCCTTTTCTTAAAAGTATTAAAGTTTTGAGTAATAAAGTATATTAAAATTTGGTTTTAATTCTTTTTGTTGTTGCATGAGGTAAAACCAAATAAGACCGACAAAGTTGATAGGTTGTTTACACGAATCAAACGAGCTCATAATGTTATATCATAGGTCATACGTGACTCTTGCTTTTCTTCTTCAACTTTATTTTTTATTCTCACTTAATTTCTAATTTAAAAATATTAATTTAAATTAGTAATTATACAAAGAATAATATTAAAAATCTTAATAATAATAAAAATAATAATAGTATTTTCGAATTAATCGTTAGAATATTTTGATCACAATTATAATATTATAAATATTAGGATCATTAAGTAATTAGTCAAAATTGTAGTGGTCTAATTAATAATAAATCTGTAGTTAAAAACATAAATGTAATATTACTGTGTAGATACCATAAGTTAATATCTAATTTGATTAGACGACAAATTAGAATATTGAAAACTATGAAATAACCATAAGGATATTTATAGAGTTTATGGTCCTCATTTGTAGACAATCTGAAAATGGTTCATCCGTAAAATTCTCTTTTCATCCTGTCAGAGGAGATTCAATGAATCATAAGAAACTCTACAAATTGAAAGATCATATGCCCACAAACCTGAGGTGATTCTCAATGATAAACTCATGTACGCTTTCACTTTCATTCTCATAATTGTATTCGGATATGAGTTTAAAGACTTATTTCGAGTTATATTCTTGATTTCTATATTGATAGAAATGGTAAGGTTATGAACAAATCTAACAAATGGTATCAGAGTCACTCCTATCTAATTCAATTTGATTTTAGAGTTATTTAGGATCGCTATGATCTTTCAATTATATAAATCAATATTTCTCATGTTGTGTTTTTGAGAATTTTTTTTATATTAGAGTTTCAAAATTGAATTTTTTTATCTTCTAATTTATTCAAGATATATATATATATATATATATATATATATATATATATATATATATATATATATATAATATATATATATATATATATATATATATATATATCACTAGAAAAATACTCTCATTTGCAACGTAAATTTCACGTTATAACATGAAAAATTACGTCACTAAAATTATTTGCGACGTGTCCGTTCACGTGGTTGGAGAGGGGGTGGAAAATAGTTTGTGACGTGATTTTCATGTAACAAAGTTGTGACGTGAAAATCACGTCGCAACAAACTTTTATAGGAAATACAACACTGCAGAAAAAGCAGGCACAACAGACTTAAAATAACTTTAGTTGCGACGTATTTTTTATGCAAATAGTTATAGTCAATAACTTTAGTAGGCACTAAATAGTTACAGTTAATACCTCTTACGCATTCAACTTTTATTTTTTTATATAAAAATACGTGATTTTCATGTCACAACTTGTGACGTAAAAATCACGTCACTAATGTTTTTTTTAATTTAATAGCTGAATTTGTTTTTCTTTTATATAAATTCAATATAATAAATTAAAATAATAAATTCAATATAAAATAAATTCAATATATTAAATTTAATATGATAAAACTAATAAACTAAAATTATAAATCAAAGAATTAATTAGTATGGTATGCAAATTCAAATTTGAAAGTAAAATTTTAAAAAAAAATTAAGTTTACGGGTCATCTTGGTTGGTATAATTGTCAATGTCAAAATTATCTTTGTTTCTGTCATCCTCCGGCTCTTGACCGCAAAAGTTTGGATTTCCACCAAACCCTTGCATAAATTGTCACATTTGTTGCTCCATATCAGCTTGCCTCTTTGCCATGACCTCTATTTGTCGTTGTTGCTCTTGCCTCATTGTCTCCATTTAGGCCTCTATTTGGGCTTTCATTGTCGCCTCACGTTGCGCTGACTCGCGTCTCTCCTTATTTAACGCTAATTATCTTACCGTTTCAAGTTGTTCTGGTGTCAAATTTGGTTGACGTGACCCCCCTTTCCCCATTTCTAACTCTTTGAAATAGAGTTCTATCCCCACTTCTCAAGGTGCCCGCCAAATTTCCACCACCAAAAAAACAACTGTTAGGGCCTTTTCCGCTAATGACTTGATCCCAAATATAAAAGTTCACATCTGGATGAAGCGACTCTCCCTCTCCTAGAGTATATTGAGGATTATGACTCAAAATTTACGAGCAATGTCTGATAACCCTCTTATACATTCAATAAAACAATTAATTAAATATTTAATAAATTAAATCAAATCAAATTAAATTATATTTAAAAAGTTGCCACGTGATTTTCACGCCACGACTTCTCATTTGCCACGTGATTTTCACGTCACAGTTTCTCAGTTACCACGTGAAAATCACGACACAAAATTGTCATTAAATAAAAAAAATATAAACAACAACGTAAGTTAAATAACTTACGTAAGCTTTTGAAGTGCGTTCGTCAACAAAATCCCTAGTTTTCTTTGTCCGAGTCTTTTTAACCAACTCAATCATCAATGGAGGTCTCCCCAAATTCTTAGTCTAAATAATAAAATTAACATTAATTAATAAAATATGAATCAAAATATAACTTAAAAAAGAGGTAAGATTTATCATGCGTCGAACATGCTTTGAGGTACTTATACTTCCAACTACATTAATGCAACCCCTTTTTTCAGATGCCCTCATCTTCTTAAAATTTTCAGATTTAGCCTGAAATTAGGGTGACTCCCAATATCTAAGGAGTTCCTCATAAACCTTTTTCCCTATCCAATTTGGATGGATACCCTAAAGTTCCCAACACTCTCTAACACGACGCATTATGTTAGAATACCGTCTTGAGTTTCTGCCATAATAATTGTTTTTATCATCTTCTCATTCAATGGTGTTGTAACCCAAAATTTGCCCTCTCATTTTATTCAATACATACTCATAGAGGTCCCCAAATGCTAAAGGTTGACTAAGAATTAACCATACAAATTTCTCCTCCTAAGCAATAGATCTCTAACTAAGGTTTCATTTTTCACAAAGAAGTTTGGGTTTCAAAGGCCTCAAGTGATTTCCATGGTTCCTAAGATGTCATCAAGAATTCTCATGCCAAGTTTCATGCCTTGCATCACAAGTTTGCTCAGTCAATGGCTTAAATGTTTGAAAATTAATTATATTAGTCAAAAAGTCAACTATGATCAACATACAGTCAAACTTCAAGATTTTTGGTCAACATAAATATTTTAAAGTGATATTAATCATTTGATCAAGGGTTGATCATGATTTCTCAAGGAATTCTCTCAAATCCTCAAGAATCAAAATTGCTAAATTAAGGTTTCCCTAGAGAAAGTCAACTGAACTTTGACCAGGCATAACTTTTACATGCCTCATCCATTTTTCCCAACCAAAGCTCATTGTGAATAAAATTCAAATCCCTACTACCTTTATTTTGTCCTCAAGTTCAAAAAATTTATCATTAGAAAGATATGAGCCAATACATTACAGGTCTTTTTGAAAGTCAACAAAAAGTCATTTTTTGTAAAGGTAAGTTACATCAAGATAATTTCTCCAAATGCAAAAATGGAAAACATAGAGATTGTAGGGGACATCTTTATATTTCTAAAAAGTCCAAGATCATATCTAAAAGATAAATAATGAGCAAATTATTACCAGTACAAATTGGGTAAATAGGTGAAAATGGAAAAAAGTCAACTTTGAGCAAAAATGCATTTTTAAGTTCATAGACCTATTTTGTGGGATTCAAATATGTTTATGACTTACTCAAGAACGTCTAAATTCACTCTCACCTTGTTTTGCATTTTTCTCTATTTTATTCATATTTATTTTGCTTTTATTCAAATAAATACAAAATAACATGCATGAAATAATAAATAAAAAGTATGGACACATGAGCTGATGTTATGGGTTGATATTGGGCCTTAGAATTCGTGCAAGGCATGAGGAAAAAGACTAGGTTTATTGCGTCTCAAGAAGGGCAAGTTTTTCACAATTTTAGAAGTATTTTAATATGTTTGATATTGCTTTGAAAGGGGGCCATTATGTGTGGATTCTTGCCATGTTTACTCACCATTCTATCCCTCTATAAATACAAAACAAAATCATAAGCCAAAAACATGAAATTCCTCTTCAAGAAAGCTCTACAAAATTCTCAAAAATTGCAAAAAGTTGCAAGAGTTCGCAGCTATACTCTCAGGCGCTATTAGTCCAAACAAGTGGGCAAATCAAGTTTTTGAGACTTCCAGGAGTCTACTCAGGCCTCTTACCAAGTCAATCCACGCCCAAAACAACCACACCAAGTAGCTCGGGTTGGGTAAAAATTCTTAATTATAAACTCTCAATTCTTACGTTGTAAATGGTTTATAAGCGTTCATGCATGTTCATACTAATGTTTAGAATATTTTAGAACCATTACTTTTAAGTTTTGATGCAGGAATATGAACATGCCATATCTAAAGCCTAAAAGCCGTGTCCCCGTGGTGCACCCCAAGACATTATCCACACTGGATCCAGCGCAGAACTGGGCTTTGTCCAGTTTGGACTTTTAATTTTGCTTCTTTCTCACCCCTCATTTTCATTTTTGCAGTGCGGCCCATTTTATTTATTTATTTATTTTCTTTTATTTCAATTAATTTTCTTTTATTAAAAAATCATAAACATCATAAAATCAAAGTCACAAAAAAAATATTAGAATTAGTTTTTTTTGTTAATTAAAATTAATTTTAAATTACTTCTTTTTTAATTAATTAATTAATTAGAATTAGGTTTCTATAAATTTAATTAAATTATATTTTCCTAAAAGACAAAAACAACAAAAATATTTCTTTTTATCACTTAGAACTTTTTTAGGGTTTTCCTTCTCCGCGCGCTTTATTTACTTTATTCGCATTATTTTCATAAATTATGTAATTGTCAAAAGGATGTAATAGTTTAACTAGGACCTTTTATATTTTATTTCCCCATTTTGATTTGTAATTCCCCTCATCCGGAAGCCTTGTAATAGCGTGGATTCAAAATTCCCGCACTTTATTTTATGTACTTATTCAATTAACTGTTAAATGAATGCTAATAGGCTTGTATGAAAAGACTAAAACCAAACGTTAGAAAACTTAAACATCAAAGACAAATAACCGAAACACAATACACCTGCACATGTGCATCTCTAGGCTACTCCCACTTCGGTTGCCTTCAGAATAAAAAAGTCACAACTCTCGAACGTGAGGGATTTTAGTGGCAACCCTTTGGTTCAAAGATCATAAAATGACCCTTTCGATGTTGCCTCGGTACATGATCTTAAAACCTTAGGGGTGTTACTAAAGTATCTTTCCATGTTGCCTTTGTGACTATATGATGACCCTCAGCTATCCCTCAAACATCCAACGATGGGGCTACCTACTCACTAATAGTAGGATAGCATTGTCTAAAGAAAAAGAGGAAAAGAACAAACCTTTTCGAGTAGGTAGATAGTTCTTAGATGCTTGCTCAAAACAAAAAAATTTTCACACATACACTCCTTTCCAAAAATATTTTCAAAAACACTTTGTATACGTTCTCAATAATACGAGAAACATTACAAAGTTCGCCGCACTAAGGCATCTTTTCAAAATACTTCTTTTTCAAACACACAAACACAAGGTATTTTCAAATTAGCTAGCATCTAAGAGCCCGTAAATAACTACGGATGGAAAGGGTGCTAACACCTTCCCTTTCCATAATCTACCCCCTTACTCAAAAATAATCTCAAAAGGTCTTTTTCTGTTCTTTTCACCCTTTCCTTTATTGGATAAAAGAAAAGTCGGCGACGACTCTTGCTTACCACAACATTTGTGAATACAAACATAAAACCAATATAACAGTCAGTTCTCCCACCGTATTACAGAACTGACGACTCTACTAGGGATATAAAAAGTGGGGTTACCTTAAAGTTTAGATCATTTTAACTGATTTCCTTGTGTGTTTTGTATGTTTTATTTTTTAAAGGGGTTGTTTGGGTTACTGTTAAAGATCATATACCCAGATTTGGGGCACCTTTTTAGGCAAGTAGCAATAAATCATGGAGGTTGTATGGTGTAGACCGATACGGACAAAGTGATAGCTACGTTAGCGTGATACTTTGGCTTGTACTAATGTTCCTTGAGTCAATTAAGGATAACATTAGGCACTCTCATAGTGCCATTAAGCTCTAACTAACCTTTAGAATCTTTAATTGACTCATCCTAGCCACTAGAAAGTAGTGAGATAGATGGCTTTGGTTCTGACCGAAGATTGGTTGATACTCGATGCTACACTCATTGAAATTGGACTTTCAGGATATTTCGGCCGCAACATTTCGATGCTTGAGCTGAAACAATGCCTGAAAGAAAGGTCAATGATATGAGACTCCTTAGAACCTGATTACTATTACTAGGACTAGTTGAGCCAACTAAAATTTCAAGAGGGTACTTACCTACAAACTCCATGCAAGCTTGAACCTAAGGCTACTTGTGTGACTTGTTTGCTTTCATTATCTAACAACTTGAACTCCTTGCAGAGCTTGTTTGTTTTCATTACCTAACGAAGTGAGTTCCTTGCAGGACCTATTTGTATCCATTATCCAATAACCTGGATTTCTTGCAAGATTTACTTGTTTATGTCACCTTACACTTTTTTTTTGGTGCATAGCATACACATCATAACATCATGCCATAGCATTTCCTTAACCATTTCAAGGATCTCAAGGGTCAGTGAAGCAAGTTATGATGAACCATACGTCTAGTAAGGGGCAAGGGGATTTATTTTCATCTAGCCAACACCGTCAAAGCATGATAACTTGAGTCAGAGGCTATGACCCACTTGACATGGTGAGCTTGATTCTCGTAGAAGTTTATTTAACGATACAAAGTTCTTCAGTCGAAGCTACAGTCAAATTCAGTTGCTAACATTTTCTTGTGTTTCCCCTGCGAGATCCTTGAAAACATTTCATGCATATCATTATATAACAGGTATTCTCGAGACATGTTTCTCATTTTCTCGCTGTTTATTTCAGCAAAGAAAATGGCTCTCAAACAGAACGAAAAATATCTCCAAACTCAAGATGCTCAGTTCAAGGAAATGTTCCTGAATCTATCCAAGGGGAAAGAAGAATTGAAAGCACTTTTCACTGGGAACACGGCCAAGAAAAATCATGAAGATAACCAGGATGACCAGGTGGAACAATTGCAAGCTGAGATGGAAAGGATGAGAATCCAGATGAGTAGTCAGATGGTTCTTATCCAAAATTTAGCTCAGGGACAAGAAGAGTTAAGAATCCTCATCAGTGAACTTCGTCAAGACATATACGATCGTCTGGGGAAAACTGCTAGAATTTGGGGCCTAATCAACGATCAATCTCTCTTGGGAGATAGGGAATCGGGTGACATGTTCATAGGAGAACGTGTTAAAAATAAACTCAAGAGCGGTGAAATTCAGGGGACTGTATCTTCAAGTACTCAGAAGATATCATACAATGGAAATAAGGAGTCTAGTACTATGTACGGATCTCTAATCCAACATCGATGCAACAACGACAACGGGGTAATCAGTGTAAGCAAAATACATATAAAAGACGCTTTATCGAAATCAATGTGTCATTGGCTCAACATTGCAACATGTGTTGGAGGCCAAGCTGGTTACGTTGAAGGATCCTCCTCAGAATCCCAATATCGCCTCTCCAATGTACAATCCAAATGCAAGGTATATGTATCACTCCAACAGTCCTGGACATGACACTAATAGCTGTTGGATATTGAGAAATAAGATTCAAGACTTGATCGACGAAGGAGTGCTGGAGTTCACACAAGATGGTCAGACTGAATTCTTCTACCATCCCTCAAAGGCACGCCATATGAAGTGACAAGTTGAGACAAAGAGGCTTTTTGTTCATTAAAATTTTCAAAATTTTAACTTTCTTTTGATTGTTAGAACACTTATTTGTGTCAAACTTTGTTATTCCATTAATGCATTGCATATGTTTATCTTGAATTAATCCATTTGTTTTCACTATACTGAAACTATGCTTTTACTTCCTTTTTGTGATATTAGACTCTCGATTAAAAGTTGTAAGCCTTTAGAGGGAGGATGACGAAAAAGATACCACAATCATTAAAGTATGCTTTTGAACAGACCTCGCTAGTGACGTACAAGCGTTCTTTCAAATCCTAAACAGTGGAGTTATAAGGAAGATAATCCCTAGTCAAACCCTTTGAGCCTAAGAAGTAGGAGTTTTCTTTTTCACACAAATTGAAACTTTTAATCATGACCTAGGGCAGGGTAGTTTCTCATTTAATTCAAATATGCATTCAGTCGCAAGCTCTACCTTCATACACGATGAATAGTGTCGAAGATGCTCTTCTAAGGACAGTGATGGTTCCCCATAATCACTAAAATAGGCAGTCATTATTTTTCAAAATAAAAGCCCACTAAGTCAAAACCTATGAAGGAGACTTAAGGAAAACTAGGGCATCCCGCTGATTGTAATCACAAAAGAAACAGTTCAGGAAAAAGGTAGGGATAATAAAATATATAAAAATAGGTCGCTACGAATCCTCAACAAAAAATATTACAAAAAAATGATGACTTCCTTCTCAAATAAACTTTCAGTATCCGAACCATCACCGGAATATCAGGGCAAAGATTCTAAACTCAATTGGGATCTAAACACACAATTAACTGAGTATAGGACTGAAGAACATCATGAAAAACGGGTTGGGTACAAATAAAGTTTGAGCCTTTATCCTTTGTTTCTTGAACCGTGAACCAGGCCACGCTATAACACTTAAAAGTCCTAGCTGAAGCATGGGTTATTTCGAAAGCATACTGTTACAAAAAGGTATCCTGACTCCTGTGAGGTTTACTATAAATCCTGAGTTGAATTCATATTCTTATAAAATTATGTTTGTTTACTAAAAATGCATTTTCAAAACTTCGAGACAGACATAAGCTTTGCATTTTTAAAAATGCCATTGTTTGCATATGACTAATTGTTCGACAACAGAGAAATTCGCACAACGGATATTCATTGAACATAAATCCTCTCAATAAACATAATCACCTCAAATGGAAAGACATTTCCAATAACATGCCTTTCATAATCAAGGGGCATGGCATGGTGTCCAACTAATCTGGGGGCGGTCAATTCAAGATTCAAGGAATTTCTCAAAAAGTGCCGAATAGCCAGGGGAAGACCTCCATCTGAATCACTTGGGGCATTGAACATGAGTTCCAGCAAAGGGCCACGTATGATCAAACAAACATTTTCTAGCAGTGTTGCAACACTTACTACTATGGATAGTGACAATTCTCCGCATCCTGTGAACACGGACATAGTCAGAAAATACTACGCATGAAAAAAGACCCGCTAGGTTAATTGGCCTAGGAAAAAATAAGGGCATCTCGGCGAACCAAAAGAGTTCGGGAAAAAATTAGGGATATATAAATAAAACTGTACACCCGATAAGTCGAAAACCTGAAAAGGCGGCTTGGGCAAAAAAAGGGTATCCTGGTGGACTGGAAATCTGAAAGGACAGTCCAGGCAAAAGCTAGGGATTAAAGTGTACGACTATGTCCCGTGATCTCGTCACTTGTCTATCAGTAGAAGACTTATCACCTTGATCATCATTCACCAAGGGCTCTAGAAGTTGAGGTATGTTCAAGTCTCCACGGACCCCCACAAAGTCAATTCCATGATATTATCTCCACAAAGTAATCTTCACAAAGTCATACATTCCCCGCAATTTCCCCAGCAGATCACTCTGGAAGATAAAGGAGTATGATCTTCTTCTTGGAAATATCACTAACCTGTGGAGTTTCAATCAGTACAGTTCATGGAGTTTCTCTTCCCCCAGCTGAGCTTGTTCCTCCAAGGTTGTAAAACCCCCTTCAGACTTCTGCTCTCCAGCATAGTTCATTTCCTTAACCAGGGTGTTTCCTCAGCAAGAGTACTTCTCCATTAATAGGGTTTATTTCCCCAAACAGTTTATCATCTTCTAGATACAGTGAAGATACAATCAAGACATAGATTAATTCTGGAACTCATTCCAGATTTCTCTTCTAGATACAGTACAAATACAATCAAGACACAGATTCATTCTGGCACTCATTCCAGATTTCTCTTCCGGATACAGTTCAGATACGATCCAGATATGGATGTCATTCTGATATTCATTCAGTACATCTTTCAGATATGGTTCAGATACAGTCCAGATATGGATATTATTCTGATACCCATTCAATACATCTTCAGATACAATCAAGGCATGGATTTATTCTGACACTCCCCAGCTTGAGTGTGCTTCTACTACAAATCACTGTCAAATCCCTCTCTCTAGTGAAGTCGTCACTATTCCCAGAGAGTTGCTATGGAACCTAGAAATTGAACCAGATGTCAGTCAAATTTATCCTCCTCAGGAGAGCCGGAAGGTTATCCATCTCTTTTATTGCCAGTCAGAGTACAAACTCCCCAGTAGAACAATTAACATCCAATGTTCTTAAACTCTTCTCCCTAAGCAAGAATTAACACGATCCAATAGAGTTTCCTCAAGCAAAGAGCAAAAATCAATGTTCCCCAGCAGAATTTCCTCAAACAAGAAAGCATGGATCCCCAGTGGAAACAATTCCTTGAAGATCGAATATACACATACTCTTCATCCCCAACAACAGACAGGGATTTATTTTCCCCAGACAAAGATGTCCGGGTTTACAAATGCACCTCAATAACATTTCACATTCATACATCATTTACAAACGACATAGCATATGCATACAAAACACATATAGCAAAATCTCGTTTATTTTGAGAGCGCTGTTACACAATACAATACCTACATCATGCCATTGCATAAAACTAACTTTGTCTTTTTAGGTTAGTTCCCGAACAAATAGAGATTGTCAACAATTTATCATCTTCTAGATACGGTGCATATACAATCAAGACACAAATTAATTCTGGCACTCATTCCAGATTTCTCTTCTAGATACAATACTGATACAATCAAGACACAAATTCATTCTGGAACTCATTCCATATTTCTCTTCTAGATACAATACATATACAATCAAGATACAGATTCATTTTGGCACTCATTCTAGATTTCTCTTCCAGATACAGTTCAGATACGATCCAGATATGGATGTCATTCTGATACTCATTCAGTACATCTTTCGAATACGGTTCAGATATGCTCCAGATACGGATTCCATTCTGATACTCATTTAGTACATCTTTCAGATATGGTTCATATATGCTCCAGATATGGATGCCATTCTGATACTCATTCAGTACATCTTTCAGATACAATTCAGATACGATCCAGATATAGATGTCATTCTAATACTCATTTAGTATATATTTCAGATACAGTTTAAATACGCTCCAAATACGGATGTTGTTCTGATACTCATTCAGTACATCTTTCAAATATGGTTCAGATACTCTCCAGATACGGATGCCATTCTGATACTCATTCAGTACATCTTCCAGATACAATTCAGATATGATCCAGGTACGGATGTCACTCTGATACTCATTCAGTACATCTTTCACATACGTTTCAGATACGCTCAAGATACGAATGCCATTATGATACTCATTCAATACATCTTTCAGATACGGTTCAGATACGCTCCAGATACAGATGCCATTCTGATACTTATTCAGTACATCTTTTACATACAGTTCAGATATGATCCAGATATGGATGTCATTATGATACTCATTCAGTACATCTTTCAGATACAGTTCAGATACATTCCAAATACGAATGTCGTTCTGATACTCATTCAGTACATCTTTCAGATACGGTTCAGATACACTCCAAATACGAATGCCATTCTGATACTCATTTAGTACATCTTTTAGATACGGTTTAGATACGCTCCAGATATGGATGCCATTCTGATACTTATTCAGTATTCAGATACAGTTCAGATACTATCCAGATATGGATGTCATTCTAATACTCATTTAGTACATCTTTCAAATACAGTTCAGATACGCTCCAAATACGGATGTCGTTCTGATGCTTATTCAGTACATCTTTCAGATATAGTTCAGATATGCTCTAGATATGGATGTCATTCTGATACTCATTCATTACATCTTTCAGATATAGTTCATATACGCTCTAAATATGGGTGTCATTCTGATACTCATTCAATACATCTTTTAGTTCAGATACGATCAAGATATAGATTCATTCTGATACTCATACTCAATACATCTCTAGATGCAATCACGATATAGATTCAATCTGACACTCCCCAACACATCTGCTAGATACAATCAAACACAAACTCATTCTAGTACACTTCTCATACGAAGTCAGATACAGAGACCTCTTCCGAATCAGATAAAATCAACCGTAGATTTATTCTGATACTATTTCTAGTTTGGAGTCAACATTTACTTTGGATGAAATCTATAAGCCCATATTTGACGAATCTCAGTCATCTTCTCCAAATGGCATCTATAACCCCATTCCCTATATCATCAACCAACAAAGTTACTTCATGCACAGGCGAGTGCAAGTTTCTAGGCACTCTAGTGTTCAATCATCTTCCACATTCAGATTACGAATGACAGACAGGCCAATCTAAATCTCCAGGTTTAAGAAGATTGAACAGGGGCAGTTGTTGTACCCCAAAATTTACCCTCTCATTTTATTCAAGACATACTCATAGATGTCCCCAAATGCTCAAGGTTTACTAAGAACTGACCAGACAAATTTCTCCTCCTAAGCAATAGATCTCCAACTAGCGTTTCATTTTTCACAAAGAAGTTTGGGTTTCAAAGGCCTCAAGTGATTTCCATGGTTCCTAAGATGTCATCAAGAATTCTCATGCCAAGCTTCGTGCCTTGCATCACAAGTTTTCTCAATCAATGGCTCAAATGTTTGAAAATCAACTGTATTTGTCAAAAAGTCAACTATGGTCAACATACAGTCAAACTTCAAGATTTTTTGGTCAACATCAACATTTTAAAGTGATATCCATCATTTGATCAAGGGTTGATCATGATTCCTCAAGGAATGCTCTTAAATCCTCAAGAATCAAAATTGCTAAATTAGGGTTTCCCTAGAGAAAGTCAACTGAACTTTGACCAGACATAACTTTTACATGCCTCATATATTTTGCCCCAACCAAATCTCACTGTGAATAAAATTAAATTCCCTACAACCTTTATTTTGTCCTCAAGTTCAAAAAAATGCATCATTGAAAAGATATGAGCCAATACATTACAAGTCTTTTTGAAAGTCAATAAAAAGGCATTTTTTGTCAAGGTAAGTTATATCAAACTAATTTCTCCAAATGCAAAAATGGTCAACCTAGAGATTGTAGGGAACACCTTGATCTTTCTAAAAAGTCCAAGATCATCTCCAAAAGATTAAAATTGAGCAAGTTATGACTAGTACAATTTGGGCAAATTGGTGAAAATGCAAAAAAGTCAACTTTGAGCAAAAATACATTTTTAAGTTCATAGACCTATTTTGTGGGATTGAAATATGTCTATGACTTACTCAAGGACCCCTAAATTCACTCTCACCTTGATTTACATTTTTTCTCTATTTTATTCATATTTATTTTGTTTTTATTCAAATAAACACAAAATAAATTACATAAAATAATTTAAAAAAAGTATGGACACATTGGCTGATGATTTGGGTTGATATTGGGCCTTAGAATTCGTGCAAGGCATGAGGAAAAAGACCAGGTTCATTGCATCTCAAGAAGGGCAAGTTTTTCACAATTTTTGAAGTATTTTAATATGTTTGATATTACTTTGAAAGGGGGCCATTATGTGTGGATTCATGCCATATTTACTCACCATTCCATCCATCTATAAATACAAAACAAAATCATAAGCCAAGAACACGAAACTCCTCTTCAAGAAAGCTCTACAAAATTCTCAAAAATTGCTAAAAGTTACAAGAGTTCACAACTATATTCTCAGGCGCTATTAGTCCAAACAAGTGGGCAAATCACATTTCTGAGACTTCTAGGAGTCTACTCAGGCCTCCTGCCAAGCCAATCCACGCCCAAAACAGCCGCACCAAGTAGCTCTGGTTGGGTAAAAATTCTTAATTACAAACTCTCAACTCTTACGTTGTAAATGGTTTATAAGCGTTCATGCATGTTCATACTAATGTTTAGAATGTTTTAGAACCATTACTTTCAAGTTTTGACGCAGGAATCTGAAAATGCCATATCTAAAGCCTCAAATTCGTGTCCTCGTGGTGCACCCCAAGACGTTATCCACACTAGATTCAGCGTAGAACTGGGATTTGTCCAGTTTGGGCTTTTAATTCTGCTTCTTTCTCACCCCTCATATTCATTTTTGCAGCGCAACCCATTTTTCTTTTTGCTTTACTTATTTTCTTTTATTTCAATTAATTTCCTTTTATTAAAAAATCATAAACATCATAAAATGAAAATCACAAAAAAAATATTAGAATTATTATTTTTTTAATTAAAATTAATTTTAAATTACCTCTTATTTAATTAATTAATGAATTAGAATTAGGTTTCCAAAATTTAATTTAATTATATTTTCCTAAAAAACAAAAACAACAAAAACATTTCTTTTTATCACTTAGAACGTTTTTAGGGCTTTCCTTCTCCGCTCGCTTTATTTACTTTATTCGCATTATTTTCATAAATTATGTAACTGTCAAAAGGATGTAATAGTTTAACTATGACCTTTTATCTTTTATTTCCCAATTTTGGTTTGTAATTCCCCCCATCCCGAAGCCTTGTAATAACGTAGATTCAAAATTCCTGCACTTTATTTTATGTACTTATTCAATTAACTGTTAGATGAATGCTAATAGGCTTGTATGAAAAGACTAAAACTAAACGTTAGAAAACTTAAACATCAAAGAAAAATAACTGAAACACAACACACCTGCACATGTGCACCTCTAGGGTACTCCCACTTCGGTTGCCTTCAGAATAAAACAGTCACAACTCTCGAACGTGAGAGATTTTAGTGGCAACCCTTTGGTTCAAAGATCATAAAATGACTCTTTCGGTGTTGCCTCAGAACATGATCTTAAAACCTTAGGGGTGTTACTAAAGTATCTTGCCAAGTTTCCTTTGTGATTGTACGATGACCCTCGATTGTCCCTTAAATATCCAACGATGGGGCTACCTACTCACTAATAGTAAGATAGCACCGTCTAAAGGAAAAAAGGAAAAGAACAAACCTTTTCGAGTAGGTAGATAGTTCTTAGATGCTTGCTCAAAATAAAACATTTTTCACACCTACACTCCTTTCCAAAAATATTTTCAAAAACACTTTGTATCCGTTCTCAACAATATGAGAAATATTACAAAGTTCTCCGCACTAAGGCATCTTTTCAAAATACTTTTTTTTCAAACACACAAACACAAGGTATTTTCAAATGAGCTAGCATCTAAGATCCTGTAGATAACTACGGATGGAAAGGATGCTAACACCTTTCCTTTCCATAATCTACCCCTTACTAAAAAATAATCACAAAAGGTATTTTTCTGTTCTTTTCACCTTTTCCTTTGTTGGATAAAAGAAAAGTCGGTGGTGACTCTTGCTTATCGCAACATTTGCGAATACAAACGCAAAACCAGTATAACAGTCGGTTATCCCACCGTATTACTAATAGGTCCCACACACATTTTCCTGCAATATTGTATGACATTAAAATAAATAGTTAGATAATTATAATGAAATAGTCCTTTAAATAACAATAACTAAAAAATAAATTAATTATACCTTAAATTTGTTAAACCAAGCTTCTTTATTTTTGACATCTTTGAAGGTCTTCCAAAATTCTTTATACATCTGCTGAATTATATCATTTATAACCTTGGCAGCAGTCCGACTCGGCGAGAAACTAAACAAATTTGAATTAACAATATTAAATATAAATTTATATTAAAAATGAAAATGTGTTATCTTAAATAAAAATTTATAAATAAGAAACTTACGAGTTTCCTTTGGGCCAAATCCAAAATCTCCCGTCAATGACATGAATTCTACTCAGATCATCATTCCCTCGAAGATCATTTCCATCCAACATATCATCATCCTAATCCACATGATGATCATCATTATCATCATCCGGCTGCACATGATCATCCTCACGTGCAAGTACATGTGTGGGATGTGGGGTGCGGATCCTCCCGTCTTTGTGGGATGTGGGGTGAGGGATCCTCCCGTCTTTGTAGGATGTGGGGTGCGAGATCCTCTAGTCAGCTGGAAGGATAAGGACATCTGTGTGGGGTGTGGGGTGCTGGATCCTCCAGTCTGCTAGAAGGATAAGGGCATCTGTGTGGGATGTGAGGTGCTAGATCCTCCAATATGCTGGAAGGATGAGGGCATCTGTGTGGGATGTAGAAAACTGGATCCTCTAATATGCTGGAAGGATGAGGGCATCTGGGTCTGTGGGAAAAGAAAACCAGGTGGCTTAACAAAAGATGGTACCCCATACGGGCTAATAAAAGAAGAACTCCCAGATGAGAATGGCATATTCTGAGAGGAGAGCAATGGCACAAAAGAATGAGTATTGACCGTGGACATAGGATTGACCTGACTCTGCAGGAGAGGGCACATGGCCGACTGAGGTGCCTCACATGTTACTAACCTCGGGCATTGGAACTTTTTTACCACTATCCTTACTCTTATCAATTCAAGGTGGCATTTTACCTATTTATATAGAATACACAGTTAATATATATATTCATCAACAAAATACTAAATTTTAAAAATACATATTCATTAACATATTCAATAGATGATTCATTATACTCATCAATACATATTCATTAACACATTCAATAAATATTCATTAACAGATTTAATAAATAGTTCATTATTCTAAATCTTCATGCTCGTCATCCATATCATTCTCATCATATTATCTTCGGATCAAAACTCTTCATCATGCTCTTCGTCCACATTATTATCAACCAAAAATATATACGCATCAACTTAATGCCCCTCAACCATTGTATCAGACAAACTTGTAATTTTTTCATCTGCAATCACATCATTAATTTCCTCAACTTCATCAACTTGATAAGCAGCATCTTCCACTAGATCGCCAATTTCAATATGACCCAGGGGTTTTGTTTTTATTACAACACACCATCCTTGTTTACGTGGTACAAATGAAGGATAAGGAACATAATAAAATTGCCTAACAATATGTGACATTATGAAAGGGTCATACTTTTTGTACCTCTGATCTAATTGAATCTCAAGAGTACCATATGACTTATCTATTTTTGTGCCTCTAGTTGGATCATACCATTCATAATAAAACAAGACAAATTTATTTTCCAAGTCCAAGTGATCGTATACCAACTTGTAGATATGTTTAACAAAGCCATAGAAGTCATCTTCACTGCCATCTGTAACTCCTTTTACAAATACACCACTGTTTATGGTTTTTTTCCCTTCAGTCCATGTCTCAGTGTGGATTTTATATCCATTCGCGAAGTATGTGTGCCATTAATTTACGCTTTGAACAGGGCCTTCAGACAAGTTTCTCAAATGGAGTATTTCTGGAGTCAATGAAATAATGCTAGACAATCTCTCCTTAAACCATGCTGGAAATTGAGCATGAATGACATCAGATGTTGATTGTACACCGACACTATGAAAATAGACGATGTTAAATTCCCTAAAAAATAAACACACTATAAGTTTCAAGATAAAAAGTTTTATATTAACACTGCAAATAAAATTAAATAGTTAGGGTATACTTACTCAAGATATGGTTTAACTTCAACGCAATTGATCAAGACATGGACATGTGCGGATTGCATTTATTTTTGGGTCAACTAATGCACACCCTTCTTTCCAGAGGGAAGACCTAGAGGCCTGAAGACTGATAAGGTGAATTGACTTCTCTCGTTGACATTTATAGGATTCTGTATGATTATAGGAGTTAACATCAAGTGATTGAAATAATGACTTCAAAAATGTGATGTTTCCCGATGCAAGTAATGTGCATATATAAATCCTTCAACTCTAGCTTTATTTTTCACTGATCGCTTTGAATCACCCATGAACCTTTCAAACCGATACATCCACCTATATTGAACAGGTCCACCAAGATAAGCTTCATATGCAAGATGTACAGGTAGATGTTCCATGGAGTCAAAAAACCAGGAAAAAAATACTTGTTCCAACTTACAGAGAATGAGTGGAATGTTTTGGTCTAAATTAATAATGTCATCCACTCTTAAAGTGGACGCACAAATATCTCTAAAAAAATTGACTAATTTCAGTTAGTGGATTAAGCACATGTTTGGGTAGTGAACCAAATGCAATTGGTAACAATTGTTCCATAAAAACGTGGCAATCATGACTTTCATACCATGCAACTTCCCAGTGTTAACATCAACACACCTTGCTAAATTTGAAGAATACCCATCCAAAATTCTCAAATATTTTAACCATCGACAAACCGATTTAGCTTCTTGGGAAGTCATACTAAAACAAGCCTTGTGTTTTAATAATTTTCCATTCGGTTGAGGCTTCAACTCCAACTCTTTCCGGTTACACCAAATTTTCATGTCATGTCTAGCCTTCTGTGTTATCTTTTGTTTTGTCTTTAACATCCATCAATGTGTTAAATACATTATCAAAGAATTCTTCCCAATATGCATAACATCAATATTATGATGCAATAAATTATCTTTTCAATACGGGAGATCCCAAAATATACTTATTTTTACCCAATTGTGTGTGACTCCATATCCTTCAATTCTACATGCTTTGCCAGTATCTGTAAATTTTGGTAGTTCACAAACTTGGTTTCATATATCACCTGGTGACAATCGAGGCGGCGACAGATCTGATACCCGTTCGTCTTTTTTAAAATTTGTCTTGTTTCTTCTATAGGGATGATTTATTGGTAGGAATCTGCGG
>CATIWC010001823.1:0-332263 GCA_948472305.1 Vicia faba | reverse complement strand
TCCCTAAAATCAATCAAAATTGCAGAAAAATTAAACACTTCCTATTTTATAATTCATAACAAAACTATAAAGTCAAAAATAAATTACAGAAGGAATGAGGAAAAATTGTTACCGTAAGAAGGATACAGAAGTAAACATGGATGGACAGTAACAGGACAGAAAAAAGAAACAATTTACAGAAGGAAATATTTTTAGGACGTTCATCTCGCCATCGCACCTAGGGTTTCTATATCTGAAACCCTAGTCTTTCCAAAACCGTCGCTGCTAACAGCTTCACCCTCATTCGGCCGCGCCTCCCTTCGATTCACAAGCACCACTGTAGCATTCCATACTCCTTACCGCGAATCTCGATCTGGACCTCTTCGCGATCTTCCTCCACTAATCTCTGAAACCCATTGTCGTTGTACCTGCAACACAGAAGAGAGATAAGAGAATCAAACGGAACCGCCCACGAACACATAAACACACGGCCGAAGGACGTAGCACCGGACCGGATAAACAGCGCCGCCGCTGTTATTGTGATTTAGGGATTTTTCTTTTGTTGTGGTTGAGAGAGATAGAAGAAAGGTAGTCGTCGGAGAAGAGAGAGGAGGGTCGGTGTTTCTGCCGCTGGTAAATAGGCTCTCTAGGGTTCTGTTGTAAGAGAGGATAAGAAAGGAAGAGAGCGAAGAGAGGAAAAAGGTAAAACAAAAGAATGAAAATTATGTAAAAATATAATGTTTTTTTTATATTTTAATATGATGCATGTCACATACAATTGTTATCATACTCCCTCGCTCATATCCGTTTGATCTCTATCGTACGTTCTAAAACGCATCCCCGCAATATTATCCTACAACCGCGCATATGCTGGCTAACAGACCCCCTCCCAAGCGTTTGGGCTTGGCCCATGCTATCCGCACCCGTTCTTTTATTTTTTTTAGTCATGCCATTAGAACACCCCCCCCGAATTTATTGGGCCCAGTCTAAAATCTGGAATGGGGTCCTATTATTTTACTCACCCCCTTTTACTCTGTCTTCCAAACCAGCGCACCCCCAACGCCTCCTGCAACAACCATTTGGGCCTTTGCCCATCAGCCCAACAGCCCTATTGCTTTACACACTCCCAATTTTACTATTTAACTCCAGAACACGCCCCTTGACCTTTTGGGTTTGAATTCAATATTTGAATTCAGGTCCTTTCTATTAGAACCTCCACCTTTTACTACCATACTATATTTTACGCCCCTGCATTTTTTTTATATTTTTGTTTATTTTATCATTTTAACTTTTTATATTTTCTAAATTTTATTATAATAATTATTATATGTTATACTTTTTATTTTAATAATTATTATATATGCATGTTTATTATATATTATACTTTTAATAGTTATTACATATGTTTTATTATATATTATACTTTCAATAATTATTATATATGTTTCTATTATATATTTAACATTTTTAAATATTATATTTACTATTTATTATTACTTAAATTCATTAAAACACTATTTTTGTTAATTGTACTAAAACTTATTTTTATGCATGCATTTAAATAGAGTTCTCTTTTAAATAATTAACATACTAAAAAATATAAATCAACCGCGAACTACGAAATGAGATTCTGATCATCCTAGGAGGATATGTAGGCATACGATCAAAAATTGTGGCGAGTTCTCCTAACTAAAATTAAAACCCTATTTCTTAAAATGCGCTTCTAAACCTAACATCCTTGTGAACAAGGTAGACGAGGGGTGCATAACACCTTCCCTTCATCTAGAACCGAGTCAACAACCTAGAATCTCTAACTTTTTAGGGTTATTCCTTTATATTCTTTTCCTTTAAGATAAAAATTAAGGGTGGCGACTCTGTATTTAAAACCAGTTGCAACAACGCAAAGTGAGAAAACAAATGTTTTGCTCTTCGTCGATGATGTCTCGCACAACTAAAACAACACATAGTCATTAAAAGTCGATACCCACATGATTATTAAACCTTAATCTATCTATAGAGTTAAAACCCAATAGGTGTTCATTCTAAATCCGAATCTAAGGAGTATATGTCTATAGCAACTCAAATCTAAATAAAGCAAGCAATCACCAAGAATGTTTTGTAAAGAAAGAATCATACAACATCATGAATAATCATTATACATACAAAACAAAGCATACTTACAAACAAACACCAACACTAGAGGGTTTCAAAGAGAAGAAAAGAGGAGAAAACCCAATCTTTTTCATTGTCAGACACAATCAATTAAGCTTCCGACCATGAATCATCCGATTACAAGCCACAAATTTTGTTTTCTAAGCTCTAACCTAAGAAAAATGAAGGTGATGACTTTGGGAACAAATACCCCAAAGCATAACCCTAAATATCCGTTTATAATTATATTTATACACTTTTAAAAATTCGCAGACTGGGCTAAGCGCCCTCAGAGCGCGCTTAGCACGCTCGCTACTGTTCTAAAAAAACCAGCTTTGTATTTTGGCCATAACTTTAAAATCGTAACTCCAATGTGCGCATGGTCGGAAGCGTTGGAAAGCTTATTCAATGATTTTTCTAACAATGACTAAATATAAAAAAAAATTATTATTTTTATCATATTTGTTTTGAGCCTTATTTGTTAATGAATTGCTTAAAATTGCGCGTTTGAAGCTGTGTCTTCGATAATTTGTTGGTCATGCTCCAAATACGCATCAATACCTACAAAATAAATAGAAAACTATCAAATGATACATTATGTACATGAAAATACAAATATATACAAACTAGACGTATTTACAAACAAAATGGGGATTTATTGCAAGAATATCAACAAAAGAATAAATAAGTGCCACCAAACTTATATACAAAATGATGACATTTTGGCACTTATCAACTCTCCTAAACTTAAAACATTGTTTGTCCTCAAATAAAGCCAAACAACCTAAAGAAACAACAACGACATCTAAGAAATCACGCAACAAGTTATGAAAACGAAAAACAAATGCAATGGTTCAAATAAAAAACATACAATTAAAGTAAACACTTACCACTAAACTATGACGATAGCATAATCACGAAACAAGAGTTAAGTACAAAAGTCATGCCAAACTTTCTAAAACAACGCAAGTTCAATCATGAATCACACCTAGCAAAAACAATCATCGGTATATGAAAAACTCATAAAATAAGGGATTTTTCACTCACACAACAATCTTGCAAACAAAAGACTAAATTATACAATCATCTAAAAACTCATATTAACAAAATAAAAGCAAGAATCAAAAGGGATTTTCGAGGTTGTAATGTGGTCGGGTAACCAACCAAGGGGAAATTTCTAAAGCTAATCGAAAAAAAAACTTGCCTAAATCTAAGGGAGTGATCAACTCACAAAGTTTCAAGCACAAAACTCCAATCAACTTTTTCCATATTCCCAAATTGTCAAATTAAAACAACATACTTATTTTCACAATTATTTGAACTCTTTTTATTTTTCTTTTTCAAAGCTTTATCATTTTTTTCTTTATTTTTCTTTTCTTTTTCAATTTTCAATTTTCTTTTCTTTTCTCAACCTCATAACAATCAACCAATAAGTGAATAATCATCCTTTCCCCAAATTGAATTCAACCACATCATCATGTGAATACTCCTTACTTTTTAAGGCAAGGTAAAAATTCATACAACAACACAAAGTTAGGGGTTCAAGAAAAAAAACAATCAAAATCCATACAAAAAGTGAATTTGATACTCATAGACAAGCATCAAGTTCAAACAACAAGGATAATGACCAAAGGCTCAAAGGGGTTACAAATGATCACACACTCACAAGGTGAATTAACTATTTGGATAAGGTAGTTGTGCTCATAATGAAACAAAAATGCCTTGATCCTTCTCATGTTTTCATATAATCAACACAAACAAAAGATTAAGCATAATAAAATCCAGTTAGAACAAGAATGTTGGTACTCCGCGCATATGATAAACAATGGAAAACTTCCTCACAATGGGGGGATCTAAAGTGATTCACATCATGAAAAAGTATACAAAAGAATGAATGAAATGGAAGTTGTAAAAAGCCTAAGTATCATGAATATGTTAAAGTCTAGAAAGAGATAAACACATACCTTGGACGTGTACAAAAATTTAAACACTATCATTACCATGCACTCGCAAGTTAAAACGTTCAAAAATGGACAAACACCTCATGCAACTTCAAATAACCGGAAAAAAATTGGAGTCCAAACAACAAACAAAAACATTAGAAATTACTACTAATATGTACTTTATAAATAACCAAGGTGAAAGTGGGAAAATGACTAAGTGAAACATAATTCCACTGGACAAACTCCAGACCACGCTTAGCCCGCAGACCCTCACTTAGCACGCTACACCAGAAAACTCACGCTTAGCACACACAGACCCGTGTTTAGAGCCCACAGGTCTGTGCAGAAAAATCATATTCGCGTTTTATTCTCCTTACTAATCCACCACTATCACCTACACATCTCAAATGCAAAAAAATGGACCGAAAAGGTCGAGTGAAAATGGATTAAACAAGTTGTAAAATGAAGATTTTAGAATTTTACGAACATTCCGAGTACAACTTGTTTAATGAATCTTCACCATAATACCTAATCTAGAATGAAAAAGTAATAACGAAATAAAAAAATGATAAAACATGCTTGTTTTACGTCGTAAGCTCAACGTCTTTACTGTGCTTAGCTAGTAACTTCCTCCCTTCATGCCATGGTGATTCCTCACCGCGCAAACCAAAAGCAAGTGTCTTAACCAAATACTTGAACAAACATTAAAACAAAACAAGTATATATTGACAAGTATAAATGTATCAAAACAAAACAAGAAAGTATGTATGAACAATATAAACATTATGTGCAAAACTTAAAAATAAAGAAATTATCGTAATGTGAAACAATAAAAACACTAATCCCCAACAACGACGTCATTTTGCTGAAGCGGCAAGCAAAAGTAAGTATTTTTATAGGTTATATCATATTGTCTCCACAAGGATTAGTGCCACTGAATTTCCGCTCGATAATTTCTCGCGTTAATGAGTTTGGTTTAAATTGGGTTTGAAGTGGTAAATGCGGGAATTAAAAGTTATGAACATCAAATAATTTCATTATTCGAAAAGGAGAAAACTCTCCGGATTGAATTTCTCATGCTCATTAAATACTTAAACTAATTACTCAGTCGCACTCAACCTTAGTCACTTGTCAAAATCAGAACGTACCACTCACACAGAGGTTATGTTTAACAGAAAGTGAGAAAACAACTGTTTTGCTTTTCGTCGATGATGTCTCGTGCAACTAAAACTACAAAGGCATTAAGAGTCGATACCCATATGATTATTAAGCTTTAATCTATCTCTAGAGTTAAAACGCAATAAGTGTTCATCCTAAATCCCAATCTAAGGAGTATATGTCTATATCAACTCAAATCCAAATAAAGCAAACAATCACCAAGAATGATTTGTAAAGAAAGAATCATAAAACACCATGAGTAATCAATATATATACAAAACAAAGCATACTTACAAACAAAACCCAACACTAGAGGGTTGAAAAGAGAAGAAAAGAGGAGAAAACCCAATCTTTCTCGGTGTCATACACAATTAATCAAGCTCCCGACCACGAATAATCTGATTACAAGCCACAATTTTTTAAGCTCTAACCTAAGAAAAATGAAGGTGATGAATTTGGGAAAAAATACCCCAAAGCATAACCCTAAATATCTGTTTCGAATTCTATTTACACACTTTTAAAAATCCGCAGACCAGGCTTAGCACCCTCAGAGCGCGCTTAGCACGCTCACAGCTATTCCGAAAAAATAAGCTTTGTATTTTGACCATAACTTGAGAATTATAACTCTGATTTGTACACGCTCAGAAGGTTGGAAATCTTATTCAATGATCTATCTAACAATGACTAAATATCAACCAAATTTATGAATTTTCTCTTATTTGTTTTGAGCCTTGTTTGTTGATGAATTGCTCAAAATCACGCGTTTGAATCCGTGTCTTTGATACTTTATTGCTCATGCTCCAAATACACATTAATACCTACAAAATAACTAGAAAACTATCAAATGATACAATATGTACACAAAAATACAAATATACACAAACTAAACGTATTTACAATTAAAGTGGGGATTTATTGCAAGAATATCAACAAAAGAATAGATAAGTGCCACAAAAATTATATACAAAATGATGATATTTTGGCACTTATCACACGCTCATTGTATTTCAACTCTTAAGTTGATTGTTCCTTGAGAGACTAAAGGTTAGTCAGAATTTCTTAAGAAGATATTGACGGGTAGTATTTGTGGTTTGAAACATTGATAATTGGTCTTTGTTGTGTCTGTAATCAGTTCGATTATAGTGGATTAAGTCCTAATTTGAGAAGGCAAAATCACCTTTGTTTTGTCTTGAGAAGGATTTATTTTAAATCTTGAAACCTAATTTAACCCCCTCCCTATTTCTTGTATTTCTCACACCTTCAATTGGCATCAGAACTCCGATTATGGTATTGATTGTTTATAAAGAACTAAAATTTCTGTGAAACACAATGGTTATTGCACTACCACCAGTTGTGCCTGTTATCAATGACAAAGATAATTATAACGATAAACCTCTAATCTTTGATGGATAAAGATTTGGCTCTTTGAAACATAGACTTGGAAAGTTTCTTTCTTGGTCACGATGTTGATCTATGGGATATGGTAGTAGATGTCAACGAACATCCTGTGGATTCAAGTGGAAACAAGATTGAAAGAAGAATGATGAATGAGAAACAAAAGAAAGATTATAAGAATCATCATAAAGTACGAACTATTTTGTTGAATATGATTTCCTATACTGAGTATGAAAAGATAACAAATAGAGACTCTACTAAGTCTATATTTGATTATTTGAGAATGACTCATGAGGGTAACGCTCAAGTGAAAGAGATCAAGGCACTTGCCTTGATTCAGAAATATGAAGCCTTCAAGATGAAACACTTGAAAACATGTTCCCAAGGTTTCAGACTCTTGTTGCAGGACTAAAGGTTCTGAACAAAGGGTATTCTAATTCAGATCATGTGAAGAAGATTATCATAAGCTTGCCAACAAAGTAGAGGCCTATAGTAATTATGATCAATCTAGCTAAAAATATAAACAACACTTCTCTTGAGGAACTGATTAGTTATTTGAGAAGCCACGAGATTGAGCTTGAACAAGATAAACCTCAGAGAAAAGGTAAATTTATAGCTCTAAAATCTAGTAGAAGATATGATAAGACTAAATCTCTTCAAGCTGAAGAGGAATAAGAATCTGAAGAAGATTCAGAAGAATATGAAGACGAGTTATCACTTCTTTCTAGAAGGGTAAACCAACTTTAGAAGAGGGAGCAAGGTTACAAGTTTAGAAGAGCTAGAAGGACATGTGTTCACTTCGAGTCTACTTCTAGACTAAAGAAGTCTGGTGACAACAAATATGTCACATGCTATGAGTGCAAAGAGTCGGGCTATTACAAGAATGAGTGTCATAATCTCAGAAAGGACAAGCCTAAGAAGAGAGCCTTTAAAAGCAAGAAGAAAGAGCTAATAGAAACCTGGGATGATTCAGACTCTTCAGAAGATGATTCTGAAGAAAAGCAAGCTAATGTTACACTGATGGCGAGCATTAGAGCATCTGATGAGAAGATCCAATCAGAAGTAGAATCTGAATTTGACTTCGATGTTGAAGAGGTGTTTTCTGACATATCTCGTTCTGAATTAATATAATATTTATTTGAGATTCTGGAAAAACATCAGGAGCTTCAAATCAAATTCAAGGAACTGAAAAAGGTCCATGAATTTGTTTCTGAGGAACACAGTAAGCTTAAGGAATAATTCTCCATTTTAAATGAAGAAATTTTTTTTCTTAAGGATGAAAACTCTGCTCTCAAAAGTGTGAGTTCCAAACTTGAGAAGGAAATTCCTTCGGAAGCTTCTGAAAATATTGACGATGTCATAAAGAAATATGACAAGTCTTTCTAGAATTTTTTAGCTAGAAACTTAGGAAGAAGCTTAATGGCTTCAGTGATCTATGGCGTTAGTAGAAACGGGGCTAGAGGCATTGGTTATGATTCTTATGAAGAATCTGATTGTGAAAAAGAAGATAAACCTAATTGAAATTTTTTGGTACATGCAACACATATTAATAAGGGTTAAATGCATTTACCCCCTGTAATAGTAGCGAGTATTGATTTACCTCCCTTTTAAAAAATTTCCCTCAAATTTGACCTTGGGTCAAGATTCCAGCAAAATCTGCATATGTGGCGCTTGACGTGGCTTTTTCTATTTATTTTTAATTTTTTTTAAATTCCACGTGGAAATTCGACTATTTTTAAATTTTAAATTTTTTTTTAAATTTTAAATTTTTTTTTTTATTTTCTCCCACTTGGACAAGCTTATTATTTTGTTTTATTTATCCCATATTAATTTCATACATTAATTTTGTGTGGTACTTAAATTTTCTGGTAGGTGCTTAATTTTATTTTTTTGGACGGTCGATATTTCGCCGACAAACGTTGAATGGTTTTCTCGCTGATTCCGATAACAGGAGGATGACAAAGATCGAGTATTGAAAACATTTCATAGGTACTGATGGTTGGATAAAATACAACCTGATCGAGTTGAATCATCAATAATACAATTTTAAACAAACGTTTGACATAATGAACACTAGAAAAAAACAACATTAAAGTCAATATAAAAAACAATCTGGTGAAAATCAGAAATTACTTTGTCAGCAAAAAAAATTGTGAGACACACATTATGTAATAAAATATTAAGATTAATTAAAATACATTGTCAATTTAAAACTATTTTATACTGTTATCTAATTAAAATTAATTATTTTGACATATAAAAGAGAAAAATATGAAAGAAATAGTTATTAAAAAAATTTAATTCTAATTGAGTGATAGTGTAAAATTAATTAGTCTTTAAAATATTCACTCTAAGTTATTATTACTTGGGCATTATTATTTGGTTCTCATAGGTATTATGAATTATTAGTTATTGGAGATAAATAAATATAGTAGCTTATATAAGGACCCAATTGTGTTTTAAATAGGGCGTATTTAGTTTAGAATCTTGTTGTTGTAAGTGAGGTTGAGTATCCCTAATACTCCCTTTATATATTACTTGTTTTCAGGAGGAAAAAAACTCAACAAAGTACAATGTATTTTAACTACTAATTTATTAGATTCGTATTTTTTACTCACGTGTATACTATGTTTTTGATCGTGTATACTATTAGATTCATATTTTCAACCGTCCAAAAAAACAAAATTAAGTACCCACCGGAAAAGTTAAGTACCACACAAAATTAATGTATCAAATTAATATGGGATAAATAAAAAAAACAAAAAAAAAACAATAAAATAAATAAATAAATAATTTTTTTTTTTAAAAGATTAAAAAAAGTTAAAAAAAATTAAAAAGATATATTAAAAAAATTAAAAGTAGTCGAATTTTGACGTGGAATTAAAAAAAATTAAAAAATAAATAAAAAAAGCCACGTCAAGCGTGGGTATGCAGATTCTGTTGGAATCTTGACCCAATGTCAAATTGGGGGGAATCTTATTTTGTTGAGGGGCTAAAAGATTTTTTTTTTAAATGAGGGTAAATCAAAACTCGCTACTATTGCAGGGGTAAAATGCATTTAACCCTATTAATAATGATATCCCAACATTAGAACAATGTCAAGACAGATGTTACAATATTTATTGACATACTTAACAGATTTATCAAGATGCAAGTGAAATTGAAATAAAATTGTAGAATGATAAATAATACGTAAAGTGGTTAACCCATTTCGGTGCAACATCACCTACTCTGGAGGCTACCAAGTCAGGAAAGAAATCCACTATTAGTAGTATCAATTCAAAATCTAAACAGTCACAATTTACAACTTCTCATTTAATCCTTACCCAGTATAACTTCTACCTAGAAATCATCATCTAGACATAAGAAATCACCTTCTCACTTCCTAAATCATCTCAGTGATATCTAACAGTCACAATCCCAATGACTATATCAAGAATAACTCAATAAGAAGATTACACTTCCAGTACACAACTCAACTCTTTTGCTTAAAAGCTTCAAGAGTGAGAATAATACTCCACTCATTACCTAAAGGCTTTTAAGTGAGAACATTATGTCTACCACAAGTATCAAAAGATACAAGGGTGACCTACACCTATACAAGAGACTCTTAAAACCTAAGACTCTAAGCTTCCCCTAATTTACAAATTATTGAAAGTTCAAATTACATTATGTTAAGTCTTCTCTTTAAATACACCTCTGAAGTCCATGGGCTTCAAATTTTGCATCCAGAAGTTTCTTGATCTATAAGCTGAGTGATGCACCAATTGTGTAACAAAGTCTCCTTAAATCTTGGAACAAACAATACAAAGTTTTCTAAATTGTCTCAAGACCCAATTTAGTAACTAATGTACAATTGAAGATATAAAACCTATTTCAAATTAAATCTTTTTGACCTGCAAAATTTACTGAGATATATCCAAAAGGAATATCACATAATCAAATCAAGTCTGTCAAGATTTAAAAATAGTCACGCATGTGAAGAATGGAAAAACACAAGAAATGGGGGTTTAAATTGGGTTTTTTAAAACTTAAAGAAAAGAATACGTTGGTTATTCTGTTTCATTTGAACTCAAACTACTCCAGTCCACCCGCCAAGGTGATTTCACCTCTCTCAACGAGGTCTTAATCCACTAATCAAACTTGATTACAAAGCTACTATGACAACCGTCAAAGTCTTCTTGAGTTTAAACCACAAGCCGGTTTTCTCAAGGAATTTCACTAAAAAATATTGAATAAACATGTACAAAAACGTTTTCTAATAAAACAGTATCACAAGTGATGTTTTACACAATTTTGATTTTGAACGTTTGAGGATGATGAAGATTGCTTCGTTACTGTGCGTGAAAATCGTGAATGATTTCTCCTTCAAACTTCATTTAAATAGGCGAAGCATGTAGGAGCTTTTGGAATATTGTTCAATGATAATTAAAGAGCTTTCCAAAAATAGAGATCCTTGTTCCCTTCCAGTCGTTACTTTTGAAATGGTAATAATTGATTTGTAACACTTCAGAACATGCTTGCTTCAAAGATGAAAGTTTCCATTGCTTCTTTCCAGAGCTTTTTGAATCAGAAACACGAAGTCCTATTTGTAGCGTTAGAACTTCTTTAAGAGATGTTTAAAATCAGAGTTGAAATAGCTATTTAACTCATCTTCTGAGCTTCTTCCATCAGAACTTCTCTGCAAAACAAAATACAAATTTAGGGAGCATAATTGTTCTTTTGAGTGTTTGTTATCATCAAAACTCTTACAAGGATTGTAGAATCAAGCTATGTTTTAACAGCATGTTGTACCAGACCAAGATGTCATGACATTTATCTTTGACATCTGGTTGAAAAACTAGAGAGAGGAATAAAATATCAAAAGAATAAGACCACGGAGGAATAGAACCACAAACCAAACTACACAAAGACTTATATCAAAGATACATCAGTTACACAAACACAAGCTACATGCTAAACATGTAACCTTTGTACATGAGGAAGAAGATGGGCTGCATCTTCATAATCGTTCAAGTTACTCCCCATAAACCACAAAACCAGTTCTTATCTCAGAGATAAATCTCCCCCTAAAAAACACAACACATTAAAAGAACAAGCAGCACAATCAGCATACATAATTCAGAGTACAAGACACAACAATGCTCATAACTCAGAATACAAGACACAACAGAACATACAGGATGTTGTAACATCCTATAGGACATCCTATAACATCTACAACATAAGAAGCACAAACAGAACAGACTAAAGACACACAAGGAAGACAATCATGATCCCCCTAAAATGTTGCATAAAGCGAACAACAATTGACTAAACCTAGACCTACAAACACTCTTTCCCCCCATTTTTATCCAAAAATTGACAAAAGCTGAGTAGAAAGAAACTGACACACAAAAAGAATCAAAAGAAGCAAGAATTGATTCAAGACAAACAAAAGAAGACCCCAAAAGAAATTGATTCAATAACTTTATGCAGGACTAGTAACACCAAACTGACTCAAAAGAAACAACAAAAAGGAACAAAAAGAAAGAACAAACTAGGACTCACCCAAAGAGACACAAACTAAGGGTTAAAAAATGACTCAAAAACAAGACTGGCTCAATGAACAGAAAAAGAAAAAATAGAAAGAAAAAAAACACATTTTTTTTTTGTTTTTTATAACATATATCATATAGTAGCTATCCAACACAATCTCCCGAGTCAATGAAATTGACCTAATCTTCATCAACATTTGAGTCTGAGTCATGTAGCGTAACATGATTCTTCTTGAGGGACTTCATCTTTGTTATAGATGTTTTCCCTGTTTTGGATGTTCCAGTAGATGTTCCAACATTTGTTATAGTGTTAGACACTGCTCTCTTTGAACCAGAACCCACTTCCTTCTTGGTTTCTAGCAAAAGAGTCTTCATTGCATCAACAATTTTTGAAGATTTGCTCATGTTGAAATGCAACTTGTGAGGATGGTGAGGTAGTAAGGCCTTTAAATACAAGGAAAGTTACCTAGTTTGTAATGAAACCTTGCTTGTAACTACAATCTAGTCAGTGAAAGCATTATCGAAAGGAGATAAAATCTTCTTTAGTAACAGTGCACCACTCACAATAGGAGAGACACACATTCTTGTTCAACTTTCTCTCTTTCCAAGCTTTGACCGCTTAAAAATGTTACAACATTTGAAATGACTTTCTCCATGCTATTGAAAATGATTCTTCTCAGATTGCACACTCCACTATGTGAAAGAATATAGTTGGCAGACCGTCCAAAAAGTTACTAGTGCAGTTCCAAAAGTATCCTACATATTCTCAATGTAACTTACACCTCAAGTTATAATGAAAATACTTCCAATTTTTCTTAGCCATACCAAGCTTAGGAGTGTTAACGTTATCCTGTAGCAAGAACCCTAACATAATGATGACATAACCAATGACTTTGTTCTGCAAGCAGAATAAAATCTTTGTACCTTGATTGCAGTAGCATGTCACACTATAATATCATGACATCCACTTTGACATTACACTCTTTTAGTAATAAACCCAATTGAAAATACATCTTCCTCCAACAATGTACCTAATCTTAAAGATATACCAGGATTCAATTAATTATAATCCAGGAGAACAAAATATCCTCCAGTAATACAATCTTCTTCAGACTTAGTCAAAATATTTTTACTCCAAGACTCACTATCATTATATATTTCATCTCTGAAACAACTAATGATCATAGACCAAAATAAACTCCAAATAATGAACTCCCTTTTCAAACAAAATGTTTTTTTCCTTGAGAGTTTTCTTATTCAGTTCCTCCTAGCCCTTTAGAATCTTCCACAATCTCCGGAGTAACATATTGTTATGATGATGTTCCAACATCTAGTTGAACATCAGCCCCTTCTTCAATGAACACATCACTGATTTTGATCTTGAAGTTAATCATCACTAAAAGTACTTCTCTCAATCGAGTACCTCAGAAACATACCTTGTTCTCATTCAAGGAGTAGATAAGAACCTTTGAAGACTTCATAAATACTAGATTTTTCTTTGATATAAATCACAACAGAAAATCATATAAATGTCTCTATCCACTAGGACACTCATATTGCATTGAACTAATCAGATCTATAGAACTGGTTCTAGAGCTTTTGCAACTGTATGATGTTGCACCTTCTCGTGTGACATGTTGACTTCATCTTCCTTCAACATCAAATAAAAGGATACAAATTAAATACTTGTGGAGTCCATAAATAGATTTTTTTAAAATCCTCATAAGAACTTCATACATCTCAATATAGACAAAACATTCGTCCTTGATGACATATACCTTCAGACCTTGATCACACAACTGAATCATGTGAAACACAATAGCCATTCGTCCTTCAGTAAGAAGAAAAATGATCAAAACTTAGAGAATCCATCCGGAATTCTTTAGTTACCCAATGCCCTTAATCTTCCTTTTCATTATCAATAACACACAGAACAATTGATAGAATGGGACTAAACACAAAACCAAAAACACTTTTACTGCAGTCAAGTATCTGGAACAGTTAGTGCTAAAAGACCAATCATCTTAGTTGAAGTTCTAAGAAAGATATGAGAAATAAGGAAATTATCACCTTCTTTTAATATTAACCACTTCATGGTTAACCTATGTTGATTTTGACCTTTGAGGAAGTCAAAGAAAATAAAGAAAACTGTTAAGACCAACTTTTCACAGAAGATACATCTCCAATGCAAATATTTGCCTCTAACATGAGTATTCTGATGTCTAGCAAAATGTTGAGACATTAAGATTTACATCCTTGACTAAACTTTCCTTTTGATACAAACAACCTTTTGTCACTTGAGTTTTCTCTTTTCTAGTTATAGCTTGAAAACTCCATCCTCCTTAGGCTTCCAATCATCTTTCCACTAGAAGAAACCTCTTTAACTGTTATGAACTATCCTTACAGACTTGATCAAGATATCAAGTTTTAGGATTAGTAGAGTCACTTTACCTTGCAAGTTATATATGGTAGACAATCATTCATTCTCTTAAGACATAAGATCATAAATAAGCCACCTTCTATTTCTTCATGGTTGACAACCCTCTTTATTCTAGATACACAAATCTTTGAATAAAACAGCCAGCACATTATGTGATAATTCTTCAACACGTAAATCTTCATTAGAAGTCCATCTTCCAGTCAAACTAGTAATATCCTTGGAAAATTTATAATCAGGATCACTTTCCTAATTAAGCCAAGGTATAGAAAACCCACACAGTTGTTCTTAAGATAAGTGAGGCCTTCTGCTCCACAAAGATCCAAGGTCTTCACACTCATAAGAATGCTTAGACATTGATTGATCTATACTCTAGTTCCAGCCTTTTTCCTTTAGCATCACAGACTTGCTGAATTCAGTACAAATGTTCTACATATTTGGTCTAGACATTCTGTCCAATCCCTTCAACACATGATTGGATTTCCTTCCAAGGAATACAATAGTAAAAAGAAACCATTCATCAGAGACCAGGATCCAAGTTCCTAAACTTGGAATCCAAAATACTTCTCTTGTTGTTCTCCAATGGCTTTTCACTTTCATGTCAAACCACTTGATTAGAAACCTGAGAAAACTTCTTCTTGATCATCCTCACGTCTGAATTCTTTTCTTCCAAACACACTTAGATGTGACTTTATGAGTGGACTTGATTAGGGATGTCAGTTTGGACCTGTTAATGGGGATCCCCGCGGGGAACGCCCCGTTCGGGGCCCCAAAGATGGGGAATTTTCCCCCGTGGGGGCGGGGATGGGGAGAAAAATTCCCCCGAAAGCATTTCGGGGACGGGGACGGGGAATACACCCCCCGCCCCGCCTATTATCCGCGGGGACCCCGCCCCGCCTATTATTTTAATATAGTTAATTTAATATATATATTTTAGATTAGGTTTTTTAGTCATTTCCTTTATGTTTATTTATAAAAATAAATAAATAAATATTCATGTATTTATTAAGAGAGAGAAATGTAAATACTAGTATTTTTTAATAACATAATAAATATGTGAATTCTTTGTGCTTTTTATTTTTATAGAAAATATAAACATTTTAAAAAAATAAAATATTAATGAATAAATGTAGGATCTATGGGGATCCCCGCGGGGAACGGGGATCCGCGGGGAACGGGGATCCGCGGGGAACGGGGATGGGGATAGAAATTCCCCCGTGACGGAGATCGGGGATGGGGACGGGGAATGAATTTGATGGCGGGGAAAAAGATGGGGAAGTGTCCCCCCGGCCCCGCCCCGCCCCATTGACATCCCTAGACTTGATAAATTCCCAAGTTTTTTTGGATACAGTACAAGTGATGTAGAGAACTTACCAATTCCATAGAACATGAAGTGTATAATTTTAGTGACAAAAAGCAAACTCAAACTCTTCCCTTATATATTTTTAGCACCAAGATTCTCATATCCTGATAATTCTTCAAGATATGTTGTCCATTGATAACCTGAATGTTATCATTCCAGTCTTCCAAAAAGAACAGTAGTACCAGAAAAATACTCCCTGAAGCTCACCTAATAAACCATGGTGTCTTCTCTGATACCAATTGAAATTTTTGGATACAATTAACACATGTTAATACTGATATCCCAACATCAAAACAATGTCAATACATATGTTACTACATCTATTAACATACTGAACAGATTTATCAAGATGCAAGTGATACTGAAATTAAATTGTAGAATGATAAATAACACAAAGTTGTTAACCCGGTTCAGTGCAACATCACCTACCCTGGAGACTAATAATCGAGGAAGGAAATCCACTATTAGTAGTATCGATTCAAAGACTAAACAGTCTCAGTTTACAACTTCTCACTTAATCCCTACCCAGTGTAACTTCTACCTAAAAATCATCATCTAGACATGAGAAATCACCATCTCACTTCCTAAATCACCTTAGTGATATCTAATATTCCCAATCCTAGTGACTGTCTCAAGAGAAACTCAATAAGAAGATTACACCTCAAATACACAACTTAACTCTTTTTCTTAAAAGCTTCAAGAGTGATAACAATACTCAACTCATTACCTAAAGGCTTCTGAGTGAGAATATTACGTCTACCACAAGTATCAAAAGATACAAGGGTGACTTACATCTACACAAGAGACTCTCAAAACCTAAGAATATAAGCTTCCCCTAATTTAAAAGTTATTGAAAGTTCAAATTACATTAGGTTAGGTCTTCTCTTTAAATACACCTCTGAAGTCCATGTGATTCGAATTCTGCGTCTATAAGTTTCTTGATCCATAAGCTGAGTGATGCACCAATTGTGCAGCAAAATCTCCTTAAATCTTGGAACAAACAATACAAAGTTTCCTAAATTTTATCAAGGCCCAATTTAGTAACTAATGTACAACTGGAGATATAAAACATGTTCCAGATTAAGTCTTCTTGACCTACAAATTTTAGTGAGATATATCCAAAAGGAATATCACATAATCAAATCAAGTCTATCATGATTTAAAAATAGCCAGGCATGTTGTACCAAACCAAGATGTCATGACATCTGGTTGAAAACTCATAACATCGAACCTGTTACGACAATTGATAAAAAATACTGCAACATCTTGATCAACACCAGTATAGAACCAAATTTTAGCAAAATTATGCCAATCATAAAACCATGGAACTAACACTAATACTCTTCATTCTCATTTTGGATGGCATCTTTAAGCCAATCTCCGACAGTCTTCTGTCATCTTTTCCAAATAGCATCTGTAAGCCCATTCTCGATATTATTCACCAACAGTATCACTGCGGGTGAGTGCAAATTTATGGGCACTCTAGTGTTCAATCATATTCTACCTTCAGATCACAAAAAGGCAGACAAACTAATCTACATCCTCAGGTCCAAGAAGATTGAATAGGGGAAGCTGTTGTACCCCAAAATTTTCCCTCCCTTTTTACTCAACACATTCCCATTGAGGTCCCCAACTTGCCTAAGGATGACCAAGAATTGACCATACAAATTCTCCTCCTAAGGCAATGAACCCCCAACTAGGGTTTCAATTTTCATCAAGATGGTTGAGCTCCAATGGTATCAAATGCTTCCCATGGTCCTAATATTACTTCAAGATTATCCATGCCAAATTCCATGCCTTGCACAATAAGTTTGCTCAGTCAATTGCTCAAGTATTGGAAAATCAACTATGCTTGGTCAAAAGTTAACTGTGGCCCATGTATAGTCAAACTTCAACATTTTTGGTCTACATCAACATTTTTAAGTGATATCCATCATTTTATCAAGGGTTGATCATGATTCCTCAAGAAATGCTCCTAATTCATCAAAGTCAAGAATTGCGAAATTAGGGTTTCTATAGGAAAAGTCAACTGAACTTTGACCAAGCATAACTTTCTCATACTTTATCCAAAAGTTTCCTACCAAAGCTCATTTTGAAGATAATCCAATTCTCTAAAACTTCTCTTCATCCCTAAAGATCAATAAATACACCATTTGAAAGATATGGGCTCAGATTTCTCTGGTCTCCGGGAGCCATATACAACACTAGCCTCCTTTTTGAAGGGTTTCTTTTCAGCATTGGAGGAGGCAACCTTCTGTATCTTCCCCGATTTTATACCGGCCTCGATCCTTTCACCAGTCAGGATCAGATCAGTAAACCCAACAGAGGAATTACCAATGAGATGATTGAAAAATGGACCAGATAGGGTCCCCAAAAACATATCCACCAACTCCCGGTCCGTCAATGGTGGCTGCACCCTGCCAGCCAGATCTCTCCACTTCTGGGCGTACTCCTTAAAACCTTCACCCGACCCTAGCGACATACCCTGGAGTTGGGTACGCGTAGGAGCGAGGTCGGAATTATATTGATACTGCTTGTAAAAAGCAGTGGCCAGATCCTCCCAGTTACGAATGTTAGTTCCATCCAACTGATAGAACCATTCGAGGTGAGTCCCTGAAAGACTCTCCTGGAAGAAGTGGATCCATAAGTTTCTGTCTGCTGTGTAAGGCTGGATCTTCCTTACATAAGAACAGAGGTGCATCTTGGGACAGGAAGCCCCGTCATACTTCACAAAGGCAGGCGCCTTGAACTTGTGTGGAATCACCACCCCAGTAGATAACCCCAAGTCTCCGAAATCCAGTCCAGGCACACGCCGAATTTCCATAGCTTTTAATCTGTCCTCCAGCTGCTTGTACCGGTCTTCAGCAGGAGGGTACTGTTCGTCGTTGAAGTCTGTTTCAGTATCAGAGACCACAGGAGTAGGGACCTCCCTTTCTTGATGACTACCTTCCCCCACAGATGGAGTAGTCCTCTCAGCCTCATTTTGCAAGGTGTTCCCGAGTCTGCGCCCAGTGTTAAATAGCACAGTCCTCTTCTTCTTCTTATTCTTCTTCAGAAGCATAGCCTTCAGCTCTTTTTGACCTTGAGCCAAACCCATGATCAGCTCCTGAAATTGGGCGTTCTGCGCCTGAAGGGCCTTGATAGATGTCTCGGTTGATGATTCAGGGTTCATGATGCTGAAATAAACAGCGAAGAACAGTCAGCAACCTAAAAAGAAGAGTACCTGTGATGCATATGATGAATGGAATGCGTATGATTTATGTTTTCAAAGACAATCGGGAATCAACTTTGTAAACAAAAAGGAACACACTTCATTAGATTCAACTTTGAAACTGAAATTATTCAACAGGTTGCCCTTAGGCGTTACATGAAAGGAAATATTGAAAAGGGAAGTAAAACTGTAAAAAGAACATCCAGAGCTCTTTATTGATCCCATGGTCTCCTCTTCTCAGTACGGATGTAGGCATTCAGAGCTCGCTCATTCTCCAACTGCTTTGTCAATTTCTGAATCTTCAATTCCTGCTCGTTGAACTTTTCCCGGTAAGAATCTCGTTCTTCTCGCAGTTGCGACCAAGACCTCTTTAATGTCTCATAATCAGTGGGTATCTGGGGAGGCAGGACAGTTGGAGGAACACCATCTTTGTCAGGACACTCAAGAATGACGGGTCTGACAGCTTCATATGGCATACCTACCTTCTGAGCTCGGGTGCGAACCCATTTGTAATAGGCTTCCATAGGTAAAGAAGTCTTTGGTCCCAACTCTTGTGGGTCAGCTTTATGAATTTTGTCCCAAGCCTTGATGAACCTACGACGCAGCTCGTCACTATCCACCTGAAACTCAAAACTGATGTGAGGCACCAACATTTCATGAGGCCCTGCTCTTCTTGCTCTTCCAAACTGACGGAGTGCTAGACATGGATTGTAAGAGATTCCTCCTTGGGTACCAATCAGAGGAACATTAGGGTATTCCCCGCATCGATCAATAATAGCTATCTCATCCAAACCTCTGCAAGTCCAAATGATGTCTTTGTCGGTGAGAGACATTAACCTGTGAGCCCAACCTCTTCCTTCTTGGTTCTTCAGTACGAACTTAGGGAGGTGCGAAATAAACCACCTCACCAACAAAGGGATACAACACCATAGGGTTCCTCGTCTTCGGGTAGTACGAGCATGAAGTTGTTGCAAGATGTCACCCAAGAGAGTGGGTACGGGATTCTGAGACACAAAGATCCTTATGGCAGTGACATTGATGAAGTTGTCAGGATTGGGAAACAAGACTAACCCATAGATTAGGAGAGCCAAGATGTCTTCATATGCCCTAAAGTCCAGGTCATTCCAGAAACTGTTAGCTTTACCAATCAGAAACTTGGCCAAGAAACCCTTAGCTCCGCTTCTAGTCACCCAGTTGTCCATTACCTCTTGCTGTGTCAAGGGAAGAGCTGCAGCAACATCCTCAAGCCTGAGGGTCTTTTCCCAACCAGTAAAGGGAGTCTGATCCAAGATAGGGATACCAAGCAGATCAGAGAACTCTTCCAGGGTAGGGACCAGCTGGAAGTCTTGAAAGGTGAAGCACTGGTACAGAGGGTCATAGAACTGGGTCAGAACACTCATCAACTGTTGATCCCGCTTTGCAGTGACTAAACTGAGAAGAGAACTATGCCTCTGAATGAAGGAAGTGGTATTTGGAATTCTGCTAACCAACTCTTCAAGCAACTCAGGGGAATGAACAAAGTTGAACCGGATAGTATTCCTTCGCACAGGCATCATGGTGTCCTACAAAACAGAGCAAAGATGAAACCCTCTCGTCTTTGAAATGGTCAGTCCTTATGCAGGATGCATGCCATGCTCATGATGTTATGATGTTATGATAAAGAACACCACAAATAGATACACAGGCAAACATGGTAAGGCACACAAGTCACACAAAGCAAACCCTTAAAGTTTAGGCCAACATGAGGTCTAGGTACTACCCTCTTTCAGTTTGTTGGTTCATACCTGTCCTATCAAAGTAACCGGGTTCTTAGAGGATCCCAATATCATTGACTACCCTCAATCAGTCATAACTCCAGCATCGCAATCTTTTCTTGCGGCCAGAACCATCACGAGAGTTTAGCCTCAATGGGCGTAGCATACTGCTACTGTTCTAATGGCCAAGTTGTGTCAATTAAGGTTCTAAGGTTGTTGGTGCTTAACGACTCCTTAGAAGACCCATATTCTCCTCGTTGTAACACAAGGGATATCGGTACAGACCAAGGTGCCACACCAACGTAGCCACTGCTTCACCCGTGTCGGTCTACGCCGGACAAGTCCCTCACAGCTTATGCTACCTAAACAGGGTACCCCCAGATCCGGGTTAGGATCTATGTAACTCCCATGCAACCCACAATAGTAAAGCAAGAAAATCAATACAATTGAAAACACAGTTATGAACTAAGCCCTAAGGTACACCTCACTTTAAGTTTACGTCCCCAGCAGAGTCGCCAGTTCTGTGATCGGTGGATCTGGAACTGACTGTTTAACGCTGGTTCGCGAAATGTCGCGGAAGCAAGAGTCGCCACCGTCTTTTATTTTCTCCAAATGGAAAGGACAAAAGCACAGAAAAATTCCTTAAAGAGATTGCTCTCGGTTCGGGAGGTAGATTATAGAAAGGGAAGGTGTTAGCACCCTTTCTATCCATGGTTATCCATGGGCTCTTAGATACTTGCTCATTTGTGTTTTCAAAAGTGTTTGCTTTTCAATTGTGGGTTTAAAAGTTTCTTTGAAAATTTCAGTTCGACTCTTGTATCGGTCCTCAAGAGTGTTTGAAAAAATGCTTTCGAAAGCTTTTTGAAAATGTGTTGGTGTGAAAAGTATTTTTGATTTGTTTTTGAAATTAGAGCAAGCATCTTAGAGTTATCTACCTACCCTAAGGAATTCGTCTGTGTAGATGTCCTTTAAAGTAGTGCCATCCCACCATTGAGAGGTAGGTAGCACCACCGTTTGGAGGTGTTCGGGTCAATTCAAGGTTCGGGACATGGTGATCACCAGAGCAATGGGAAGACACCTTAGAAGCTACCCTCATGCTAGGTTCCCGGATCATGAGGACTTACTAAGACATCCTCTACTCGACGATCACCTTTCGAGGTAAGGCAACAGTGAGGCGTACCCTAGGGGTGGTGTGTGAATTGTGTGTCATTTTCAGTTTATTGTTTGTCTTGTCATGTATTGGTGATCTACGCTTTGATTTTATTTTTGGGCATTCATTCTTTCATGTTATTGTTTAACAGTTAAAGGTGCGGGAATTTAAAGTGCGGAAAAGATAAAGGTCCTACGCTATTACAAAGGCGCGGGTCTACATCGCCAAATTAATCCAGACCCGATTTAAAATAAAGTGCAGAAAATAAATGTCTAATTGACTATTACAGGGCTTTGGAGCAAGTACACTATATTCACAAAAAGAAATAAATAAAACGCGCGAAACAAAAATGTAATCGAATGCGAGGGCGTTGGACCCTTTAACGGAATTAAAATAAAATTAATAAAATAATTAAATTAAATAAAGGCAATGACTTATTTTTATGTTTTTTGTATTTATGACATTAAAGAAAATTAAATTAATTAAAAGTCAAATAATTAATTCTAATTCTAATTGTTTTTTAATTTATTAAAGAAAATGCATTAAAGTTAAAACCTAGAATTAAAACTAAATTGATTATAAAATTTATTTACAAAATTAATGGTTAACGATACTTATAATAAAAATATTTAATAAAAATAAAAAAGGGCAAAAGTGCTAAATGTCTATTTTTTTATTATTTTTGGTTATTGAGAAAAAGAATTAAATTAACAACCTAAAATTAAAACTAAATTAATTATGAGATTTATTTACAAAATTAATTATTGATGAATTAAATTAAAATAAAACATATTTTTGATTTTTTATGATTTTCTGATTATTATTATTATTTTTTATTTATTATGAAAATATTGATTTGAAAAATTAAATGGAAATTAAACAAACAAATAAAAAATAAATAATAAAAAAGAAAAGGAATAGGAGAGAGCAAACCAATGGGGTGTTGTCCCCAAACTGGAGGTACAGCCCAGTAATTCTGGCCCATTACTGGAGGCCTTGTTGACTTTTTTCAGGCAGCGTGCATGGCGTTGACCAGAGTGCATCATGTTCCCCAGATCCTGGCCTTTGATTGAATACCCTGGGACGCGTGGCCAGCTTGATTCTGAGGGCGTACAGTGGACCACAACGTTGAAACTGCATATGAATATCAATTGAAAAAGTATATGGAAAGGAGTGAGGACCTGGGATCGAACCCAGGTCCTGGAGGTTACCACTACAACGCCTTGCCAATCGTTCCACTTTGCTTCTTTGTACATTAAATAACAAATAATGAATATAAAATAAACCAGCGCGTTAGGGTCTTTTTGGCGCGAATTTTCAAACGATGCAATCAGCTCCTTACACATCAGCGTCTTCTTCCTTCACTTTGTTTTTCCTGAAACATGAAAGAAACAGGCAACGGTTTTACAAACGTTCCCTTAGGCACGTTTCTGGAAAATAGCGAATAGGCGTCCTCGCATTAGAAATTAGGCGCGAGGGTGCCATTGTGTTCGTCTAGGAGCGCTGAGTTGGATAGCCTAGGTCCCATGAGCCAATTGTTCCTTAATCAAAAGACCCTAATTCGAAGCTTCAAAAACCCTAAAAAAACAACAATGGCATATTTGCATATAGTGTATAAAAATGCAATTAATCCATATGGTTAGCTTCAGAATATATTACTCAGTATGAATACACAATCAAAATGCCATGAAAATGTCTCAAAGTTAAAACACGAATATGCATTTTTTATGAGAAAAAATTCGATTCTGTACAATGATTTAGGGCGTTAGAATGGTTGATTTCGATTGGAAATCCTTCCTTGAAGCTTCAGGAAGGTGATGGCACAAGTCTTTTGCCTGGAATCGTCCTATAACCTGGTTTTCAGTTTTCAAAAATGTGGCCAAAAATGTGAGTTTGCTTTGAGTGTTTATGCGCAGCTTAGGTCTCTCTATTGCTTCTAATCATTTGCTTAGGTCTTATGCAACATGTATGAAGAGGAATTATGGCTCCATAATGCATAGCATTCAATTTCAAGATTCTCCATAAACCTCCATAACCAAATTTCCATTTTTGAATCATTTTTGAATTCTTGCTCTCTTTGGCCCCATGCACGAATTTGGCACATGCTTAATGGTAATTCAAGGTCCATCAAAGTCAAATATCTTCTTTAATTAGGCTTTTTGATTTTCCTTTGATTTTAAAAGATTTAAAATTAATTAAATCTAATAAAATCAATAAAAAATGAAAAAAATAATTAAAAAATTTGAAATAAAAGGTGGGACACGTGGGAAGCATGGCCAAGTTAATTCAAGTGGAAAAAGTGGGCCCCTTTTGTCAAAAATGAAATTCCAAGGATAAATGATTTTGGCCATTTCACAAAAATTTCCCAACTTCTCCAATGCATATCTTGCTCAATTTTTAAGCTTTGATCATGTTCTTGGAGATTTTAGAAAGGTCTTGAAGTCCTCTAAACAATGTCCTTGGTCCCATGTCATTTTGATTTACCAATCTCAAGTTATGGTCTTTGACTTAAAGTCCCTTTTTGTTGACTTTTGAAAATGACCTATAATGTTGAAATTGATAACTTTTTGTGAGAGCATTTCTTGGACTTGGAGTGTGAAGATGAGTTGTAGGAAATGTCTCCCCCTTCAAGATGAGCATTGGATGGGATTTTTTTGATGAACCATGAAAAATTTATGCCTTGGTCAAGTTACAGTTGACTTTTCAGCTGTCCAAAAATAGAAACTTTTGCATCTTGATGATTTTTGAGCCAAGCTTTGAGAATCATGATCAAGCATTGATCAAATGATGTTTGTGGCTTCAAAATAAGATGTTGACCAAAAATTTGAACTTTTGACTGTCAAATGACCATTTTGCCCCTACAGTTGACTGTAGTGCAATTAGGGTTTTTGACTGTGCAATTTTGTGCCGAAAGTCTTGAAACTTGACATGTAGGTGCTTGACAATGTTTATAGGCATAGGAGACTTGATTGAGCTCTTGAAAACTTCAACTTCCTTGCAAGAACCAAAACCCTAGTTTGACTGGCTTAGGAGAATAGTTGACTGTGTAGCCCTTGAGTAGACTTTGAACCATTTGCTTGTCATAATTTTGAAGATTATGGGAGGGCAAATTTTGGGGTACAACAACACTATAGGTTCTTTTCATAAAGTCAACAAAGGGTACTTTTTTTCAAGACCATTTACATCAAGATAAAGTTTTTAAATGTAAAATTGGTAAAAGGAGGGATTGGATTAGACATCTTGGTCTTTCCAAAAAGTCCAAGATCATCATCATGAGATAAAAATTGAGCAAGTTATGGCTTGCCCAAATTGGGAAAATTTTGGAAATTTCAAGAATGGTGCATTGAGCAAATTTGAACTTTTGAGGCAATGGATTATTTTCTTAGGCCTCAAACATCTTCCTAAGCTTATAGAGGACCTCTAATTTCATTCTTACTTTGCCTTTCATTTTTTAGCTATTTTATTCATATTTATTTTGTTTTTATTCACATAAATACAAGATAAATCATATAAAATAGTAAATTATTGGATCATGCCCATTGGGCTTTTGTTTTGATTCAATTTCAGGCCCATAATTTCGTGCGCAAATGTCCATATTTATTCAAGCAAGGAAAAGGAAAGTTTTGCCAAATTTGGAAGGCTTTCAATTTGTTGGATTTTAGTTTGAAAACATGAGTTATGGCCATGATTTTTTCCATTTCATCTTGTCCCCCTCCTCTCCATTATATATACATCATGTTAGCAAGCCAAATTCACGCACACATAGCCTGGATAATCCCTGCATATTTTACAAAAAAAAATCCAAAGTTGTCAAACTCGAATTTCAGGTTCTAGCCTCCCTCAGTCTAAACCAAGGATCCTAATCAACTCCTGGAGGTTCCCTGAAGTTGTCTCAACCATTGCCAAGCCTCGAAACATTGTGTAACGCATTCTCCATTCATCACAATTTGCTCCATTTCTTTAAACTCGTTTTGTACAATTCATACAATATTAACATGTTTTAACCATGCATATTTAACCTTTTGAGCATTTGCAAGATTTTGGTTTAGTTTGATTGCAGTTTGGGGGCCGGAATCGCATATTACCATTTCTAGGGTTTGATCCCTAGAATTAGGGATTTTTATAACAGATAAAATTAGCCCAAAGAAAGGGCCCTATCATGTTTAGGAGGTTGAGAGAAATCAACCCATGGCCTCAAAGTAAATTTATTTTGCGTATTGTGTTTGTTTCAAATACAGGGTTTACAGTGACGGATAAAAAATTGTCACTATAGGTATTATAATCTAAGACAACGAAGGGAGGTTAGGGACGAAGCGTGGCAGCCTTTCATTGGCTCATTCAAACTACACGCGCTTTTTGTTTAATTTACCAAATAAGGACTTGGTTTTGTATTTAATGTTTTTTTTATATAACGAATGGCCAGTAGCTTAGTTGGCAAAGCAGCGCGTGTAAAAGGGGAGAGGACCTGGGTTCGAGTCCTAGGTCTAGCATTTTCATATTTTTCTAATAAAACTCATGCAGGTTATATGCTTTGCGTCTCCAGAGGCATATCATATGTCTCCCAGTCATGTCCATTAGATCCTGCTTGGCCTAAATCAAATAGTGTCAAGCATGCAAATCATCATGCACCCTTAAGACCTGCTCACATTGGATCAAGGAACAAACGTTGGGATGATTTCATTTGGGCCTAACCATTTTCAATTCCAGCACCCCCCCCCCCCCATTTTATTTTTGATATCCGACCCAACTCATTATTTTTTTTTAATTTTTCTTTAGTTTTTTCTTAGCTTATATTTTATTTTTTAATCTTTTTCAAACAAATAAAAAAATCAAAAATAAATAAATAAATAGATTTAGGTTTTATAAGATTATTTTAATTATTTATTATTTTTAATTTTATTTTACTAATCTAAAAATTAATTAGACTTAGTTTCTTTTTAAAAAATATTTTCTTAAATAAAAATACAAAAATATATTAGGATTAGTTTTCTTTTATAACCTAGGATAATTTTTCACTAATATTTACCTTTCTTTTAATTAAATTTAAACTTAGATTTTAATCTCTTAGTTAATCTTATTTTCTAGTTAAATTTTAGGTATTAATTTCACTTATTTATTTTCTTAAAAATAAATAAAAACAAACAAAAATATGTTCTGGTTTACTTATATTTTTTCTTAGGTTTTTAGACGTTCGTCTTTATCTCGCGCGCATCTATGTTACTTTCGTGTTTTTTATAATAATGTAACTGATTATGGGATGTAATAGTTTATATTTAAAATTCCGCATTTTATTTCCTTGCATTTTTTTTATGTAATTGTCCCAAAGCATTGTAATAGTCTAGGATTTAAATTTTCGCACTTTTAATTTCCGCAAATATTAACGGTTAGTAAATAGGCGTGTATGGAAAGACTCTAAATTAAAACGATAGTAAACTTAATAATGCAAGATAAATAACTGAATTTAACACATATGCACATATACACCTCTAGGGTATCCCCATTTCGGTTGCCTTTCGGAAAATAAAATAGTCATGTCCCTCGAGAATGGGGACACTTTAGCAAAGACCCGTAAAAATCAAAAGATCATAGTCCCTCGACGGCCCTACGGTGTTGCCTTTCGGCAAATGATCTCGTCCCTTAAACGAAATTGCTAAAGCGTCTCCATTTGTTTCCTTTATAACTGTAAAACGTCCCTTCAATTGCCCCTCAACATCCAACGATAAGGCTACCTACTCACTAATAGTAGGATAGCATTGTCTAAAGGAAAAGAGGAAAATAATGACCCTTTTCGAGTAATAAAGTAGATAGCTGTTAGAAGTTTGCTCAAACATCTTGCACTTACACAAAAAAACTACTTTTCAAAAACAATTTTCAAAACACTTTGTATACTTTCTCCACTATCCCGAGAAACATTACAAAGTTCGCCGAACTAAGGCGCTTTCAAAACATTTTCAAACACAACACACAAAGGTATTTTAAAAATGAGAAAACCTCTAAGAGCCCGTGGAAAACCACGGATGGAAAGGGTGCTAACACCTTCCCTTTCCATAATCTACCCCCTTACTCAGAGAAAATCTCGAAAAAGGTCTTTTTCTGTTCTTTTCACCCTTTCCTTTGTTGGATAAAAGAAAAGTCGGTGGCGACTCTTGCTTACCGCAACATTTGCAAATATAAACGCAAAACCCGTATATAATAGTCGGTTCTGCCACTGTATCACAGAACTGGCGACTCTGTTGGAGAAATATATAAAAGTGGGGTTAACCTTAGTGTTAGTTCATTTTTAAACTGCTTTTTGTGCTTTGTTTGCTTTACTTTTGAGGGCTTGTTTGGGTTGTTACTATAGATCATACACCCGGATCTGGGGCACCTTATTAGGTAAGTAGCAATAAATCATGGAGGTTGTACGGCGTAGACCGATACGGACAAAGTGGTGGCTACGTTAGCGCGATACTTTGGATTGCACTAATGTTCCTTGAGTAAGTTAAGGATAACATTAGGCTTCCTCATAGTGTCACTAAGTGCTAACTGACCTTTAGAACCTTTAATTGACTCATCCTAGCCATTAGGAAGTAGTGAGATAATCGAATTTGGTTCCGACCGAAGATTGATTGATACTCGATACTATGCTCATTGAGGCTGGACTTTCAGGATTTTTTGGCTACAATACTTCAGTGCAGAGCTGAAACAATTTTTGAAGGAAAGGTCAGTGATATTGAGACTCCTTAGAACCCGGTTATTATTATTAGGACAAGTTGAGCCAACTGAACATTCAAGAGGGTACTTACCTTAAAACCTCATGCAAGCCTTTGAACCTAAGGTCTATTGTGCGACTTGCTTGTGTTTATCTGTGATTTTAAGCATAATGATGACATCATAAACATCATGACATTCATATGTACTAATCATTTCAAGGACCTGTTGGATTTACCTCTTTGCTGTTTTGTAGGATATGAATTCGGGTCGCAGAAAAACCATCCGGATTCACTTCACAGAAGTTCCTCCCAAGCTCAAGGAATTTGTCTTGAAAGTTCCTGAGGATTCATCATTCCATAAAAGACATGGTCACTTACTCAGTTTGGTTACCACCAGATTTGACGAAGGTTTGATGGGTGTATTATTCCAGTTCTTCGACCCTAAGCACCATTGCTTCACATTCCCCGATTATCAACTGGTGCCTACCCTGGAGGAGTTATCTAAGTTACTTGGTTTACCTATATTAGAGCAAGTACCTTTCACTGGTTTAGAACAAGACCCAACTTCTGAAGATGTTGTCGTAGCTTTGCACTTGAAGCCATCTGACATTGAGTCCAATTGGGAAAAAAGAAGTGAAGTTAAGGGTCTCCTTACAAATTTTCTGATGAAGAAAGCTCATATTTTCCTGGATGCTATGAGTTATCATGCTTTTGAAGATGTTTTAGCCCTCTTGATCTATGGGTTGGTCCTGTTTCCTAATTCAGATCAACTTATAGATGTGAATGCCATCAACATCTTTCTTGCTCACAATCTGGTTCCTACATTGCTGAGGGATATCCTACATTCTCTCTATACTCGTACTCTGAAGAAGTGAGGAACTCTCATGTGTTGCACCCCTCTGCTATATAGGTGGTTTATTTCGCACCTTCCTCAGTCAACAATACAGAATGGTTTAGGCTTAAAGTGGAGTCAAAGACTAATGTCTCTCTCACTCTGACATCCATTGGTGTTCTCGCTCTCAAGAGGACATTTATTTTATTGATCGTTATGGAGAATTTCCTAATGTGCTACTCCTTGGCATTAGGGGATGCATCACCTACAATCCTTCTTTAGCACTACGTCAGTTTGGCTATGCACAGAGAGATGGCCCCCCTAATATGCTCATCCAGGGTATTGTGTTCAACTACTCAGATGATTCGCAAAATTATCGTCAGAGGTTCATCCGCGCTTGGGGAATTGTTAAGAAGACTAATAGTAGGACTTTGGGGCGCAAGAACTCCATCCCTTTGGAACCTTACTTCAAATGGGTGTGAGCTTGAGCCCAAAGTCTTATGATGCCATACGATTAAATCTTACCGGTGATCTTGGAATCTGTTGTTCAAGGGAGCGAGTCCTGTATCATTCTCCATCCTGATATGCCAACCAACTTCGAAGAGTTGAAAAAGTCTTGGATCCAGTTCAAGGGAGAACGAGATACTTTTGAGGCTCAAGTTTATGAAAGTGAGAAGAAGGTGCTGGAATTAACAAAACAACTTCATGAAGAGAGGAACCTCAACACCTACCTCAACACCAAGAGGAAGCGCCCATGGGAGACTTAGGAGTTTAGAATTTCCTTTCATTATTTATCCTCGTGTAATCTTTATTTCTTTAAAAACTTGCTAATAAAAGGTTTTGTTTCTTATTTTGTTTAAAAGAGATTAAATCCAATAAGGTCCTTGAAAACATTGAATAAGCATATCATGCATCTCATTGCATAAGCAGGTCTCAAAGCAGGGTTCTTATCTTCTTCGTTGTTTATTTCAGCAAGTAAAGAAATGGCTCTTGAACAAAACATCAAGGATATCCAGGCACAAAATGCCCAGTTCCAGCAAATGATTGTGGCTCTAGCCAAAGGGCAAGAAGAACTAAAAGCCCTCATACTGAAGGATAAAAAGAAGAAGCCAAAGAAACCAACTGGTGTGGTGAACTTGGGGAGAAGGATTAGAGGACCAGTGCGGCAAGCTTCTGAACTGGTAACTTCATCAAAGGAAGGAGACAACCAAGAAGAGGAAACAAGAGAGGAAGACTCCAGTCCAAAGGAATCCGATGATGAATCTGACTATGATGAGGAGCAGTATCCTCCCGCTGATGAAAAATACAAACAACTGGAGGATCATTTGAATGCAATGGAGATCCAGAAGGTATCGGGTCTGGATTTTGAAGAGCTGGGTTTGGTTTCTGGGGTTATCATCCCGCAGAAGTTCAAGGTTCCAATGTTCACAAAATATGATGGGGTCTCATGTCCCAAGATGCATCTCCGATCTTATGTGAGGAAGATTCAGCCTCACACTGCAGACAAGGACTTATGGGTCCACTTCTTTCAAGACAGTCTATCCAGGACTCAACTAGAGTGGTTCTATCAGCTGGAGGGGACCAATATTCATAGCTGGGAAGACCTGGCCGCTTCTTTCTATAAGCAGTATCAGTATAATGCAAACCTTGCTCCCATCCGTACACAACTCTAAAGTATGTCTATGCGTTTGAGCGAAGGTTTTAAAGACTATGCTTAGAAGTGGAGGGATTTAGCAGGAAGAGTCCAACCCACCTGTCTGACAGGGAGTTAGTGGATATGTTTTTGGGTACCCTATCTGGTCCGTTTTTCAATCATCTAATTGGAAGCTCCTCAGCTGGCTTTACTGAGTTGATTTTGACAGGAGAAAGAGTAGAAGCTGGGATCAAAAGTGGTAAGATTCAGAAGGATGCCTCTTCAAGTGCGGGAAAGAGACCTTTCGTTGGAAAGAAAGAGGTTAATGTTGTTTACAATCAACGAACTCAGAGCAGAACCGAGCACCATCCAACGGTAGGGGCTGTTATGATATCTAAGCCGACAACTACTCAACAACGAAATAATCAGCCCAAAATAGAAAGGTCTATGAGACAGTTTACCCGAATTAATATGACCTTGTCTCAAGTTTTGCCACAATTATTGAAGTCCAATCTGGTAACTTTGAGGGAAGCTCCGAAGAATCCTAATACTGCCTCTCCCTGTTACAATCCAAATGCTCGATGCGCCTACCATTCTGAGACTCCGGGGCATGACACGAACGACTGTTGGGCTTTGAAGAATAAGGTGTAGGATCTGATCGAGGCAAAGGAGATTGAATTTGATGCTCCGGAAACTCCCAACGTCATAACTGCACCCATGCCAAAGCATGGCCCGGGAATCAATGCTATTGATGTTATCTCCGCCACAGAAGATGCTGACAGTAGTTATGACATGGATAGTTGAATCTTCCCTACTACCAACGGTGGACCCAGTAACTGGACGACAAAGGACTTTGTACCGATTACTTTTTTCAGAAGTAATTGTCTTTCTTGTTTTTGGATATGTAATAATTAAACAATATAAACTCTATGGCCTTGTGTCTTACCCGGGGCACAATGGTTTATTTGTGAGGGTTATCATCATGTCAATCTCATATGTCATTAATAAAGCATTGGACGTTTTGCATACAAATTTTGTGCTCTCTGTTTTTCTTTTCTTCTTTTTACTTTGTCAATACAACTATACTCTTACACACAATCACGTATCAAACTGCAGATCCATATCCACTATGGATCCCATTGATAACAGTTCTGCTATTGCCGGTTATGACATTGAAAGTCTGATCAACCAAGCCAAGGACAAAGGTGAGGAAGATTGTGAGGTACCCGAAGAACTTTCCATACTGTTACAGCAGAAAGAAAGGGCTATACAGCCTCATGAAGAGCCAATTGAGACAGTGAATTTGGGCACGGAAGAGGACATAAAAGAAGTCAAGATAAGTGTAAATTTAGAGCTTAGTGTCGAACAGCGGTTGATACAGATGTTGCATGATTATGTCGAGACCTTTGCCTGGTCATATGAAGACATGCCGGGGCTAGATACTGATATTGTGGTTCATCATCTGCCAATTAAAGAAGATTGCCCTCCAGTAAAGCAGAAGGTTCATCGTATACGTCCTGAAATGTCGGAGAAGATCAAAGCAGAAGTGATGAAATAGTTCAATGCTGGGTTCTTAGCTGTCACCTCTTATCCATAATGGGTTGCTAATGTAGTCCTGGTGCCTAAGAAGGACGGTAAGGTACGGATGTATGTGGACTATAGAGATTTGAACAGGTCCAGCCCCAAGGATGACTTCCCGCTTCCCCACATTGACGTTCTAGTTGACAACACCGTGCAACATAAAGTCTTTTCCTTCATGGGTGGTTTCTCTGGCTACAATCAGATCAAGATGGAACCTGAAGACATGGAGAAGATAACCTTCGTCACACAATGGGGCACTTTCTATTACAAAGTGATGCCATTTGGGTTGAAGAACGCTGGGGCAACCTATCAGTGAGCTATGGTAGCTTTGTTCCATGATATGATTCACCATGAGATAGAGGTCTATATTGACGACATGATAGCCAGATCTCAAACAGAGGAAGAGCACCTTGATCATATACAAAAGTTGTTTGATAGGTTGAAGACGTACAAGCTGAGGTTGAATCCAAACAAGTGCACCTTCGGGGTAAGGTCTGGTAAACTTCTAGGTTTCATTGTCAGTGACAAGGGCATTCAGGTAGACCCTGCAAAGGTTAAAGCCATACAAGAGATGCCGACTCCTCACACCGAGAAGGAAGTTAGAGGCTTCTTGGGACTCCTAAACTACATTGACAGGTTCATTTCTCATTTAACTGCTACTTGTGAGCCAATCTTCAAACTCCCGAAGAAAGATCAAGTGGTAAAGTGGAATGGCGAATGCCAGACTGCCTTCGAGAGAATCAAGGAATACCTTCAAGAGCCTCCAATTATGATGTCGCCGATTGAAGGAAGACCTTTGATAATATACTTAACAATGTTAGATAATTCAATGGGGTGTGTGCTGGGGCAGAATGACGAGTCTAGTCGAAAAGAGCATGCGATATACTACCTTAGCAAAAAGTTTACCAACTGTGAAACAAGATACTCACTGCTTGAGAAAACTTGCTACGCTTTGGCATGGGCTGCTCGCCGACTGAGACAGTATATGTTGACCCACACTACTTTATTGATATCTAATATGAATCTGATCAAGTACATCTTCGAGAAGCCCGCTCTCTCTGGAAGAATAGCGAGATGGCAAATGATCCTGACCGAATACGATATCCAATACACGACCCAGAAAGCAATCAAGGGAAGTGTATTAGCTGATCATTTGGCTCATCAGGCTGTGGATGACTACCAATCCATGAACTTTGAATTCCCGGATGAGAATATTATATTGATGACTGACTATGAAGAACCTGGACCGAATGAAGGACTTGAGGAAGGATCCCGATGGACTATGGTTTTTGATGGAGTCTCCAACGCACTCAGCAATGGTATCGATGTTGTAATCATATCTCCAAAGGGCTGTCATACTCTTTTCACCGCCAGATTATGTTTCAACTGCACCAACAATATGGATGAGTATGAAGCATGCATCATGGGTCTCAAAGATGCTATTGACCTAAGGATCAAGTTCTTGAGCATTTTCGGGGATTCAGCCTTGGTAATAAGTCAAATCAAAGGGGAGTGGGACACAAAGCACCCTAATTTCATACCTTACAAAGAACATGTGCTAACATTGCTTCCACACTTTGAAGAAGTCACCTTTGAACATTTTCCACGAGAAGAGAATCAGTTAGAGGACACGCTAGCTACTATGTCATCTATGTTCAAGGTCAGATGGGACAATGAGGCTCCTCAGATCACCATTGAGAGATTGGATGAACCAGCGTACTGCTATGAGATTGATACTGAAGAAGTAGCGGACAAACCTTGGTTCCATGAAGTGAAAAGGTATCTCGAGGCTCAAGAATATCCTGAGGGAGCATCTGTCAATGATAAGAGGTTTCTGAGAAGGTTCTCCGTAAAGTTCTTCCTCAGTAATGGAATCCTCTACAAGCGCAACCATGACTCTACTTTACTTCGGTATGTAGACAAGATCGAAGCAGAGAGGATTATGGCAGATTTACACGAAGGTACCTTTGGCACCCATTCTAGTGGACACACCATGGCTAAAAAGATCCTACGAGAAGGATATTACTGGTCCACTATGGAAGCAGACTATTATCAGCATTCCCGAACTTGTCACAAATGTCAGATTTATGTTGATAAAGTGCATGTACCTCAGGTTCCCTTGAACGTCTTGATGGCTCCCTGGCCCTTGGCAATGTAGGGCATTGACATGATTGGAGAGATTAGACCTACCACTTCCAATGGGCATTACTTCATCCTAGTGGCCATTGATCACTTCATGAAGTGGGTTGAGGCTGCCTCTTTTGCTACTATTACCAAGAATGTTGTGGTGCAGTTTACCAAGCATAACCTTATCTGTTAGTATGGTATTCCAGAAAGAATCATCACAGATAATGGTACAAATCTCAATAATATGATGATCACTGAACTCTGTAAGCAATTCAAGATCCAACATCATAACTCTTCTCCCTATCGGTCGAAGATGAATGGCGTTGTTGAAGCTGCTAACAAGAACATTAAGAAAATCATACAGAAAATGACAGTGATATATAAAGACTGGCATGAAATGTTACCATTTTCTCTTCATGGTTACCTCACCTTAGCATGAACGTCAACAAGGGCAACACCTTATTCTTTGGTGTATGGTATGGAGGTTGTCCTACCTATTGAGGTCCATATCCCTTCTTTGAGAATCATGAAGGATTCAGGTTTGAACGAAGATGATTGGATCCAGACTCGACTTGACCAACTGAATCTGATTGATGAGAAAAGGCTTATTGTTGTCTGCCATGGTCAGATGTACCAAAAACGAATGATTAAGGCCTTCAACAAAAAGGTCAAACGTCATGTATATCAAGTGGGTGATCTAGTAATCAAGTACATCATAATGCCACAAGGTGATCCCAGGGGAAAATGGACTCCCACATATGAAGGGCCATTTGTAATCAAGAGCATATTTTCAAGTGGAGCTATGATTCTAGCCACCATGGATGGTGACGACCTTCCTCACCCTGTGAATGCGGACATAGTGAAAAGATACTACGCATGAATAAAGACCCACTAGGTTGACTGGCCTAGGCAGAAATAAGGGCATCCCGGTGAACCAAACGGTTCGGGCAAAAATTAGGGATAAATACAAAAAAAATCTGTACACCCGACAAGTCGAAAACCTGAAAAGGCGGCTTGGGAAAAAAAGGATATCCCGGTGGACTGAAAACCAGAAAGGACGGTCCAGGCAAAAGTTAGGGATTTGAAGCGTATAACTATGTCCCATTAGATCACCTCGCAACCAGATTTCAGTGTCAAATATCAAGCTCAAACGGTACCGATCAATCCAGTCAGCTTCAGATAAGTAGCAAAGTGATGAGACACTCAAAGACATAAGGGCAATAGTAGAATTGAAACTCAATGGGATTATTACACATAATTGTTTTCTCTTTGTACACTATTTTGTATAATTTTCATTTTCACGGCGGCGTTCTCCTACTAGAACGCCAGTCTCTTTGTACAAAAATGCTTGCTATAGGAAAACTTCAAAATCAATGCAAATCATTTCTTTGAAAGTACAAAACTATTTGTTTTCTATTTTTCTGTTTTGTTGTGCAAAAACATCCAGTGATTATTTTTTACATACGCATTTGAACATGATTACTGTTTACAAATACTTGCATAAGAAACTGAAAGACAGTTTTTAATGACTTTAAGAAATGGGGCAAAGTCTAAAAAAGGCCACTTGTAGTCTCGACGGTTACTCTTTCCATCAGGTACATGGGCAGAAACGTCTTGAGACGAAGCCACTGCTACATCCTTGGCATACGACCCTGTGATGTCTAGGTTCCCCACTAAGTGGAAACAACCAAAGTTGTGATCTCTTCTTCCCCAAGCAGGAATTACCTCCTCCAGCAAAGTTCCCTCAGGGAGGTTGCCTCAAAGATCCCCAACTGAGTTTTTATAATCTCGAACAGTTTATAAAGCCTTATCCCTGGTAGAGTTTATTTCTCTAGCTGCAGAAGTTTATCCCCCAACAAAGTTTATTTCTCTACACCAGTAAAATCTTCCAACAGAGCATCTTTCTCCCTACAGAGTCATTCTCAAGCAGGAGCCAAAGATCCCCAGCAAAATATCCTCAAACAGAAAGAGGAAATCCCCAGCAAATCATCTCCGCTCATCATCCCCAGCGAGAATGAAAGAATCATTTTTCCTCATCTACCAAACAGCAGTCCGAGATTCATCTTCCCAGTACTCTCCAACAACAATCAAGGATTTATTTTCCCAGACTAGGAAATACCACAACAGCATCCCATATTCATACATCATGGCATGCGCATATATATTGCATACAACATAATCTTATTTACTTTGAGAACATCATTACACAATGCATTTCATACATCATGACATTGCATACGACTAACTCTTTACCTTTTCAAGAAAGATAAAATCAATAAACAACGTTGACTACTTATGTAACCTGATAGTCTTCTCAAAAGCTGCGTCTGACGAAGGGCTATTTCAACATTTTCCTCCAAAAGGACAACTCAAGACCTTTTTCTGGTTCAGTCAAATCGACACTGTTGTATCCCAAAATTTTCCCTCTCATTTCATCAACATTTTCTCATCACAAGACTCTTGGAACTCAAGATCAAACTAGGGTTTGCTCTGCTCTAGACACCTCCTTGCACTGTTGACCTAAATTAGGGTTTGAGTTTGCACAAAGATGTTTTGACCTACAATGCCCAAAGTGACTTTCATACTTCATTTTGGACTCACAAGTTTGTCCATACCAAGTTTCAAGCCTTGATTCAAATTTTTGCCCAGTCAATTGGACAGTTGACCTAAAAATCAGCTGTATTGGGGAAAAAGTCAATTGTGGCCAATTGACAGTCAAACCTCATGAAATTTGACCCACATCAACATTATGAACTCTTATGAACCATTTGATCAAGTTTGGATCACAATTCCATAAGAAATTTGATCAGATCACCAAAAGGGCAAAATGGTCATTTGTAGGGTTTTGACTGCACAAAGGCATTTTTTGACTGTTTGACCTAACCAATGGCAAATCAAGCTCACACATGGACTCAAGAAATCAATGACATTGTCTTTACCCATTCAACAAGTTCAAAAGATCTCAAATGCATAGGATTGACAGATGAATTTTTCAGTCAACTGATCAAAATTTGATTGTACACTGAAAAGTCAAACTTTGAATTTTTGGTCAAGATCAAGTGCCAAGAGTTATTTTTCATCAAGACATGTCAAATTATGAAACTTGTTCATCAAGAAACCCAAAAAAGAAAATTAGGGTTTAAAATGGAAAAATTTCATAACTTAGAAATTTTCTAAGTTATGAAATTTTCTTATTTTTTCCCTAACTTTGTCCCATTTTTTCACCAAGATTCAAATGGATTCAAACAAAAATTGAAACATGAAAGTTGTATTCCATCACAAAGTCTACAACTTTTATTCACAAAGTTTTCTCAAAAGAAGCTTGTATCTCAAGTTATGATTTTTGGAACAAGGGCACCTAAAACTTTTAACTTAGAGAAATTTTGCCCTAGTTTAGGCAGGATTTTGACCCATCTTCTTGGCCATTTTTCACATAGTTCCACTTGGAGTTTCAAGTTGCATTTCAAAGATGGATTATAGTACATGTTCCAAGATTTCCAAATTGTCCAAGAACTCCTCAAACACCCTTGTGGTTAGAGAGAATCGAATGCTTGAAGTTGGCAAAAACTCACTTTTGTCCATGGCCAGTACATGTTCATACAAACTTGCATTTTCAAATCAGCATGCTTGGTACTAGCTTGCAGGCCTCAAAACCAGTTTGCACTCCATAATTTAATGCATAACCATTGAGTTAAGGTGTTATCTTGGTCATTTGGACATTGCATACAAGATTAATCCTTATTTGGAAAAAGGTAAAATGCCATTTTTGTAAAGTTGCACTTTATGTCAACCAAAATCCTTGAGACATGGGGCCAGATCTCTGAAGCAAGATTAAATCTACCAATTCCAAGAACCAAGAGAAAAGTATGCAGCATGATATAGGGCTTGTACAGGCTTGCATTGAGACACACACACTCTTGCTTGAAAAAGAAGAAAAGTTGCAAATCATATGCCATCTCAGACATTAGTAGAAACCAACTAACAAAAACATTGTAGAAAAGTTTCATACCTCCCAACAAGCCAGAAACACGATCCTTCTGCCTCCCAAACCCCCTTGTACATAAACTCCCTGTTCTGCTGCAAAACAGGGCAAGCTCTGCAAACTTCAAGCCATAACCAAATTCCACCGTGCGTTTTGTCCAAAGATACTTCAAACACCTTCCAACCAACATATCTAAGCTATCCAGATCATCCATTGCTAGCTGTAACACCTCTAACACACATTGCCATTTTTGTTTCAAAGCTTTGTAGGTTGAGTTCTCTGGCACGATTCAAGCTATTTCAAAACAAGCCAAGCATTGGGAAAGCTTCCTTGGACCTCAGGCAAGCTCAAAAGAAGCTCAAACACCATTGAAGGTTGCTACATTGTCCAGCTCGAAGTCAACTGAAATAGGTATTTCATGAACTTCTATCTCTCTATTTAGGAATAGTTATACTTAGGTTTGTGAATAAAATATGTTGTACTCATAGCCCTGAAGCCATACATATGCTTAGTTTTCATTTACATTAATCGTGCTAGGAGAATTTCACTCATGAACTTTCTGAAAAAACTAGGTTAGAAATTAGGGCCAGAGAAATTCTCTCTGGTCTTTGAGAGTTAGTTCAAGTTTTTTACATGGTTGGATTCGTTGTTTAATGCCCTACAATTTTCATGTTATGAGTTTTGTCAAAAAATCAAAGAATCAGGAGTTACAGTTTTGTACATAGCACGCGTGCATGTCTGTTCAAAGGAAGAAGAAGAAGTGGATTCTGGGTTGGGCCTGGTTTCCTTTGCTTTTGGCACCCTCCACTTTTCTTTTTACACCCCCTGGCCCATTTACTTGAATAATTGTTATTTTGATGTTTTTATTTTTTATTCTGACTTTGTTATTTTTTGTCCAAATATAAAAAATGCCAAAAATTATTTTTCATATTTTTTCATATTTATTTGATATTTATTTTTATTTTACTAAGTATAAACATATAAATAATCTATTTTTTTAATTATTAAAACTCAAAGAATAATATAAAAAATATGCTTATTTTTATTTATTATTTTTTTATATACACTTAAAAATATTTTCATGAACATACACGTTTTTTTTTGTAAATAATTAATTTTTATTTTTTATATATTTAATTTGTTTTCATTAGGTCAAAAATACAAAAATACTATATTTTCATTTTTTATTAATATTTTACACTAAAAATATCCTTTTTTACAATATACTTTTATTTTTGTATAAGTTAATATATTATTGTATATAATTAATAAATAATACTATTTATTTAAGAATTAGGGTTTTGCCCTTAATAAAAAAAATAATTAAAATTTACTTTTATTTATTTATTTATATTTCACATTGAAAAATACTTTTTACATACATAAAAAATCCTTTTTTGCATAATACATTTTATTTGATATTTATTTAATTGTATTTATTTAAATATTAAATATTGCCTTGCACATTCAATATGGTTGTAATAACTTAGAATTTAATTTCTTGTCAAATACCCCCAATTCAAATTTGTACCCCCCTCCCTATATCATGTTGTAATAGTGTAGCATTTAAATTCCCGTACATTTAAAAGCTTCCAATTATGCCATGCTTAGACTTAGGGTTTGTATGCAAATAAAATCAACAACTAGCTTGACCTAATCCAAAATAAACATGCATGAAAAAAAAAACAATGCACACTTGCACCCCTAGGGTTTCAATCCACTTATTGCCTTCAAAAATGGGCCATGATTGCATGTCAAGTACTTTGGCAAAACAAAAACAAACAAAAAGATCATAGTCCCTCGATGACGCTATCTGAGTTGCCTAAACAAAATGATCAAGTCCCTCAAGAAAATTGCCAAAAATACTTGACACAATTGCTATCATTGTCTATACGATGACCCGCGCCAGTCCCGTTTAACATCCTAACACAAGGTTGTTCACCAAATACAATGGTGAAGCAACACTGTTAAAAGGGTTAAAAACATAAGAAAGATCTTTGAGTAAAATAGGGTAGACTAACTCTTAGTTACTTGATCAAGCTTGCAAAAACATCCTTGCTATTTTTCAAAACACACTTCACAACACAATTTCAAAACCCTACTTTCAAACATTGAAAACTTTTCAAAAGACAAAAACACTCTTGTATACATTCAAACAAGAATCATTACAAAGGTTGCCACAATGATGACCTCTTTTTTCAAAATATCTTTCAAAACCTCACACAAAGCACCATTTCAAACAATTGAAAAGCAAAGCAAGTGATCTAAAGCAAGTAACTAAGAGCCCATGGATAACCATGGATAGAAAGGGATCTAATACCTTCCCTTTCTATAATCTACTCCCCGAACCCAAGAAAACATCTCAAAGGTCTTTCCTGTGCTTTTTGACCTTTCCTTAGGATAAAATAAAAAGTCGATGGTGATTGTTGCTAAACCGAAACATTTGCAAACACAAATGCAAAATCCCAAGTCAGTTCTCCCACCGTATCACAGAACTGGCGACTCTGCTGGGGAAAACTTTAAAAGTGGAGTAACCTTAGGGCTTAGATAACCCTTTGCATGATTATTGTTTGCTTTGATTGATTTACATTTTGGTTCTCTTGTTTGGGCTTGAAATCCTCCACCCGGATTTAGGAAACATTTATAGGTAAATAACAATACATTGTGGAAACTGTGCGGGATATACCAACACGGTTGAAGCAATAACTATATTAGTGCGACATATTTGTGAGTACCGGTAGCCTTTGAGTCAATCAAAGAGAATACGGGGCCGCTGAGTGATGTCATAAAGCACTAATGAAATCTTAGAACCTTACTTGACCATCTTGGCCTTTTATTAGGGGTAGTGAGATGACCGGCTTTGGTGCAGTCCGAAGTTGGTAGATACTCGATACTACACTCATTGAGGGTTATTTTCTTGGAATATTTTGGTCGCTAGTTAAGTGGCTAAACCAAAACAATGAACATAGAAAACAATCCAATGATATTGAGCTCCTTAGAACCCGGTTACTATTTATAGGACATGTTTTTTAAGCCAACTAAACTCAAAGAGGGTACTTACCTATGAAACCTCATGCAAGCCTAAAACTAGGGTTTTGTGTGACTTGCTTGTACATGTACTTGTGCATACATCATGAACATCATAAAGCATCATATGCATCCACTAACCATTTCAAGGGTTTGGATCTTCATCTTTGTTCTTATTTTGTAGGTCATGGAATCTCTTCGCAGGAAAACAATTCAAGTCAACCTTGTGAGAATCCCTCATCAACTCAAGGAGCTTACTTCCAGGATTCCAGAGAATTCTCTCTTCAGTGAAAGACATGGTAGACTTCTCAACTTGGTCAACACCAACATTGAAGAAGACATGGTGAAAGTTCTCTTCCAGTTCTTTGACCCCCTACACCACTGTTTCACATTCCCTGATTATCAATTGGTGCCTACTTTGGATGAATTTTCTCAACTCCTGATAATTCCTATTCTTAATCAACTACCCTACAACGGTACAGAAAAAGAACCAAAGCCTGAAGATGTTGCTCAAGCATTACACTTGCAACCATCTGACATCAAAGGGCATTGGGAAACCAGAAGTGGTGTCAAGGGCTTCTTGGCAAAGTTTCTGTTTGAGAAGGCACAAGACTGTTGGGATTCTCTTGATCTATAAGCCTTTGAAGAGATTGTGGCACTCCTCATCTATGGGTTGGTCCTGTTCCCAAACCCTGATCAGATTATAGATGTGAATGCTGTCAAGATTTTCATGTCCAGGAATCCTATACCTACATTGCTTGGGGACATCCTACACTCATTTTACACATGAACAATGAGGAAAAAAGGTGTTCTCATGTGATGTACTCCTCTCCTAGCAAGGTGGTTTATTTCTCACCTTCCACAATCAGTTTTGAAGAATGAGGAGGGTTTAAGGTGGTCACAACGATTGATGACCCTCACACATTCTGACGTACATTGGTGTTCTCGGTCCAGAGAAAATGTCATCATCATTGATCGTTGTGGGGAATTCCCTAATGTCCCACTGCTTGGCATTAGGGGAGGCATCACCTACAACCCCTGTCTAGCTTTGAGACAATTTGGATATGCTCGGAGGGATGGCCCTCATGACATGCTGATTCCGGACCTAGTTTTTGACTTCGACAATGATGCGCAAGGACTTCGACAAAGGTTCATCAGAGCTTGGCAGATGCCCAACAAAGTGGATAGTAAGACACTGGGGCACACGAATTCCATCCCCCTTGAGCCTTATCTCAAGTGGGTACGAACCCGCTCCCAGAATCTTATGATGCCATACCCTCACATTCTCCCCTTGATCAAAGAGCCTGTTATGGAAGGAGAGGTTCCATACACCATCCTACATCCTGACAAGCCAACATCATGGGAAGAAATGCAAAAGAGTTGGATCCAACTCAAGGAAGAACGAGATACTTTTGAAGCCAGCTTCTATGCCAGTGAGAAGAAGGTTTTAGAGCTTACCCGCCGACTTCACGAGGAGGAGACTCTCAACACTTACATCGCCCCAAAGAGGATGCGCAATGTCTTTTTACATTTAGAATTTTGTAATATTTTACCCATGGGGCACTTATGTACTAACAAATTTCTTCTTAATATGACGTGCGTTCTTTTTGTTTGCAACAAATTTGAATTTTTGAACCCTTGAATGCATTACATGAATAACATACCATTCATCATATGCATAAACAGGTCTTCACGCCAAGTTTCCTTATCTTTCTGCTGTTTATTTCAGCAAGATGGATTTGGAGCAAACAATAAGGGATCTACAGGCACAAAATTCACAATTCCAGCAGCTCCTCATGACCTTGGCAAAGGGTCAAGAGGACCTCAAAGTTTTGGTGGAGAAGAATAAAGAGAAAAAGAAAAAGAGACCTGGAGTAGCCACTTTGGGAAGAAGATTTGAGCATCAGGCCAGGAGAGTTCTCAAGTTCCTCAACGTCTGACGAAGGGGCCGATAAAGGGAAAGGGACTGCTGTGCCTTATGAATCCGAGGTTGAAGAGGAAGAGGAGGAAGAAGACGAAGACTACTCCGAACAACAGTATCCACCAGCGGATGATAAATATAAAAACCTTGAAGATAGATTGGCAGCTATGGAGTTGCAGAGGGTGCCCAGATTGGATTTTGAAGAACTAGGACTGGTAGCTGGGATTGTTATCCCTCCCAAGTTCAAGGTGCCAACATTTGCCAAGTATGACGGCCTGTCGTGCCCAAAGATGCACCTGAGGTCGTATGTCAGAAAAATCCAACCCCATTCATCCGATAAGGACCTCTGGGTACGCTTTTTCCAAGACAGCTTGTCTGGCACTCAGTTAGACTGGTTTTATCAACTCGAGAGATCAGAGGTTCATAATTGGGAAGACTTAGCAGCTGCTTTTTATCGTCAGTATCAATACAATGCTGATTTGGCGCCCACTCGTACTCAGTTACAAAGTATGGGAATGACTTACAATGAAGGGTTTAAAGAGTACGCCCAGAAGTGGCGTGATCTGGCTGGAAGGGTGCAGCCACCACTATCAGATAGGGAGTTAGTTGACATGTTTCTGGGGACCCTGTCTGGACCCTTCTTCAATCATCTGATTGGAAGTTCTTCCGCAGGATTTACTGAACTGATTTTGACCGGCGAAAGGGTTGAGGCTGATATTAAGAGTGGAAAGATTCAAAAGGATGCTTCCGCATCCACGACTGCTAAGAAACCCTTCCCAGCCAAGAAGGAAGCATCTGCTGTGTATTCTCAGAAGGGACAGAGAAGAACTGAGCATCGACCGAATGTAGGGGCTGTGATGATTCAAAACTCGTCAAATGATCAACCTCGTAATAATCAGTCGAGACCTAATCAACAACGGGTGGAAAGGCCACAACGACAGTTCACCCGCATTAACATGACGCCCGCTCAGGTACTTCCTCATTTGTTGTAGCTGAATCTGACCAGTTTAAAGGAAGCGCCAAAGAACCCTAACACCTCCTCTCCATACTACCACTCCAATGCCAAGTGTGCTTACCATTCCGACAGTGCTGGGCACGATACCAATAATTGCTGGGCGCTTAAGAACAAAATCCAAGACTTGATTGATGCCAAAGAAGTAGAATTCGAGGCGCCTGAGAAGCCCAATGTAATATCTGCTCCGATGCCCAAGCACGGTAATAATGCTCATGCTGTTATGGAGGACACTCATGTTACTGATGTTGTTGACCTGTTGACGCCGTTACGTGTGATTAAGGAAAACTTGTTGAGAGCCAGGATCTTTCCTGGTTGTGATAAAGACTGTTACTTTTGTTTGAACATACGAGGTGATTCCCAAATGTTGAAGTCAGGTGTCCAACGCCTGATGGATACCCAAGAGATACTTTTCCAGAAAACCCCTGTTGATACCCTCAATCCTGTTACTCCTGATACTTTTGCTACTACAACCAACGATGTTGCAATCATAACCATTTCCGACAATCTTCCCAAGGCTTGCAAAAGGCCTGTCAGGATTACACCCAACTCTGTTTGTGTACCATTAAAGATCACCATGCCGGGACCTATCCCGTACCAATCTAGCAAAACGATACCATGGAACTATGGGGGAGAAATCTTCTACCATGGTATCAGACAAATCGAAACAGTCCAAGAGATTTCTGAAGAAGAAAGCCCTGATATAGGGAACATCGCGGGTACAAGCAAGATAACCCGCAGTGGCCGAATCTTTTCTCTGGAGATTGCTGCCCCTCGAGCAGTTTTCAGACCCTTGAAAGCTTCAACACCTGTTGGACCATCTGTGCAAGGCCCAGTGATTGAAGAACTGGATACTCCTGTAGTAAGACCATCTGCTGAAACTACTGACAAGGGTAAGGGGATACTAGAAGTGCCTGTCAGGACGAAGGCCCATGCCGTGGTTATCCCCGAAACCACTCAGAAAGAAATGGATGAAATCTTGAAAATAATCAGAAAAAGTGACTACGACGTTGTGGAACAGTTAGGGCAGACCCCTTCTAAAATTTCAATGTTGGCTCTTCTGCTCTGTTCTGAGGCCCATGCTAAGGCCCTGATCAAATTCTTGAAGGCGACACATGTTCCCCAAGAGACTTCGGCTGGCCAGTTTCAGGAATGTGTGGCCAATCTTACTGTTGATAATGGCCTTGGCTTTTCCGTTGCTGACTTAACTCCCAAAGGAAGGAAACACAATGATGCGTTACATGTTTCAGTTGAATACCGGGGAACCACTCTCGCCCATGTCTTAGTTGATACTGGCTCTTCCTTGAATGTGCTGCCAAAGAAAGCCTTAGACCGTTTGGACAGCGAAGGACTGACTCTCAAGTCTAGTAACATCATTGTTAGGGCCTTTGATGGTTCCAAAAGAATGGTTCATGGAGAGGTTGATATTCCTATCAAAGTAGGCACAAAAGTTTTCAACTCCACCTTCTACGTGATGGACATCCGTCCGTCATATTCATGTTTACTAGGAAGACCGTGGATCCATTATGTCGGGGCAGTTACCTCCTCTTTGCACCAGATGTTGAACTATCCTGTTAAGGGTAAGATTATAACGGTGCACGGCGAGGAAGAGTACATGATAAGCCACCTCAACTCCTTCCGTTATGTGTAGATGGATGGCGAGTTCATCGAAACGCCTTTCCAGCATTTTGAGGAAGTTTCTCCCGAGGTAGCAGTTGCGAAGACAATGGTTGAGGTGTCTATCATTCCCAAGCATGTATCTAGGATGGCATCTCTCAAGGACGCAGAGGCGGTGATCAAAGAAGGGAAGAGTACAACATGGGGGCAATTGCCCGATTTTCCCCATAAGACGGACAAATTTGGACTAGGGTTTACAGCTGCAGGACAGAAGGCTATGCATCGTTCCAAGACTGGAGGGCCACCCATAAGGATCACTCATCACGGAATCAATGCTGTAGAAGATGAAGATGAAGAGAGCCACTTTAAAGATTGGATCTTTCTGACTTTCGAAGGGGGTTTGGGCAACTGGGAAGCAAAGGATTTTGTTCCCATCACCTTTATCAACCAGTAATTTTATCTTTGAACAATTTCCCATTTTCATGGTCTGTAATAACTAAAACAATTCGCACACTATTTTCACCTCATGCCTTGCCCGGGGCATGTAGGTCCATTTGTAAGGGTTTAATTTTCTTCATAATCATATGCCATGTTTTAATGAATCATTGGACGTTTTTCATCTATAAATTATTGTGTTCCTTTTTCTTTCCTTTTGAATTTTTGTTTGTTTAAGGATGGATATCCCTTACACACACCCACACTCAGAAATGCAGGTACCCATCCATTCCGGATTCCATGGGCAACTGTTCTATTTCAGCCTTCAATAACTCTGAGGATTTGGTCAATCACGCTGAGTACGAAGTTGACGAAGATTGTGAAGTGCCGGGAGAGTTAGCCAGACTTTTGCAACAAGAAGAGAGGGCTATTCTGCCTCATGAAGAGTTGCTAGAAACCATCAACTTGGGGACAGAAGAGGACAGGAAAGAAGTAAAAGTGGGTGCCAACCTGGAACCAAATGTCAAGGAGCGCTTAGTGCAGTTGTTGAATGATTATGTTGAAATCTTCGCCTGGTCTTATGAAGACATGCCAGGGTTAGACACATATATCGTGGTTCACCGTCTCCCTACAAGAGAAGATTGTCCACCGATCAAGCAAAAGGTTCGCCGAATGAGGCCTGACATGTCTGAGAAGATTAAGGCCGAAGTAATGAAGCAATTCAACGCTGGCTTTCTGGCTGTTACTTCTTATCCACAATGGGTTGCTAACATTGTGCCCGTGCCTAAAAAGGACGGCAAAGTCAGAATGTGTGTAGATTATCGGGATTTGAACAGGGCTAGCCCTAAAGACGATTTTCCACTGCCACACATTGACATCTTGGTTGACAACACAACTCAGCACAAGGTGTTTTCCTTCATGGATGGATTCTCGGGATACAACCAGATCAAAATGGCCCCCGAAGACATGGAGAAAACTACTTTTGTCACGCAATGGGGTACCTTCTGCTACAAAGTGATGTCGTTCGGACTGAAGAACGCAGGGGAAACCTATCAACGCGCCATGGTAGCTTTATTTCATGATATGATACATCATGAGATCGAAGTTTACGTAGACGACATGATAGCTCGATCACAGACGGAAGAAGAACACCTTAATCATTTGCAAAAGCTGTTTACCAGGTTGAAGGAGTATAAGCTCAGACTGAACCCAAGCAAATGCACTTTTGGAGTTAGGTCTGGTAAACTTTTGGGATTTATTGTCAGCAACAAAGGCATTGAGGTTGATCCAGCTAAAGTAAAGGCTATACAAGAAATGCCTGCCCCCCGTACTAAAAAGGAGGTTAGAGGATTCTTGGGACACTTGAACTATATTGCGAGGTTCATCTCTCACCTGACATCTACCTGTGAACCAATTTTCAAACTGTTGAAGAAAGATCAGGTAGTTGAATGGAACAATGATTGTCAAGTTGCTTTTGATAAAATCAAGGAGTATTTATTAGAACCTCCTATTCTGATGCCACCCGTCGAAGGAAGGCCATTAATCATGTATCTGACTATTTTGGATAATTCAATGGGGTGCGTGCTGGGCCAACATAACGAGTCTGGCCGAAAAGAGCATGCCATTTATTACCTTAGCAAAAAGTTTACCGACTGTGAGACTCGCTACTCACTGCTCGAGAAAACTTGTTGCGCTTTGGTATGGGCTGCTCGCCGGCTAAGGCAGTATATGTTGACTCACACCACTTTACTGATTTTCAAAATGGATCCGATCAAGTATATCTTCGAGAAGCCTGCTTTATCTGGAAGAATCGCTAGATGGAAAATGATCCTGACTGAGTATGATATCCAGTATACTACCTAAAAAGCTATAAAAGGGAGTGTACTAGCTGACCATCTAGCTCATCAAGCCGTCGAAGATTACCAGTCTATGAGATTCGACTTCCCTGACGAGGACATCATGACATTGGACAACATTGAAGGTAACGGACCGTATGACGGACCTGAACAAGGATCCCGATGGACCCTGTACTTTGATGGTGCTTCAAATGCACTTGGCAACGACATCGGTGCGATACTAATTTCTCCGGAAGGTTGCCATACACCCTTCACTGCCTGGCTTTGTTTCAGTTGTACCAATAACATGGCCGGATATGAAGCTTGCATCTTTGGTCTCAAGGCTGCTATAGACTTGGGAATCAAATCTTTGGTCGTATTCGGGGACTCGGCTTTGGTTATCAGTCAAGTCAAAGGAGAGTGGGACACTAAACATCCTAATCTTATCCCATACAAAGAACATGTCCTGACGTTGTTGCCTCATTTCGAGCAGATTACTTTCGAGCACTTCCCGCGAGAAGAAAATCAGCTAGCAGATGCTCTGGCTACAATGTCTTCCATGTTTAAACTCAACTGGGATAACGAGGCTCCCCAAATTACAATCGAGTGAATGGACGAACCAGTGCACTGTCATGAGATTAATATCGAAGAAGTAGTGGAACAACCCTGGTTTCATGAAATCAAAAGGTATCTCCAGACTAGAGAATATCCTGAAGGAGCTTTCGTCAATGACAAAAAGTTCTTAAGGAGATTTGCTGCCAAGTTCTTCCTAAGCAATGGCATCCTTTATAAGCGCAGCCATGATTGTGTTATACTTTGTTGTGTAGACAAAGCTGAAGCAGAGTTGATCATGACTGAAATACATAATGGCACATTTGGCACCCACTTGAGCGGACATACAATGGCTAAGAAGATTCTAAGGGCAGGCTACTACTGGTCTACCATGGAAGCTGATTGTCACCAATATTCCCGTACCTGCCACAAATGCCAAGTCTACGCCGACAAGGTACATATTCCTCCTGTTCCTCTCAACATTCTGACAGCTCCTTGGCCATTCGCAATGTGGGGCATTGACATGATTGGAGAGATCAGGCCCACGGCATCCAATGGACATCGCTTCATCCTGGTGGCTATTGATTACTTCACCAAATGGGTCGAGGCGGATTCCTTTGCCTCCGTTACAAAGAATGTGGTCGCCCGCTTCATCAAGCAGAATCTCATATGCCGGTACGGTGTCCCCGACAGGATCATCACAGACAACGGTACGAATTTGAACAATACTATGATCACCGCTCTATGCGAACAATTTAAGATTTATCATCACAATTCATCTCCATATCGGCCGAAGATGAACGGTGCTGTTGAAGCCGCGAACAAAAATATTAAGAAGATCATTCAAAAGATGACAGTCACCTACAAGGACTGGCATGAGATGTTACCGTTTGCTCTACATGGATACCGTACCACAACACGTACTTCAACAGGGGCAACCCTATTTTCTTTAGTATATGGCATGGAAGCTGTGCTACCCATGGAAGTTCAGATTCCTTCCTTAAGGATTATGAAGGACGCTGGTTTGAGTGAAGACGATTGGATTCAGACCCGGCTTGATCAACTTAATTTGATCAACGATAAGCGACTTACCGCTGTTTGTCATGGTCAGAAGTATCAAAAACGGATGATCAAGGCTTTCAACAAAAAAGTTAGACGTCAAGTATATCAAGTCAGAGATCTTGTAATCAAGCGGATCATCTTGCCGCAAAGTGATCCCAGGGGCAAGTGGACTCATACTTACGAAGGACCATTTGTGATTAAGAGCATCTTTTCTGGTGGGGCAATGATTCTGACCACCATGGACGACGACGATTTGCCGCACCCTACGAACGCAGACATAGTCAAAAGATACTACGCATAAAATGACCTGACAAGTTGAAAAGCCGAAAGGGCGACTTGGGCAAAAATGGGCATCCCGGTGAATCGAAAACCCGAAAGGGCGGTTCAGGAAACAATTAGGGATAAAACAAAAAAATCTGTACACCCGGCAAGTTGAAAACCCGAAAGGGCGACTTGGGCAAAAAAGGGTTTCCCGGTGGATCGAAAACCCGAAAGGGCGGTCCAGGCAAAAGTTAGGGAATTAAAAGCGTATGAATATATCTCGTCGGGTCACTTTAAGAACAATCTCTTCACCAACAAGCTCCAAGCTTCTGATCAATCCAGTCATTGGCAGACGAAGCAGCGAATGGACAAAATATTCAGAGTTGTGAAGGCTATAGCAGAATGGGAACCGCATGGAATTGTTACACATAGCCATCTTTCTTTTGTATAAATTTTTTTCAATTTTTACGACAACATTCTCTTACTAGGATGTCTGTCTCCTTTGTACAAAAATACTCACAAAAGTTAATACAAAAATACTTCAAAGTGCAGAAATTTGCTTGCCTTTCTTTTCTTTTTTACACTTATGTTTTATTTGAAAACGTCCAATGTTTTGTTAAATAGGCATATGCATTTGAATATAATCGCTGCTTACAAATAAAACAGAATTGAAAAAAGATAATTACTGATAGGTTGAAGGTGTAGGAAGATATCTTGGCGCCATGTCAGAAGAAATCCCTACGATACATCATTCAGATCCTCAACAAGGTTAAATTTGGGGTATATTTCCCCAGCGAAATTAGAATACTCTAAACCTTCTTCCCCAGCGGAGTTAAAATTTCCAACTATCAATCCCCAACAGGAACCATTCAGTTTTCCCCAGTTTCCCCTGCCGGATATCTTAAAAGTCTAAGAATCAATCAGATAACAGTTAACTCTTGGTCTTATCCTCAACTAGGAATCCCCAGTAGATTAGCATACAATCCAAGCTCCTGCTTTCTCAGACAGAGTAAAGCATTCTCCCCAGAGTTATTTCCCAGCAGACTGAAGATTCGCAGTCTCATTTCTCTAACAGAAGTCTCCCAGGTTTTAACTCCCCAATAGAGATTTTCAGAGTTTTCCTTATTCCCCAAGCAGTCAGCAGTCAGCGAGGATTTCTCATCTTCAGTAATCAAAGATTTTTTGGAATCCCCAACTTTGGTCAAGGATTTACTTTCACCCGACAGCAATCAAAGATTTCATTATCTCCAGTTATCAAGGATTTATTTTCCTCAGTAAGACAACTACTCAGCTTATATGTGCATCCATTACATTCATATATCATAAACATTGATGAAATACAGTTCATTGCATCATACATACCATGCAACATAACCTTGTGTTTTAGCTAACATTTTACCCTTTTCAGGATAAGATTAAAAGGCTATCGTTAACAATTATTCAGATACAGTATGGATACACCCCAGACGCGGCGGTCATTCTATTACTCATTCAGAATTTCAAGTAAAATACAATATGGATACACCCCAGACATGGCGGTCATTCTACTACTCATTCAGACTCCAGCAATCAGATACAGACTAGATACGCTCCAGACACGGTCGTCATTCTATCTCTCATTCAGATTCAACTATCAACTACAAGTTCAGATACGCTCCAAACACGGATGCCATTCCGGCCTTTACACCAGCAGTCTGATTCCCCCGGTGCAGTCTCCACGGAAGTCATTCTGTCACTTATTCAGATCCCAGTTACAGTCTCAGATACACTCCAGACACGGAAGTCATTCTGCTACTCATACAGATCTCAAATTCAGATACAATACATATATACTCCAGACATGACAGTCATTCTGATATTCATTCAAAGTTTAAATACAATTACAACTCAGATACGCGCCAGACACGGACGCCATTCTTTTGTTCATACAGACTCAATCTCCAAGATATAGTTCAAATGCATTCCAAACATGGATACCATTTCGATGCTCATTCTTCTGACCTACAACATTAAAAATCAACAAAGATTCTTGGATGGCATATTTAAGCCCATCTCCAGCAAGATTCTACCATCTCCAAATGGCATCTTTAAGCCCATTCCCTCAACATTATTTTGACGAGTGCAAATTTACGGGCACTCTAGTGTCCAATCCTCTTTTACCTTCGAGTCGCGAAAGGCAAACTTGCCAATCTAACTCTTCAGGTTCAATAAGATTGAACAGGGGAAACTGTTGTACCCCAAAATTTTCCCTCTCATTTCATCAACATTTTCTCATCACAAGACTCTTGGAACTTAAGATCAAACTAGGGTTTGCTCTGCTCAAGACACCTCCTTGCACTGTTGACCTAAATTAGGGTTTGAGTTTGCACAAAGATGTTTTGACCTACAATGCCCAAAGTTACTTTCATACTTCATGTTGGACTCACAAGTTTATCCATACCAAGTTTCAAGCCTTGATTCAAATTTTTGCCCAGTCAATTGGACAGTTGACCTATAAATCAACTGTATTGGGGAAAAAGTCAACTGTGGCCAATTGACAGTCAAACCTCATGAAATTTGACCCACATCAACATTATGAACTCTTATGAACCATTTGATCAATTTTGGATCACAATTCCACAAGAAATTTGATCAGATCACCAAAAGGGCAAAATGGTCATTTGTAGGGTTTTGACTGCACAAAGGCAATTTTTGACTGTTTGACCTAACCAATGGCAAATCAAGCTCACACATGGACTCAAGAACTCAATGAAATTTTCTTGACCCATTCAACAAGTTCAAAAGATCTCAAATGCATAGGATTGACAGATGAATTTTTCAGTCAACTGATCAAAATTTGACTATACATTGAAAAGTCAAACTTTGACTTTTTGGTCAAGATCAAGTGCCAAGAGTTATTTTTCATCAAGACATGTCAAATTATGAAAATTGTTCATCAAGAAACCCAAAAAAGAAAATTAGGGTTTAAAATGGAAAAATTTCATAACTTAGAAATTTTCCAAGTTATGAAATTTTCTTATTTTTTCCCTAACTTTGTCCCATTTTTTCACCAAGATGCAAATGGATTCAAATAAAACTTGAAACATGAAAGTTGTATTCCATCAAAAATTCTACAACTTTTATTCACAAAGGTTTCTCAAAAGAAGCTTGTATCTCAAGTTATAAGTTTTGGAACAAGGGTACCTAAAACTTTTAACTTAGAGAAATTTTGCCCTAGTTTAGGCAGGATTTTGACCCATCTTCTTGGCCATTTTTCACATAGTTCCACTTGGAGTTTCAAGTTTCATTTCAAAGATGGATTATAGTATATGTTCCAAGCTTTCCAAATTGTCCAAGAACTCCTAAAACACCCTTGTGGTTAGAGAGAATCGAATGCTTGAAGTTGGCAAAAACTCAGTTTTGTCCATGGCCAGTACATGTTCATACAAACTTGCATTTTCAAATCAGCATGCTTGGTACTAGCTTGCAGGCCTCAAAACCAGTTTTCACTCCATAATTTAATGCATAACCATTGAGTTAAGGTGTTATCTTGGTCATTTGGACATTGCATACAAGATTAATCCTTATTTGGAAAAAGGTAAAATGCCATTTTTGTAAAGTTGCACTTTATGTCAAACCAAAATCCTTGAGACATGGGGCCAGATCTCTGAAGCAAGATTCAATCTACCAATTCCAAGAACCAAGAGAAAAGTATGCAGCATGATATAGGGCTTGTACAGGCTTGCATTGAGACACACACACTCTTTCTTGAAAAAGAAGAAAAGTTACAAATCATATGCCATCTCAGACATCAGTAGAAACCAACTAACAAAAACATAGTAGACAAGTTTCATACCTCCCAACAAGCGAGAAACACGATCCTTCTGCCTCCCAAACCCCCTTGTACACAAAATCCCTGTTTTGCTGCAAAACAGGGCAAGCTCTGCAAACTTTAAGCCATAACCAAATTCCATCGTGCGTTTTGTCCAAAGATACTTCAAACACCTTCCAACCAACATATCTAAGCTATCCAGATCATCCATTGCTAGCTGTAACACCTCTAACACACATTGCCATTTTTGTTTCAAAGCTTTGCAGGTTGAGTTCTCTGGCACGATTCAAGATATTTCAAAACAAGCCAAGCATTGGGAAAGCTTCCTTGGACCTCAGGCAAGCTCAAAAGAAGCTCAAACACCATTGAAGGTTGCTACATTGTCCAGCTCGAAGTCAACTGAAATAGGTATTTCATGAACTTCTATCTCTCTATTTAGGAATAGTTAGACTTAGGTTTGTGAATAAAATATGTTGTACTCATAGCCCTGAAGCCATACATATGCTTAGTTTTCATTTACATTAATCATGCTAGGAGAATTTCACTCATGAACTTTCTGAAAAAACTAGGTTAGAAATTAGGGCCAGAGAAATTCTCTCTTGTCTTTGAGAGTTAGTTCAAGTTTTTTACATGGTTGGATTCGTTGTCTAATGCCCTACAATTTTCATGTTATGAGTTTTGTCAAAAAATCAAAGAATCAGGAGTTACAGTTTTGTACATAGCACACACGCAGGTCTGTTCAAAGGAAGAAGAAGAAGTGGATTCTGGGCTGGGCCTGGTTTCCTTTGCTTTTGGCACCCTCCACTTTTCTTTTTACACCCCCTGGCCCATTTACTTGAATAATTGTTATTTTGATGTTTTTATTTTTTATTCTGACTTTATTATTTTTTGTCCAAATATAAAAAATGCCAAAAATTATTTTTCATATTTTTTCATATTTATTTGATATTTATTTTTATTTTACTAAGTATAAACATATAAATAATCTATTTTTTTATTATTAAAACTCAAAGAATAATATAAAAAATATGCTTATTTTTATTTATTATTTTTTTATATACACTTAAAAACATTTTCTTGAATATACACGTTTTTTTTTGTAAATAATTAATTTTTATTTTTTATATATTTAATATGTTTAATATATATATATATATATATATATATATATATATATATATATATATATATATACTTATATATTTTATTTTATTAAATAATTAGGTCAAAAATACAAAAATACTACATTTTCATTTTTTATTAATATTTTACACTAAAAATATCCTTTTTTACAATATACTTTTATTTTTGTATAAGTTAATATATTATTGTATATAATTAATAAATAATACTATTTATTTAAGAATTAGGGTTTTGCCCTAAATAACAAAAATAATTAAAATTGACTTTATTTATTTATTTACATTTCATATTTGATATTTATTTAAATATTAAATATTGCCTTGCACATTCAATATGGTTGTAATAACTTAGAATTTAATTTTTTGTCAAATACCCCCAATTAAAATTTTTACCCCCTCCCTATATCATGTTGTAATAGTGTAGCATTTAAATTCCCGTACATTTAAAAGCTTCCAATTATGCCATGCTTAGACTTAGGGTTTGTATGCAAATAAAATCAACAACTAGCTTGACCTAATCCAAGATAAACATGCATGAAAAACAAACACAATACACACTTGCACCCCTAGGGTTTCAATCCACTTGTTGCCTTCAAAAATGGGCCATGATTGCATGTCAAGTACTTTGGCAAAACAAAAAAAAACAAAAAGATCATAGTCCCTCGATGACGCTATCTGAGTTGCCTAAACAAAATGATCAAGTCCCTCAAGAAAATTGCCAAAAATATTTGACACAATTGCTATCGTGGTCTATACGATGACCCGCGCCTGTCCCGTTTAACATCCTAACACAAGGTTATTCACCAAATACAATGGTGAAGCAACACTGTTAAAAGGGTTAAAAACATAAGAAAGATCTTTGAGTAAAATAGGGTAGAACAACTCTTAGTTACTTGATCAAGCTTGCAAAAACATCCTTGCTATTTTTCAAAATACACTTCACAACAAAATTTCAAAACCCTACTTTCAAACATTGAAAACTTTTCAAAAGACAAAAACACCCTTGTATACATTCAAACAAGAATCATTACAAAGGTTGCCATAACGATGGCCTATTTTTTCAAAATATCTTTCAAAACCTCACACAAAGCACCATTTCAAACAATTGAAAAGTAAAGCAAGTGATCTAAAGCAAGTAACTAAGAGCCCATGGATAACCATGGATAGAAAGGGTGCTAATACATTCCCTTTCTATAATCTACTCCCCGAACCCAAGAAAACATCTCAAAGGTCTTTCTTGTGCTTTTTGACCTTTCCTTAGGATAAAATAAAAAGTCGGTGGCGACTCTTGCTAAACCGAAACATTTGCGAACACAAACACAAAATCCCAAGTCAGTTCTCCCACCGTATCACAGACACTAAGATTTTTCTGATTTCTATTCCAGTTAAAGGGATTCAAGACCTTCTCTGGTTCAGTTAGATGATACTAAGATCTCTCTGATTTCTATTCCAGTTGAAGATGATCTAAGACTTTTGTTCGGTTCAGTTAAATCGATACCAAGATTTTTCTGATTTCCATTCCAGTCAAAGATAATTCAATATTTTCCTCTGGTTCAGTTAGATCGATGCTAAGATCTTCCTGATTCCTATTCCATATGAAGATAATTCAAGACCTTCTCTGGTTCAGTTAGATTGATACTAAGATCTCTCTAATTTTTATTCCAGTTGAAGATAATCCAAGACTTTTGTCTGGTTCAATTAAATCGATACTAAGATTTTTCTGATTTCCATTCCAATCAAATTTAATTCAAGACCTTCTCTGGTTCAGTTAGATCGATACTAAGATCTCTCTAATTTCTATTCCAGTTTAAGATGATCCAAGACCTTTTTCTAGTTTAGTTAAATCGACACTAAGATTTTTTTGATTCTTATCCAGTCAAAGATAAACCAAGACCTCTGCTGGTTCAGTTAAATCGACACTAAGATTTTTCTGATTCTTATCCAGTAAAAGATACTGTAAAGCCTGGAGTCCAACCAGATAGAAGCTTAATTTCTTCAAACCGCTGAAGCCTGGATACGACCAGATAACAGTTCAATGTCTACAATTACTACAAAGCCTAGAACCAGCCAAATAGCAATTAATTTCATATTCCCCAATAAGTTGCTTTAAAGCCTGGAATACGACCAGATAGCAATCAGTCTTATTGTTCTCAACAAGTCACCACGAAGCCTGGATCCCGACCAGATAGCAGCTCACTTTCAAGAGATAACTCCCCAATAGAGTAATGGACAATCGAAGCTCCTAGACTCTATTCCCCTAAAACATTCCCCAACAGACTCCTCTTCAGACAACAGCAACAAGAATCCCCACAAAGAGACTTCTTATGAAGTCAGCAACTATTTTAGATGGCATCTTTAAGCCCATCTCCAACAGTCTTCTGTCATCTTTTCCAAAATGACATCTGTAAGCCCAATCCTGATATAATTAACTAATAATATCACTGCAGGTGAGTGCAAATTTCTGGGCACTCTAGTTTTCAATCATCTTCTACCTTCAGATCACGAAAGGCAGACAAGCCAATCTACATCCTCAGGTCCAAAAGAGTGAATAGGGGCAGCTGTTGTACCCCAAAATTTGCCCTCCCTTTTTACTCAACACATGCCCATTGAGGTCCCCAACTTGCCCAAGGATGACCAAGAATTGACCAGACAACTTCTCATAAGGCAATGAACCCCCAACTAGGGTTTCAATTTTCATCAATATGGTTGAGCTACAATGGTCTAAAATGCTTCCCATGGTCCTAATATGCCTTGAAGATTATCCATGCCAAATTCCATGCCTTGCATAATAAGTTTGCTCAGTCAATTGCTCAAGTATTGGAAAATCAACTATGCTTGGTCAAAAGTCAATTGTGGCCCATGTACAGTAAAACTTCAAGATATTTGGTCAACATCAACATTTTGAAGTGATATCAATCATTTGATCAAGGTTTGATCACGATTCCTCAATAAATGCTCCTAATTCATCAAAGTCAAGAATTGCTAAATTAGGGTTTCTATAGGAAAAGTCAACTGAACTTTAACCAAGCATAACTTTCTCATACTTTATCAGAAATTTTCATACCAAAGCTCATTTTGAATATAATTCAATTCCCTACAACTTCTATTCATCCCTCAAGATCAATAAATACACCATTTGAAATATATGAGCTCATACATTATAGGTCATTTTCAGAAAGTCAACAAAGGGTACTTTTTGTCAAGACCATTTACATCAAGATAAAGTTTTCAAATGTAAAATTGGTCAAAAGAGGGATTGGATTATACATATTGGGCTTTCCAAAAAGTCCAAGAGCATCATTATGAGATGAAAATTGAGAAAGTTATGGCTTGCCCAAATTGGGAAAATTTTGGAAATTTCAAGAATGGTGCATTGAGAAAATTTGAACTTTTAAGGCAATGGCTTATTTTCTTAGGCCTCAAACATATTCATAAGCTTATAGAGGACCTATAATTTCATTCTTACTTTGCCTTGCATATTTTAGCTATTTTATTCATATTTATTTTGTTTTTATTCATATAAATACAAGATAAATCATATAAAATAGTAAATGATTGGATCATGCCCATTGGGCTTTTGTTTTGATTCAATTTCAGGCACATAATTTCGTGCACAAATGTCCAGATTCATTCAAGCAAGGAAAAGGCAAGTTTTGTCAAATTTGGAAGGCTTTGAATTTGTTGGATTTTGGTTTGAAAACATGAGTTTTGGCCATGATTTTTTTTCCATTTCATCTTGTCCCCCTCCTCTCCACTATATATACATCATGTTAGCAAGCCAAATTCACGCACACAGAGCCTAGAGAATCCATGCATATTTTACAAAAAAAATCCAAAGTTGTCAAACTCGAATGTCAGGTTCTAGCCTCCCTCAGTCCAAACCAAGGATCCTAATCAACTCCCGGAGGTTCCCTGAAGCTGTCCCAACCTTTGCCAAGCCTTGAAACATTGTCTAACGTGTTCTCCATTCATCACAGTTTACTCCATTTCTTTAAACTCGTTCTGTACAATTCATATAATATTAACATGTTTTAACCATGCATATTTAACCTTTTGAGCATTTGCAAGCTTTTGGTTTAGTTTGGTTGCAGTTTGGGGGCAGGAATCACATATTACCATTTCTAGGGTTTGATCCCTAGAATTGGGGATTTTTATAACAGGCAAAATTATCCCAAAGAAAGGGCCCTATCATGTTCAGGAGGTTGAGAGCAATCAACCCATGGCCTCAAAGTAAATTTATTTTGCGTATTGTGTTTGTTTCAAATGCAGAGTTTACAATGATGGATAAAAAACTGTCACTATAGGTATTATAATCTAAGACGACAGAGGGAGGTTAGGGACGAAGCATGGCAGCCTTTCATTGGCTCATTCAAACTGTGCGCGCTTTTTGTTTAATTTACCAAACATGGACTTGATTTTGTATTTAATGTTTTGTTTTTGTTTTATATAATGAATGGTAAGTAGCTTAGTTGGAAAAGCAGCGCGTGTAAAAGGGGAGAGGACCTGGGTTCAAGTCCCAGGTCCAACATTTTCATATTTTTCTAATAAAACTCATGCAGGTTACATGCTTTGCGTTTCCACGGGCATACCATATGTCTCCCAGTCATGTCCATTAGATCCTGCTTGGCCTAAATCAAATGGTATCAAGCATGCAGATCATCATGCACCCTCAAGACCTGCTCACATTGGATCCAGGAACAAACATTGGGCTGATTTCATTTGGGCCTAACCATTTTCAATTCCAGCACCCCCCATTTTATTTTTGATATCCGGCCCAACTCATTGTTTTTTTTTTATTTTTCTTTAGTTTTTTCTTAGTTTATATTTTATTTTTTAATCTTTTTCAAACAAATAAAAAATATAAAAAATAAATAAATAAATAGATTTAGGTTTTATAAGATTATTTTAATTAATTAATTAATTATTTTTAATTTTATTTTACTAATCTAAAAATCAATTAGACTTAGTTTCTTTTCTAAAATATTTTCTTAAATAATATACAAAAATATATTAGGATTAGTTTTCTTTTATAACCTAGGATAATTTTTCACTAATATTTACCTTTCTTCTAATTAAATTTAAACTTAGATTTTAATCTCTTAGTTAATCTTATTTTCTAGTTAAATTTTAGGTATTAATTTCACTTAGTTATTTTCTTAAAAATAAATAAAAATAAACAAAAATATGTTCTGGTTTATTTAGAATTTTTCTTAGGTTTTTAGACATTCGTTTTTATCTCGCGCTTTTGTTTTACTTTCGCGTTTTTTATAATAATGTAACTGATTATGGGATGTAATAGTTTAGATTTAAAATTCCGAATTTTATTTCCTTGCATTTTTTATGTAATTGTCCCAAAGCGTTGTAATAATGTAGGATTTAAATTTTCGCACTTTTAATTTATGCAAATATTAATTGTTAGTAAATTGACGTGTATGGAAAGACTGTAAATTAAAATGATAGCAAACTTAATAATGCAAGATAAATAACTGAATTTAACACATATGCACATATGCACCTCTAAGGTATCCCTACTTCGGTTGCCTTTCAGAAAATAAAACAGTCATGTCCCTCGAGAATGGGGATGCTTTAGCAAAGACCCATAAAGATCAAAAGATCATAGTCCCTCGATGACCCTACGATGTTGTCTTTCGGTAAATGATCTCGTCCCTTAAACAAAATTACTAAAGCGTCTCTATATGTTGCCTTTATGACTGTAAAACGTCCCTTCGATTGTCCCTTAACATCCAACGATAAGGCTACCTACTCACTAATAGTAGGGTAGCATTGTCTAAAGGTAAATAGGAAAAGAACGACCCTTTTCGAGTAATAAAGTAGATAGTTGTTAGAAGTTTTCTCAAACATCTTGCACTTACACAAAAAAACTACTTTTCAAAAACAATTTTCAAAACACTTTGTATACTTTCTCCACTATCCTGAGAAACATTACAAAGTCCGCCGAACTAAGGTTCTTTCAAATCATTTTCAAACACAATGCATAAAGGTATTTTAAAAATGTAAAAACCTCTAAGAGCTCGTGGAAAACCACAGATGGAAAGGGTGCTAACACCTCCCCTTTCCATAATACCCCCCTTACTCAGAGAAAATCTCGAAAAAGGTATTTTTCTGTTCTTTTCACCCTTTCCTTTGTTGGATAAAAGAAAAGTCGGTGGCGACTCTTGCTTACCACAACATTTGCGAATACAAATGCAAAACCAGTATATAATAGTCGGTTCTACCACCGTATCACAGTTCTCTCCCTTCTATTACTAATGTTTTGCTTGTTGACGGATTAATGCATAATTTATTATCCATAAGTCAATTAAGTGACAATGGTTATGATATAATCTTTAATCAAAACTCATGTAAAGTTGTTAGTCAGAAAGATTGCTCTATCCTTTTCAATGGTAAGAGGAAGAACAACATCTATAAGATTAGGCTTTCTAATCTTAAAAAGAAAAATGTAAAATGCATTATGCATGTTAATAAGAGAAATGGACGTGGCATAGTCGATCAAGCCACGTTAGCATGAGAAGGATTTCTCAGCTAAATAAGCTTAATTTAGTCAGAGGTCTTCCTAATCTGAAGTTCTCTTAAGAAGCTCTTTGTGAAGCACGTGAGAAAGGAAATTTTTCAAAAACTTATTTTAAATCAAAGAAAGTTGTTTCTACCTCTAGGCCTTTGGAGCTTCTGCATATTGACTTGTTTGGACCAGTGAAAATTGCTTCTGTCAATGGTAAGAAGTATGAGTTAGTCATTGTTGATGACTACAGTAGATGGACTTAGATTAAATTTCTAAAACACAAGGATGAGTAAAATTTTGTGTTCACTACCTTCTCATCCCAAGTGCAAAATGAGAAGGACTCTAAAATTGTTAGAGTCAAAAGTGATCATGGTGACGAGTTTGAAAACAAACAATTTGAAAAGCTGTTTGATGAGAATGACATTCCCATGATTTCTCCTGCCTTATAACTCCACAACAAAATGAAGTTATAAAGAGGAAGAATAGGATTTTGCAAGACATGACCAGAACCATGATCAATGAGACTAACATGGAAAAACACTTATGGGCAGAGGCAGTTAACACAACTTGCTATATTCAGAACAGAGTCTCTATCAGACCTATTTTGGGTAAGACTTCTTATGAGTTGTGGAATAATAAGAAACCCAACATTTTATATTTTCATCGTTTTAGATGTAATTGTTTTATTCTGAACACTAAGGAGAATCTTAACAAGTTTGATTCTAAAGCACAAAAGTCTAACATGTTAGGATACTCTGAACACTCAACAGGCTATAGACTATACAACATTGAAACACCTATTGTCGAGGAATCAATTCATGTTAGATTCGATGATAAGCTTGACTCATATAAGTCAAATCTAGTTGAAAAGTTTGCAGATCTGGAGATTACCTATTCAAGCTCTAAAGGTAATGATGCTGTTGTAGAAGAACTTGAGATAAATGACTCTGAAGATTTTCAACCAGAAGTTGTTGAAGCTTAGACTTGTATAGGGAATCACAAACAAAGGTCTTCACATTCTGAAGAATTGGTTCTAGGTGACAAGACTGAACCAGTCAGAACCATATCCTCTTTTAAACCTTTTGAAGAGACGCTTATGAGTTTAGTGTCCCTCATATAACCTACTTATGTTGATGAAGAGATTCTAGACACAGAGTAGATTCTAGAAATGCAAGAAGAACTCAATCAATTATCCATTAATGATGCGTGGGATCTTTTGCCTAGAGCCAAAGGAGCACATGTTATTGGAACCAAGTGGGTCTTTAGAAATAAGCTTAACGAAAAATAAGAAGTGGTAAGAAACAAGGATCGACTGGTTGCACAAGGCTATAATTAGAAAGAATGGATTGAATATACAGAAACCTTAACACAAATTTCTAGGTTATAGTCTATTCGTCTCTTAATTTCATTTGATGTTAATCATAACATCATCTTGTATCAGATGGATGTTAAGAGTGCATTTCTAAATGGCTACATGAAAAAGGATGTGTATGTACACAACCTCTTGGTTTTAAAAATCATAAAAATCCAAATTTCATTTTTAAACTCAATAAATCATTGTATGGTCTGAAACAAGCTCCTAGAGCTTGGTATGAAAAATTAAACAATTTTCTTTTAGAAAATGATTTCAATAGCGGAAAGGTTGACACCACCTTGTTTTGTAAGTTCTTCAAAAATGACATTTTGGTAGTTCAAGTATATGTTGATGATATTATATTTGGTTCTTCTAATTCCACTTTGTGCAAGGAATTCTCTAAGCCTATGCAGTCTGAATTCAAGTTGAGTCTGATGGGAGAACTCAAGTTCTTTATGGGAATCCAAATCAATCAAGTCCCAGAAGAGACTTTCGTTCACCAGAGCAAGTATACCAAGGAACTTCTGATGAAGTTTGACTTGCCAGAATGTAGGACGGAAAAGACCCCTATGCACCCTACCTACATTCTAGAGAAAGACGAGGTAAGTGTCAGAAGTTGTACAGAGGTATGATAGATTCTCTATTATATTTGACTACTTCTAGACCTGGAATTTTATTTAATGTCTGCTTGTATGCTCGCTTCCAGTCAGATCTTAGAGGATCTCATTTAACAACTATTTAGAGGATTTTTAGGTATCTGAAAGGTACTACTAACCTTGGTTTATGTAATGGAAAATCAAGTGAATACAAGTTAGTAGGTTATTGTGATGTTGAATATGTTGGAGAGAAACTAGAGAGAAAAAACACTTCTGGAAGATGTTAGTTTCTAGGAGATAATTTGATCTCATGGTCCAATAAGAGGCAATCAACAATAACACTCTCAATTGTAGAAGTTAACTATATTTCTGCTTTTGGATGAAGCACTTAGATCCTCTGGATGAAAAGTCAGCTAGAAAACTTCAAGATATATGAGAGTAACATTCCCATCTTCTATGATAACACTGCTGCAATTTGTTTATCTAAGAATCCCATTTTAAATTCTAGGGATAAACATGCTGATATTAAACATCATTTTATACAAGATTATGTTTAGAAGGGAATCTTATCTTTAAAATTGATAGATACAAGCCATCAAGTAGCTGATATCTTTGCAAAACCCCTTGTTGAAGATAAATTCATTTTCATTATGAAGAACTTGAAAATGGTGTCTTATCCAAAATGAAAATGATGTAATCTCAGAATTTTCACCTTCTCAGAATGAGAAAATGAGACTCTGGAGTATTTTATTTTATCCACTTCTGGAATATGAGGCTTCTGAGTTGTGAAGTTCTCATGTATCAGAAACATCTCAGGTCGAGATCTTTTCTTTTGAATAACTTCTTTCCTCTGAAAACTGGAAATTTTACTTCATTAATTAACTGTTAGGATAATGAAAGGTTAGTGATTCAAACAAATACAATTGTATTTTCTTGAAGCACCCTTAACACTTAATGTGACACGTTGGGAAAAGAGATTTTATTAGGATTAGATTAAATTCTTTTCGCTTTACTCCTTGTCAGAACTTTTTACACTATTCAATTTATTTTAATCATTGCAAAAAATCTACTTAAAACTCACTCACTCCCACTTCACACACGTTCGCTACCATTATCCCACACTTTCACTCTTTCAAGCAAAAAAAACTCCCTGCAACCAAAACGCTTGTTTGTGCTCTTGTTTGTGTTCGTGCTTGCAATGGCTCAACAACAACAAGAAACAAACGCTCAACTTTTACAACAACAACAAGATTGAATTTCTCAACATTTGGTTAAAGGTTCATCATCTCAACAACAATCTCAACAAGACAATGATCTTCATCTTTCTACTCCTGTTAAAGAGTTGGCAGTTCTTTGTGAGTTGATAGTGGATTTCAAAAACCTAAACGCAAATAGGTTCGATTTCACTGATGTTTTGAAGACTCAAAGATGGGAAACCTATTTCGATCGCTTGAAATGTCTAGTTTACCCTAAACTAGTTAAATACTTTTGGATTCATGCGTTTGTGTCACCGGGTGGTTACATTTGTTCAAAATTTATGGGAAAGGACATCTGCATTTGTGAAAATGACATTGCAAACTTCTTCAACACGATGGAAATGGCATTAGGTGATATGGCTATCAATCTGTGACTGGAAATATGAATGGGTGTATGTTTGCAAAAAAGATGATTGAGATCTGCCTTCTCATCTTTCTAGATGGAAAATATTCTTGTCGAGTTAATAATCTTCCCAATAATATAAGAATATGGTTTAGAATTTTTAAGGGCTGCATACATCACAAGAATTCCACCGGTTCGACTAATTTTATCCATGTTGATCAGAAGTATATGTTATACTACATTATGTCTGGAGAGAAGCTCGAACTACCAACAATCTTGTTCAGATACTTGGTAGACCTCATCACAAAGACAAGAGATGGTAACCCTAGATTGAGACCCTAGATTATTATGGGAAGACTAGTCACAAACATTCTCATAGAAAGTCAGCTTGTAGAGGAATTAAATTTATCTCAGAACCTGAAATTTATGTTTGGTAGTCCTCTGAATGGAAGAAATTTAATGGTTATGGCAGTGACTTCAGAAGATACTGTTCTTCCAGATGATCTGGATGGCAAGTCTATCTCTAACAGAAGAATCACTGTGTTATATTTTCCTGCATATAATCTTGCAAGATTTCTTGAACCTCGTCCATAAGAAATTGTTCCTCTATTTCTGAAGAAGAGCTTCGTGCAACCTTCTACATCTTTTGCTAAGAGAAAAATGGAGCTTATCAAGAAAATGTTTAAAGATAGCCCTTTTGGGTATGTCAAGAAGCAAAGGAAGAATGACTTTCCTTATAAGTCTTTTATTCATAACGAAAATAATAATCCATCTCCTGCTTCTTCTACCTTAACCACATCTACTTCAAATGTTCTGACCAACCCAAACTCTTTCTCCACCATTCTACCAAAACCAAACTTCATTACATCAACCATTTCTAAAATAATTGTTTCTAAAACTCCTCACCAGTTTCCTAAACACCTTTTAACCCAAATTCCAGATACTATAAATATCTTATCAACTCAACCAAAAAAAACTCCCATCTCTAGTAATCACAAACACCCATCTTTCACCTAACCTAGACGCTCTTGTGACTGCATCAGAAGATTCTGATACAGACACTAAGTTTCTCAACTCCATGAAAGCTAAAATTTCTCTAACCAGCCCTTTTTTATCTTGAACCGTTTCATGATTCTGAAGAAGAAATTCAAAGAATCATTGTTGTTCTAGATAGAGATCCCAATCCTTACTTCACCCCCTTATAATCCTCTACTTCTTCCAACCAACATACTTCCACCACCCTCTAATGAATTATTACTTCATTTTTAATATGAGAATGTAGATCATTTTCTTTTCTTGACAGTCACTTATTCTGAAGGAATAAGTCCTGAAGTAACAAATATCATATGGCATGACTTCAAGAAGTGGATGGAACACAACTCTTCTGAATTTCATTTCTTCCGATTCAAAGATGCAATTGGGAAGCAAAATGATGAGATTTTTACACGCCTATATCCTCCTCCAATTCTTATGCTTCCTACTCCAGAAGTGAATGTGTTTGAAGAGACTACTTCTGAATAGCAAGATATCACTCTAGTTGAGATTCCTTCTGAATATGAAGTAGGAACTACTTTAGGTGTTAAGAAGTCACCTGCTTATGGATCTGGGGATTTATCTATTCTGCTTCAGCAAACACTAGAAGAGTTTATAAGTGAGAAGGATCATGTTCGAGAACGGTTGGATTTGAAAGATCAAAGGCATGAAGAATAGAAGACTATCAGCATCGGGATTATGAAAATGTTGCAAGAGATCTCTTCGAAGTTTTCTGAAAAGTTGAAACCCTAGCCTTTTTTTCCTTTGTTTTTGGGGAACTTAGTTTCCTTTATTTTTATTTTGTTTTCAAAATTATGTACTTTATCTTTTTAATAAATAAAGGTTATCTTTCTTGGTTATTTTGTTTAAATTCTTTTTGATTATTGACAAAGGGGGAGAAAGTAAAATGATTTTGATATACCTATTGTTGCACCCCAAAATTTACCCTCTTGATTTAGGCTTATGTTTCATCATGAATATTATATTGCATTGCATTCATACATTGTGATGGGATCAAAGTACTTTGTTTATCAAATTTTCCTCAAGCTTTGAAGGTTGATTGCATTGACAAGTTGCTTAAGTAGAACCTTGTCATCTAAACCTCTGGATCTTTCAAGCTTAAAAGGTTATTGCATATCTCAAGATATTTTATCCATCTCTTTGGATCATCAGAGGATTGAAGTTTGTGTTTGATTATAAGAAGGAATCACTCCTTTGATTCACCAGTCAAATTAGGGTTTTGTTTGATTAAGCCTATTAATCAAGGTACAAGTCTTGATTTGGAAGCTACAACATATCATTGGTATTTGGAAATTCTTAATACAAGAAATTGGCCAGGATGCCCAGAAGATTTGAAGTTTTGAAGATGGTTCATCAGCCTCTTAAGATATTAACCAAAATTAGGGTTTGGTCCAAGTTGAAGTAATTGGGGTCTAGATGAGACAATTCATGAAGCATCACTATCTTATCATCATTAGAATCAGATTTTATCAAAAAGTATCTCATGATGCCCAATGAAATTAGGGTTTTAAAGCTTGATCGGCTATCTCCTAGTACATGGTACAAAACTAGGGTTTTGGATTTAATCAGGATTTTTTTGACTTTTTCACCCAAACTTGTTTCCATGATTCACCACATGTTATTAAGCATTTAGGATTGAAAAATTGAGGTTCAATTTGGATTGGAAATGATTTAATTGATCAAAAGGGGCAAAATGGTCATTTTGGTCAAAATCAGTCAAAATCAGAAGTTGACCAAGTGGACTTTTGGTCAACCATCAATTTAAGCATCCTCTTTTCATATTCCATACCCAAATTCATCTTTGAATCATGATAAATGGTGAATTTGAGTGTAACTTGTTCAAGAAGTAACTTAAAAATTAAAAAAATTGCTAAGTGTCAAGATGACTTCTCTTGGGCAAGTCACGTGCGTAATTTAATCAAACACTTGGCATGCCATTTTGTGGAATCAATTTCTTGTGACTCAAGCCTCAATTTGAAAAATTAAAAAGAGAATTTTGTTGTTTTCCATAAGAGCTTCTCTTTGAGCTTTGAATCTTTCAATTTGGCCAAGAATTGAGTGAGATATGGTGCTTCAAAGTTGGTATCTCAAAGCTGGCTTCATGCACACCATGCATGCCCATGCACGCGCGCGGACCAGGCAGGCCAAATTGCATTTTTGCCTCAAGTTTGCAACATCATTTCTCCATCAAGTCAACATAAATTTGGAAAATTCAAAGCCCTATGATGTTCTATGTTATGAGAGCTCTTGAAAGGCCCCTCAAGCATCCAAAACGCACGAAGGAATTTCAAGTGGTCTAAGCATAAAGTCAGCTAGCCAGATTATTTGAAAACCATGTCCATGTTGCAAATTTCTGCACAAGTCCATTTTTGATTGATGTCAACATAGCCAGCTCACCAAGTGCACATTCTTTGCTCAAAATTCCACTCAACATGACATCATCAAAACGACTTCTAGGCTGGGCATAACAAGAAGCAAAACACATCACCATGATCACTCTCTTGATTTTTCTGTTTTTTTGCAATTTTGCTTCTAACGACCTTGAGTTCTTCAAAGACCTTTCTACCCTCAGCAGTCACTCTATATAAGCCATATCTCACTCTCTTTCAAGGCACGCATTCATTCTCTCAAAAAATCAGAAGCTGCTATATCTCTCTCTCAAAAAAATTTCTGCTTCAAAGCTTCTTTATTCTCCACTCCAGAGCTCGATTCATGACCATTTTCACTTCATCGGAGCATTAGAAGCAAGGGACAAGGGTTTTCACTTTATTTCAGAGGCCATAGTTGAGTTTATTTCTCAACTCTAAAGGTATTTTCAGATCTCGATTCTCCATAATTTTGTTTGTTTCATGTGATTTAAAGCTTGTTTGATTTTAAAGCATATGCGATTTGGTGAACTTCTGGTTTTTCATGATTTAATGATTTTCTCGACTTTCTTGCTCTGATTTCTACTTCCATGGTCGATCATTTTGAATTTTGTAAAAAGCATGATATAGTTGGTAGTTTGAACTTTGATTTGTGATTTGAATCATTGATTTTGGTGGAGAAATAAGGGAGAAGTGTTGATCAGAACATAGGAGCATGAAACTGAAAAATGCGCGTTAGGGCATTATCTTGAGGAAGAAGATGATGGCGTGGCTGGATCTGATTGGTCCATGTGATTTTTAATGCATTTTTCATATTTTTAATTTTATTTGATTTTCTGATTTTATTTTTGTGATCAAAACATTTTCAGAAATCATGAAAAAATTACCATAGGCCAAAAATAATTTCTAGTATTTGTCATATTTTTTTGGAAATTTTTTTAAAAATGTTTTGATTGTTTTAAAAATTCATAGGTTTAATTAATTGTTTGTTCAAAGATTATTTTTATTTTAATAGTTCCTTTGATCTAAAAATTCCATAAAAAATGTTTTGAACTCATAAAATAATGTAGAAATTAATTCTGACTTTGGTTTAGCTTTTTTTTTTCTTTCTATTTTTGGTTCGAAATTTAATTTGAGAAGTTTATTTTGAATTTTTGCTTCATAATTTTTATTTTAATACTTCTCTTAATACAAAAATTCTCAAAAAAATCATACAAGCTTGTTTTAAATCATATAATCTGAATATAATTTTATTTTGTCCTTTTCATGATTTTTGGCTAGGGTTTCCATTTTTGCCTTTAAATAATAGTTTAATTGTTAATTGTTTGTTTTATTTTTATTTTAATACTTCCTTTAATTCAAAAATTCCACAAAAAAATTAGGGATGTGTGTTTTTAATTCTGATATTTGAATATAATTTTGGTTGGATATTTTTCTGATTTTTTATTAGAGTTTTATTTTGAGATATGAATTTTTGTTTAATTGATTAATTGTTTGAATTTGATTTTTATTTTTGACTCTTCCTTAATTCAAGAAAATATGGAAAAATATGTATTCTGACATTTAGGGTTTCCTTGTGTTTTGCATGATCTTGGTTTGAATTGTTTGAATTTTGATCTTATCTAATCAATATTTAAGATTAAAAGTAAAAAATTAGGGTTTTGTTGCTTATTGTGCAAGTTTCATTTTCAAAACCATTATGCCCTGGATTTTCAATGGAATTTAAGTCTTTATTATGGTTCATGAATGTGTTGAGGTTATGAAAACCATTTTTCTTGAATTATTTGACTTGGTTTGATATTTTTTCCATGAATTATTTTGAAAACTTGTCTAGTTTTGATAGTTTGGCCAACTAGTTTTAAACTTTGGGCCTCATTTGATTCCTTCCTTAATCATTCATGAACTTAAGGCTATCTTTATGACTTCTATACACTTCAAAGATGCTAAGGAATTTTTGGTTTAAATTATTGATCCTTGTTTCTATTTTTGATGTATTTTTGAAGTGAAGGTACCCAATTAATGTTGCATATCTTGTTGCAATTTGTTTGATGGCCAATGAAATTGAGTGAGGCCTATAATTGGGCACCTAATAATCATGTTGGATATGTTCATCCAAATAAACTCAAGTCATTTCACTAAATTCCCCATGTTTGAATGTTTGAACCTTTTTGATGCACTGTGTGGAATTCCTTTTCTATTATGCTTGTGAGTTGTGATGAATTAATTGAGTATGATTGAAATGTGTTTGCTACTGACCTTCATGGTTTTTGATTGTATTCTTCTCAATCTCCCATGATCCTTGATTGATATTCAATTGTCAACTCAACATGGTGATAGAAAGGAGCAACATTCCTCTGATTCTTTTGACCAAATTGTGCATATGCCTGTTTCCTTCTGTCTATCATGACTAATGTTTGATAGTTGCTATCATGTTTTCTCATTTCATTATGGTGTCATCATCCATCCCATATGTGAATCATCATTCTATTTATGGGAATACTAACTTGGTTGTTGAATGTGCGAGGTACTTTGAGAAAAGTTTTCCAGTCTTGACTTGAGGCTATTGTGTTTCACTTTATTTGTGGAACACAATTTATTATATTGGCACTGCTCTTGTGTTTGGCATATTTGATAGTCTATGCAGGATATATACATGTGATTGTGAATGCTATACATTGCCCATGGGATCTGTTCATATCTGATAATCTCATTACTTACATCCTGATGGCGTAATTTCTGACTTAATTTATCTGCTGATGCCAACTCGCTTGAAGTTCTCTGGGTTTCTTTTATTCTTGTTCAATTGCTACGAATAGTTATCCTTTTGGTATTGCACTAAATACTTTCTTCCATTTTCATTTTTCATAGTCATATTTTGCATGATGGGACCTCTACTGCTGATATATGTCAGGAGGCCCTCTGTTTTTTTTTGTGTCTGATACATGTATTGTGTTTTCTTTTGATCGATGAGTCACTCAATTTAGAAATTGAGATCACGACTTCGCTCTCAGTGCATGTTCCTTATAGGATGTTTATTGTTTTTCTTCTTTAACTTTTGATTGATGAGTCACTCAATTTAGAATTTGAGATCACGACTTCGCTCTCAGTGCATGTTCCCTATAGGATGTTTATTGTTTTGTTTCTTTGATTGTCGATCGATGAGTCACTCAATTTATAAATTGAGATCACGACTTTGCTCTCATTGCCTGTTCCCTATAGGATAGTTTTGTTAAGCTTCCTTTGACATGTTAATTAAGGTAGGATTTTCCTTTATCCTCAATGTTAGGGTCAACCATTGTATGATAACACTATGGATAGTGCTAGGCTAGTTTCCCTCAGTTGTTTTGATTTCCTTCCTTTTCATTTTGCATCTTAAAACAAAAATTGTTTTCTTGGCAAATCATAAAACACCTTTAATAAACTCAAAACCCTTCTTCAAGGTAAAAGATACAAATCAATCTTATTTGTTTGTGCGCCTCTTGGCCTTGTTTTTAAACCTTTTATCCGATGTTTCGTCATCGTACATTTGTTTGGAGCTGATGTTTCGCCATCGCACATGTTTGTTATCCTACTTTGATTCTCAATATCATTGTTAGGTGTGATGTTTTGCCACCTGTTTTATTGATGTTTCGATATCTTTTCCATGATATCTCGTTATCTTTTAGCCGATGTTTCGCCATCGCACATGTTTGTTATCCTACTTTGATTCTCAATATCATTGTTAGGTGTGATGTTTTGTCATCCGTTTTTATTGATGTTTCACCATCTTTGCCATGATATCTTGTTACCTTTTAGCCGATGTTTCGCCATCACACATTTGTTCGAAGCCGATGTTTCGCCATCGCACATGTTTGTTATCCTACTTTGATTCTCAATATCATTGTTAGGTGTGATTGTTTTGCCATCTGTTTTATTGATGTTTCGCCATCTTTGCCATGATATCTTGTTACCTTTTAGTCGATGTTTCGCCATCGCACAGTTGTTTGAAGCCGATGTTTCTCCATCGCACATGTTTGTTATCCTACTTTGACTCTCAATGTCGTTGTCAGATGTGATTGTTCTATCATTCGATGTTTTGTCATCTGTGACATGTTACTATGTTATTATTTAGTTGATGTTTGACCATCTCATTTGTTTGTTGTTTCATTCGATGTTTTGCCATCTTGATTGTTTTTGTTGTCAACTAAAAAACACAAACCAACCAAAATATATAAGCTAAACTACGGCTGCTCTGATTCCTTAAAAGGGATACGTAGGCATTGGGGTAGGGCTCGATCGAGCATAACTTTTATTTTCCCTACATTGTTTTCTTTTGTTTCTTTCGCATGCATTCCCTTTTTAGCTTTAAGCCATAGACATAAGATTTGACCACACCCATTAGATTAGACAACAAGAGTGGATACCGTAGAGTACTACGGGCGTGTGGGGTGCTAATACCTTCCCCTTGCGTAACAGACTCCCTTACCCGATCTCTCGGTTGAAAGACCGTGATTTCTCCCTTTCCAGGTTTTCTCGATGTTTACCTTTCCCTTTAAGCAGGATAAAAGACGTTCGGTGGCGACTTCATTGATGTTTCATTACATCCAGATGACGGGTTCCGGCCATGGTGGTTTCAGCTAACGACTTCACTGGGGACAGATTGACCTTTTGCTGGTCCATCCCGGAGTCGATCCTAGCTGTGATACGGTGGGAGAACTGACTTGAGGTTTTGTGTTTGTGTTCGCAAATGTTTCAGTTTAGCAAGAGTCGCCGCCGACTTTTTATTTTATCCTAAGGAAAGGTCAAAAAGCACAGGAAAGACCTTTGAGATGTTTTCTTGGGTTCAGGGAGTAGATTATGAAAAGGTAAGGTGCAAGCATCCTTTTCATCCATGGGCTCTTAGTTACTTGTTTAGATCACTTGCTTTGCTTTTCCAATTGTTTGAAATGGTGCTTTGTGTGTGGTTTTGAAAGATGTTTTGAAAAGAGGCCATCATTGTGGCAACCTTTGTAATGATTCTTGTTTGAATGTATACAAAGGTGTTTTTGTCTTTTTTAAAAGATTTCAATGTTTGAAAGTTGATTTGGGAAATGTTTTAAAATTGTGTTGTGAAGTGTGTTTGAAAATAGCAAGGATGTTTTTTGTAAGCTTTTGACCAAGTAACTAAGAGCTATCTACCCTATTTTACTCAAAGATATTTCCTTATGTTTTTAACCCTTTTGACAGTGTTGTTTCACCATTGCATTTGGTGAACAACCTTGTGTTAGGATGTTAAACGGGACAGGCGTGGGTCATCGTATAGACCATGATAGCAATTGTGTCAAGTATCTTTGGCAATTTTCTTGAGGGACTTGATCATTTTTGTTTAGGCAACCAAGATAGTGTCATCGAGGGACTATGATATTTTGTTTTGTTTTGTTTTGCCAAAGTACCCAACATGCATACCATGGTCCATTTTTGAAGGCAACAAGTGGATTGTAACCCTAGGGGTGCAAGTGTGCATTGTGTTTGATTTTCATGCATTTTATCTTTGATTAGGTCAAACTATTTGTTGATTTGGATTTTGCATACAAACCCTAATTCTCTAATCATGGCATAATTGAAAGCGTAAAGTGCGAGAATTTAAAATTCTAAGCTATTACAACATGATTATGGGGATGGGGGTACAATTTTGAATGGGGGGTATTTGACAAGAAATATAAACCCTAATTTACTATTACATCCAAATTGAATCACAATGCATAAATATTTAAATGGGCAATATTTAATTAAACAAAATAAATAAATATTAAATAAAATGTATTATGCAAAAAAATAATTTTATTTGTTTATGTATGTAAAAGTATTTTTAATGTAAAAAGTATAAATAATAAATAAAAAAAGATTAATTTCATTTATTTTAAGGGTAAACCCTAATTTCTTTAAGAAAATAAATACTATATATATTTTATATACAAAAAAATATATTAATATGTGTAAAAATGAAATATACTTAAAAAGGTAATTTTTAGTATAAATAATAATAAAAGTAAAAATATAATATTTTTGTATTTTTATTCTAAGTATATATATATATATATATATATATATATATATATATATATATATATATATATATATATATATATATATATATATATATATATATATATATATATATCCTCACGATTCTAACCATGTAAATAACTAAAGCTGAAAATCAAAGATCAGTGAGAATTTCTCTGGCCCTAATTTAAACCCTAAAAATTTCAGAAACTTCAACTCTAAAATTCTCTAAGCTCAAGCCGTATAAATGCAAAATATGGATATGTACAGCTTCATGGCAATGAGGTCTACATCTTATCTTCACAAATGTAAGCCTAACAATGCCTAAGTAATGAGATAGAAGTTCAATAAAAATACCTTAAAACTGGAAATCGTGAAATGCAAATGAGCTTGTTTCAGTCAGTTCTGATGATCAGGTTAGCTTCCTTGGACCTCTAGGAAGCTAGTGCAATGGATGGCTTGAGCTGAGGATGGTTGGAATGGCCTGGAGAAGTCCAACTGTGATGCTCTGTTTTTGGTTATGGAAGATAGGGAAGATGGTGTTATATAAATGAAACAGGTACAAGGATGAGTTAGTCTTGATGCAAGGAACCTTTAGAAACTAAAAGGCCAAGAAACGCACGAGGGAATGTGAATTTGGTATGAAAAGTCAGAACTTGCACAAAAATGGTGTTTTGGGACAATTTCTGGCTAGAGGGAGTTTGAGTGAGTTTCAGGGGCTTCTTGCTCGTGTGTCAACTTGGAAATAGTGTCTACTTATAAGCAAGAGGTTTGGAGACTTGTAACAACTCAGATTTTGAAATTGCATTCTTAAGCCAAACATGTGATTTTTGAGAAAACAAGTTTCAATGCTTGTGTACTTGCTAAGGTAGAGTAGTTCATGCTTTAAACAAGTTTGTTTTTGACTTTGTGGATGGAGTGTGACCAGAGGGAACAAGTTAGAGGCTCAAGAAAGACTTTATGCAAAAAGCTTGCTTTACAAGAATAGAAGTGTTCACTTTGTGCCATTAATGGAAATGCAACTTGGATAATAGCTCATTTTCTTGGAACAAAGACTTAATAGTTGTGTAAGCATTTAATTAAGGAGCGAAAAACAAGTTTGAGGCATGCAAAGCAAATATTATGCAGCCTAGTATGGATTTGCATTTGTGTTCATCATGAAAATGACCTAAATTCAAGTGATAAAACCCTAATTTCATCTCTTCGATTATCCTTGCTCAAGAATGATCTCTAGTAGTTCTTGGACATTTTGGAAATCTTGAAATGTGCTCTACAACTCATCATTGAATTTCTTTTGAAGATTCCCCTTGGAACTATGTGAAAAATTTCCATGAAGTTAGGTTAAAAATCTGCCTAACTAGGGCAAAATTTCACTAAGTTATTTTTAGTTCATGAGCATGTATTCACAAAGTTATAACTTGAGATACAAGAATTTTTAGGCGAAATTGTGTGAAGCAAAGTTGTAGATTTCATGGAGATCTACAAATTTCATTTTTGAAGTTTCTCTTGAATCACTTTGCATCATGGTGAAAATTTGGCTCAAAGTTATGAAAAAATAAGAAATTTTCTATACTTAGAAAAATTTCTAAGTTAAGAAATTTCATCTTTTCAAAACAAATTCTTGAATTATTGATTTCTTGATGAACAAGTTACATGTTTTAACATGTTTTGATGAATTATGATCTTTGGCATTTGATTTTGACCAAAAAGTCAAAGTTTGACTTTTCAATATACAATTGACTTTTGATCAGTTGACTGAAAAATTCATCTGTCAATCCAATGGACTTGTAGTGTTTTGAACCATTTCATTAGGTAAAAGTGATGCAATTGGAATCTTTAGATCATGCCTTAACTCAGTTGACCATTTTCTAGGTCAAAAACCAGAAATTGCCCTTTCCCAGTCAAAACCCTAATTTTGACCATTTTGCCCTTTTGATGATTTGATCAAATTTCTTGAGGAGTTGTGGTCCAAACTTGATAAAATGACACACGTGGGCTTAAAATGTTGATGTGGATCAAAAATTAAGAAATTTGACTGTAAATTGGCCACGGTTGACTTTTTCCCCAACACAGCTGATTTTTAGGTCAATTGTCCCATTGATTGATCAAAAGTGTGATCTAAGGCTTGAAATTTGTCATGAGTAATCTTGGTGGTCCATAATGACCCATGAAAGTCATATGGGGAATTGATATTTCAAAAATCATTGTGCAATCTCAAACCCTAATTTTGGTCATCAGTGCATGAGGAGTTGTCTTGAGCTGATCAAACCAAATGCTGTCTTGATCCAAAGGAGATCTTGTGAAAATCCTTGATAAGTGAGAGGGCAAATTTTTGGGGTACAACAGGGTGATATTTAGGTTATACTATATCATGTCCATGGATATTAGTGTATTGAATTATCATTTGATAATTTCTCATTAATGTGTTTGGGGGTTTGAATGGAAAGGGTAAAAGTTATCAACAGAAATTAAATGTATAAAAAGGATAAGGAAAGACAAACTTATCTGGTACAAATGTACACTACTCTTCACAAACTTAAACTTATCGTCTAGTTATACTCAACCTACAATACATGTCAATGTCACTACGTATCACTCACAACCTAAGTCATTTATAACCCAATTTGAGAGTCGACTATATCACCTCGATAGAAATCTATCAACCACCTTAACAACATAGAAGTAAACCGTGCTAATCGCGTCGACGATCTCTCAGAGTGACACAACCAACACAGAGGCATTAATCACAGACACCCAAGTGAATGTAAGCTCTAAATCTATCTCTAGAATCTAGAAACTAACAGACTATCATCCTAGATAAGAATTCAAGAAGTGTATGTCTATAACAAACCAAATCCCGAGCACAGAGCAAAAATCCAGGACAATAATCGACAAAGATTTGTAAAGCAAGTTTTATATAACGCTATGGGCAACAAATATACACGAGTTCAAAGTAAATATACATACAATACCCAACAAAAGATAAATACATAGAGAGGAGAAGAGATAAACCACAAATATTACAGTTTATCAGTGTCGGTCGATGAGAAATAAACCTCAAACAATCCATAAGCAAATCCCTAGTGTTGTTTTCTAAGCTAATCTATAAAAAATATGAGGTTCATGGATTTAGGAGATCAAAAACCACCCCCAAAACCATAACCTACAAAATGAAATGAAAATGAAATATAAAGAAATTTTGTTCGGCGACCATCGGCCGACGACAGTAACACATCACCCGACGATGCTACCTAAACTCTTGGCTCATACTGCACCACATAGTCCACTAATCAAAAATATATTTTATCTCCCGTGTTGTATCCTAAATTTCGCCCCTAATTTTTTCAGTCGCACTTTCATATCATATTTTTTCATCTGGTTACAATCATTAACAAATAGCTTTATTCATCACATTTGCATCCTATCTTTAAGTTTTCTCTTGCGTTATAGACTAACTTCTAATCAAAATACAAAAAAATATTTGTCTTTGTCTTTGTATATTTGTGTTTTTTAGGTGCCGAGTCAAAACATCTGACAAATAGGGTTTTCCGGTATTATTTTCCTAAAATCTCTATTTGCAAAGAAAAATAATTAAAAATTTTCATTTTTTTCCCGGTACAATCGATTACACAAAGTGAAATTTTGACCAAAAAATCAGTAATTTCAAGCTTGTCAATTTTGGCTCCAATTTTTCATTTTTTGAAAGATATGTCATTTATTCAAATTTTGGCTCCAATTTTTTCATTTTTTGAAAGATATATCATTAATTCAAATTTTGGCTCCAATTTTTCATTTTTTAAAAGATATATCATTAATTCAAAATTTGGCTCCAATTTTTCATTTTTTGAAAGATATATCATTAATTCAAATTTTGGCTCCAAGAATTAATTACCAAACCACCACTAATCCCAAGCTTAAAATCTATAAATAGAGCCCTCATTTTATTCAAATTTCAAGCTTTTGATAGCCAAATCCACCTTGCTAAAAAATCTCTCAATTCTCTCCATCTACCAAATTCACTCAAAGCTCTATTTTACAAAAAAAAAGTTAGTAACCTTTGCATTGAAACTTACTAATATTTGAGCTAAACCTTCATTCAAACACTTTTTCTTCATAAATTCTCTACATCCAAGCTTAGGAAATTGATTCTTGGGGCTGAATTGAAGCAAATTCTTGAAGTTGTTTTGATAATTCTCTAGATCTACCTTTGGTAAGTTGGATTTTTCATCTTTCACAATGTGATCTCTTGTTGATCTTTGGGTTTGATTCATAGAGCATTGTTTTGTGATTCCATTGGTGCTATTTTCTCATAATTTGATGGAATTTTCGTGCTCAATAGAATCCATGATCATAAGGTGTTTGATGGAAAGTTTGAACAAGAATTTGGCCTTTTAAAATGTTATTTTTTTTAATTTTAACAGAGTGCAATCGATTATTATTATAATAGTGCAATCGATTGTCATAGAAAAATTTCATGTTCTTTTGGAAAAAACACTGATGCATTCAATTGCATCAGAAGTGCAATTGATTGTAACAAAACAAAAATGCTTTTTCTGCCTTGTTTTAGGACTGTTTTGATCCATATCTCTTTTTCTACTCAATCCTTTTGATTGTTGATTTGGATCTCAATTTCAAATATCCAATTTCTCTTTAAATTCAATGAACTTTGGGTGTAGATGAAGTTGGATAAATGTTCATTAATTCAAATCTACCAAAGAGTGAATTATTCAATTAATATTTGGTGCTTTAGATTAATGATATGTTTAGTACTTTAATCCATCAAGATGAGTGATTGAATTTAAAGATGAAAGGAATTTGAGGTAGTGATCCAAATTAGCTTATCATTCCCCAACCTCTTCATCTTATTACCCTTTCTTATTGTACTACATGTTAAGGGATGATGATCTCTATATCATTTATCCAAACATAAAGTACATAAATTGCTATTGACCGGCCTCAAAATAGGTGCGAATTCTACATAAGTCCACTTACGATTGCTTAACATAACGCTAGATTTTGTCACGATTTGAGAAAATGATCATTCATGGCCTAAACTTATGTTTGCAAGCCCAAGTATGTTAACTTGAACCCTTTGATCCAATCACCTTGAGATTCATTGTTAAGAGGCTTTGGTTCTACCAATCCTCTAATGGATCTTCATCAATTTTGGTCAACACGGATCACTTAAACATCATTGATCATTAAATATTGCCTTGAGGATTCTTAAATGGATGATATACTTGACAAAAATCAAATGCAACTTGTTGTTGAGAGGATTGGTTCTACCAATCCTCTAATGAGTTCCAAATGCAAGTTTCAAGATGGTCATCCAACTAACTGTTAACTTATAACAATTAACTTTATTTTATGCTTTTATTTTATGCTTTTTACATCATGCACCATTTACTTTAGCATTTACATTTCATGCTATTTTCATCTTTGCTCACTTGATCATTTACTTTTATGCCAATTTTATTTTGCTCACTTGAGCTTTTCTTTTCCTTTTGAAGACACTTAATAATCAACATGAACCATAAAAAAACATTAATGATACTTGGACTACTTGGTTACTATCCTTGGCATTATGGAGTATTGGACTTCTTAGACTTAAGATTAGAGACCTTAACCTATATTGGAGACCTTGTGACCTTAATTGATATTTTGTCTGGAGCTCTTGAGGTTTAACTCAAGACATTGAGTTGTTTGTTAGTTTTGGGTGTAGGTTGTTGTGATTATGCACTTTGTCTGTAATCTGGAATTCATCTATATACAGTCGTTACTCTGCCCAATATTTGTGAAGACTTAATACATTTGAAGTTTGGTCTTTTCAAGAGGTTAGGTATCCTTGCTTGGTTTCAATCCAAAGAATGGGAATTATATCTTAACTCATAATGTCAAGTGTTGGCTTCTTATTGGTTAGATGGTTCTTCTCCCTAGCTTTTACCTTATGCTTTAGGATACTCCCTTCATCTCCTCCCATCTTCTTTAATTTTCAAAATCTTCTCATCTTTTTCAAAATATTATTTATTTATAAACTCAAACCGCTTTCATAATAAACCTCGACTTTGTCGAGTGCCTTTTCTTCTAAAACTTCTTTTCTTTAAACAAACTTCAATTTATTTAATCATACTTTGACATCTTTCAAAATTAACAAAAACAATTCAACTCATTCAACCTCTTTTGTGCGCTCGAGCACCTTTATCCTTCAAACCTTTTTTTCAATATGAGACATGATTCATTGATAGTCGAGCAACATTCTCCTATCTCCATGGTTATAAAGGTGTCGAATTTTCCACTTGAGTGCTAGAGGCGTTCTCAAACCCTCACTCTTGCTGACGTAGGGTCCATCTTTCCCACACCTTATGGGCGTTAGTCGAGATTTCTCCCCTAACAATGATGACTTGTCTCCTCGTTTAAAATCAATCAACATACAAGTATTTTCTAGCCGAACTACGATTCTCTGATTTTCCCATTGCACGAGGGAGTACGTAGGCACTAAGTCTTACGACCCAAAGCGGGCAACAAAAAATAATAAAAAAACATTTCATTTTCTTTTGTGTGAAAATACCCATTCATTCTTTTCCTTTAGTAAGTAAACCTTTACATGACACTCCTTTTGCATAACTAACCCCCGTACCTCGATCTCTGACTTTTTATTTCATTGTGGGTTTTGTTCTCTTTTTTCCCATTTCCCTTTGGAACCAATAAATTATGGTGGTGACTTCATTGTGTTAAGATAAGTCAATTGATTGCTTAAATCTCAAATCTTTACCGCTACATTCTCTTTTCATACCATTACTGTTGTAATTTCGTTTCATCTTCGCGTCCTTGACGATGGTGATTGCGCGCGAAAGGAAAGTGGCGACTTCACTGGGGACAGATTGACCTATTGCTGGTCCATTCCTAAGTGGGTCAATCCTAGCTTTGTTTGTTTCTTTTCTATGAGTGTTTATATATTGTTTTAATTGTTGTTTATTACTTCCCATTATTCTATATATATGTTTGTCTAGATTTTCCTAGTTTTCAGGGGCTTGGTGATTTCTTATAAGTCTTCTACCCGGACTTTGCGAAAACTTAAGATAGGACGAATGGTATAGTCATGTTAACTTTGAGGGAGTAATCCCAAAAAAGGAGACATGAGATCCCCCACTCAGTGGAGGCCCCTTTGATTGTAGTGTCATTTACCGAGTAATTGGGAAGACTTACTGCTTTCAACCTGGGAGCCTGTTGAAGCTAAGGACCGTAGATTACCTAACCCATCTTGGCCTTTTAGGTCTAGTGCAGAAGCTATGACGGAGTAATCTGAAAATGTTTGTCACGCGATGCTACACTCGAATGAGTTTTTTCTAAGAATGTTACTAATTACTGAGTTAATCGGGACGTTGGTAATATCCGAAGGAAGGATGTAGACTCTGGGAACCTCTTAGAACCTTTTTCAGAAGATGATAACCGTTAGTCCATACCTTATGGGTTGTACCTTTGAATCCATGCTCGTGATCTGAACCATGTGATCCTGTTACTGTGCAGTGCATTGCATAACATTACATATCATTTGCATCCTCTGCATTATTCTGCATACATCCAGGTTGTTCAAGATCTTATTCCCAGTTGCTTTTTTCTTCCAGTTAGTCGTCTACCATCAAGCTGATTCCTCAACACACCTAACGGACTAGAGCTGCTGTCAGATTGAGAATGGAAAACCAAGAACAACACAACACAGAAGTCAGAATAGAAATCGACGAGTTGAAGTCAGGAATGACCAAACTTACTAAGATGATGCAAGTCCTGATTTCCAGAGGAGAGTAACCTCAAAGGACTGTGATATCTGAAATCCCAATTGCTGTTGTTGACACTTAACCTATCCAGCATACATCTACTACATGGCTAGAGTTTGGGTTGCCTCAGAACTACTCTCTGCCTGTTGCAATTACTTCATTGGTTAGCCAGTCTTCCCGACCAGTTTTTCAAGCTCCGATTTTCACTGAACCTCAGTCAATCGTTCATACTGCTTCTCGTCAACCTGTTGCACAAGCTGCTTTTAGGAACCCTCTCTTTGAGTACCATGCTACCAGTCCTCGAAGTGTAAGTCAAGGAGACTTTGGTGAGTTTGAAGAGTTCAAAGAACAGTATCAAACTTTAGAGAAGAGACTTAGAGCTATGGAAGGAAATGAGTTCTTCAGTGTTGATGCTAACAACATGTGCCTAGTTTCTGATCTGGTTATGCCTTCAAAGTTCAAGACTGCCGAGTTTGAGAAATACCGGGGAACACTTTTCCAAGAAGTCATTTGGTGATGTACTTTCGAAAGATGTCTGCTTACACAAAGAATGACAAGCTGCTTATCCATTGTTTTCAAGATAGTCTGAGTGGAGCTTCCTTGAAATGATATATGGGACTTGAGAAAGGTCGTATCCAATACTTCCAAGATCTTATTGATGATTTCATCAAGCAATAAAAATACAACCTTGACATTACACCTGATCGTCGCCAACTGTAAAATATGTCTCAGAATGAGAAAGAATCTTTCAAGGAGTATGCTCAACGATGGAGAGAATTGACATCTCAAGTTGAACCACCTCTGGCAGAGAAAGAGCTAACTAGTTTGTTCATGGATACTTTATCCCCTTTATATTGGGAAAAGATGATTGGTAGTGTGTCCTCCAGCTTCACAGACCTGGTGACAATTGGCCAAAGATTAGAAGAAGGAATCAAGAATGGTAAAGTGTCTAAAGCTGTTGAATCTTCTAATGGTTAAAAGAAATACCTTAGGAACTTTCAGAAGAAGAAAGAGGTAGAAGCCAATCTGGTCTTGACTGAGAGAGGAGGACCTCTCCATAGGCCTTAATACATTGATCAATCACATGTAGCGTCTGTTACTCCCATGGTCAATACTTAACCAGCTCAAGTTCCTCAACGACAGAATATTATGCAGAATCGGAATCGTTATATAGGGAATAAGGCTCAATTTGATCCCATACCTAAGACATACACTGAATTGTATCCTACATTGGTGCATAAGGGATTAATTACAACTAGGCCTCTGATTCCTCGAAATCTTCCTCCAGTCGGGTTCAGATCTGACCTTCAATGTGAACTTCATTAGGGAGCTGCCGATCATGAATTAGAAAGCTGTTATGCATTGAAAAACATAGTGCAAGAATTGATGAAAGCAAATATTCTCATTTTCAAAGAGGTAGGTCCTAATGTTATCAACAATCCTTTTTCCAAAACAAAGTGGCTGAAGACTGAGTCAAGTTACCCTCAAGTCACTTCCTAAAGCCAATGTTTCAGACATGACAACTCATCCTTGTTACTGATTAGTCACAAGGCCATCTTTCTTTCAGTTTGCATTTTTCCCTTGTTTTTGTAAAAATCTTGCTTTCAAATTTTGTTTGTACTTTCATGTTAATTCTAATGAAATGAGCATTGAAATGTTTTGATTCAAATCATTTTCATTTACTGCTTTCAAATATATTTCTCTTGGTTACTTTCTTTATCAATTTTTTGTTTATGCAAAGATTTGAGGGAGGATGATGAAAATAAAATACCCATAATTGTTGCTGGTATGCTTTCAAATAAAACTTTGTTGAGGATGTACAGGCATTGTTTCAACTCCCAAACACTAGAGCAATAAGGAAGTTAATCCCTCGTTAACCCCTTTTAAGCCTAGAAGTTGTAGTTTCTTTCTATACGAAAAAACCCGCAATCTTAACCTAGGGATAGGTAGTTCTCAGTTAATTTGGTTGTGCATTCAATTATAAGAGAAATCGTGCAAGACACCTTTCAATAAAGGTCGCGATCAAGCTTTCCTTTGCATACAGTAAGAAGTGTCAAAGATGCTCTCAATTAAAAATGACCAAGATGGTTCCCCGTAATCATTGAGCAAGGCAGCCATTATCTTTCAAAAAATAAAAAAAAGATTGAAAAATAATCCAAAAAACTGCTAAGTCAAAACCTCTGAAGGAGACTTAGGCAAAAAAACAGGGGCATCCTGCTGACTGTAATATCAAATGAAACAATTCAGGCAAAAGTTGGGAATAATAAATTCAATCAGAAGAGGTCTTTAAATCCTCAAAATTCTCCACCAGAGTCGACAAAAATCCTCAAAACAAAAAATGTTGTAAGAAGAAGTGATTTCCGTCTCAAAAATTCCTTAGCTTCTGAGCCATTGTCATTTCTACCATCAGTGCAATTCCAAAATCTCTTGGAACCTGAATGCATATTCTTAATTAACTGAATATAAGACTGAAGAATATCACGAAGATTGGGTTGGGTACAAATAAACTTTGAGCCTTTATCCTTTATTTCTTAAACCGTGAACCAGACCACGTCACAATCCTCAAAAGACCTAATTGAAGCCATGTTTATTTTGGAAGCATACTACAACAAGGTTGCGTAGACTGACTCCTAAGATCTTTTGTGAATCATTTGTTTTGGTATCGTACCTTTGCTTTCTATTTCACTTTAAAAGTATAAACCATTGTGTTTTAACCAGTGATACATTTTTATACACCAATAACATCATTTCAAAAATGATTTTGAATTCAAAACTTTTGCATGAACTTTGCATTAAAATTACCATGTTTGAATAAAAAAAATTTCTTGCAAATAAGCTTTCCTCATCAAGGAATTTCAAACAGCTGAGAAACTTGGTCAGTGACCCTATCATGGGCAAGTATCTTCAAGATCCATTTGTGAATCAGCTCAAGATTTGTTGCTCAATGCGAGTTTTCTAATAATTGGTTAGCCAGAAGATCATTTTCAAGACTCATGCTGGGGCATTCCTTTCCAACAATTATTTCCAGAACTGAAGCCATGATCAATTTATTCCAACAGTCATTTCAAGAGCTGAAGCCATGATCAGCTCATTTCTAGCAACTTTTGGATGAAGCCATGATCAATTTATCCTCAACAGTCAGTTAATCTGGGACAAATCCCCAAGCAGCTCTCTGTGTCCTTCCTCATAAGATCATCTGTTCAATACAGTTTACAAGTCTGACAAATTTGGGTTCAAGACATTTTCTTTCCCAGAAAATTTGGCAAAGTTATCCATGTTAAGGATTCAACCTTTCAATCTTACCTCCACAAAAGAGTCAAACTCCATTGTTGTAAACGTCGGCATTACATGTATAGTTCATTCGCATATCACGTAGAAAAAAATTCATACATAATGTATAACAAGAGTGCTTCATCCTCATTTGCATCTCCCAAGGTCTTGTTGCAGTTGACATGTCACCTTGAGATTGAATTCCAACTTACTTGGCACCTATCGAAGCAGATGTCAGTTCAACTGTTTCTTTCTTTCGTCCAATGCTAATCTTGGATGAGTTGTTTCTCTCTTTCAATCCAATTCTAATCTTGGATGATCTGTTTTCGTCTTTCTTCCAATGTTAATCTTGGATTAGTTGTTTCTCTCTTTTGTCCAATGCTAATCTTGGATATGTTGTCTCTTTTGTTTCCATCCAAAGCCAATATTGTATGTTGTTACCTTTGTTATCGTCCAAATCCAATATTGGATGCCTTGATCTTTTGCTTTCATCCAAAGCCAATATTGGATGTCTTGATCTTTTGTTTTCATCCAAAGCCAATATTGGATGTTGTTATCTTTTATTGCCGTCCAAAGCTAATATTGGACGCCACCATCTTTTCTTTCATTCAAAGCCAATATTGAATGTCAGGATCTTTTGTTTCCATCCAAAGCCAATATTGGATGTTGTTCCCTTTTCTTTAATCCAAAGCCAATATTGGATGCCACCATATTTTTTTTGCCGTCTAAAGTCAATATTGGATGTCTTGATCTTTTTTGCTATCCAAAGCCAATATTAGATACCAAGATCTTTTGCTGCCATTCAAAGCCAATATTGGATGCCACCATCTTTTGTTGTCGTCCAAAGCCAATATTGGATGTTGTTACCTTTTCTTCCATCCAAATCCAATATTGGATGTTTCTATCTATTGTTTTCGTCCAAAGCCAATATTGGATGTCGCTATCTTTTGTTTCCATCCAAAGTCAGCATTGGATGTTGTGATCTTTCCTCTTGTCTAAAGCCATTATTAGACGTTGAGTTTTCCCTTCATTCAAAGCCAACATTGGATGTCGTGTTTCTTTTTCGTCCAGCGTCTTTCCTGGATGACTCTGATGTAGCTTCAGATTTGGTCTCATCCCACATCTATTGTTCTTCTAGATGCTTCTGATTGTGTTTTCCAGAGAGTTACTCGCCTCATTTAATGCCATTCTTGGATGTCGCTGCTTTCCTTCTTGGATTTCATCTCTTTTTCCAAGTATTGATGGTTACTCTTTGTCACCCTAACAGATATCCAAAAATATCTTGTTGTTTCCCTAGCGTGTCTTTCCACGTCATTTCATCTAAACTACCATAAGTTTCCAGTTTCGAGTCTTTCCACATTCCCACAGAGTCTGTCTCATCTCATACATCATTCATAAAATATATGTCAAAAAAGAGTCCATGCATTCATTCATAACATATGTTATCATCTCATCGCATCAGGGATGAAATTCAGGTCTGTTTATATTTAATTACTTTCCACCTATCTGGCAAAAAGATAATTAAATAGGGGCAGTTGTTATACCCAAAATTTTGCCCCTAATTTTTTCAGTGGCACTTTCATATCATATTTTGTAATTTGGTGACAATCATTAACAAATAGCTTCATTCATCACATTTTCATCCTATCTTTAAGTTTGCACTTGCGTTGTTGACTAACTTATAATTAAAATACAACAAAATATTTGTCTTTGTCTTTGTATAGTTGTGTTTTGTAGGTACCGAATCGAAGCGTCTGACAAATAAGGTTTTACGGTATTATTTTCCAAAAATCTCTATTTGCAAAGAAAAATAATTAAAAAATTTCATTTTTTTCTCTGTACAATCGATTGCACAAAGTGAAATTTTGAAAGAAAAAAGCAAGTAATTTCAAGCTTGTCAATTTTGGCTCCAATTTTTCATTTTTTGAAAGATATGTCATTAATTCAAATTTTGGCTCCAATTTTTCATTTTTTGAAAGATATATCATTAATTCAAATTTTGACTCCAATTTTTCATTTTTTGAAAGATATATCATTAATTCAAATTCTGGCTCCAATTTTTCATTTTTTGAAAGATATATCATTAATTCAAATTTTGGCTCCAAGAATTAATTACCAAACCACCACTAATCCCAAGCATAAACTCTATAAATAGAGCCCTCATTTCATTCAAATTTCAAGCTTTTTATAGCCAAGTCCACCTTGCTAAAAAATCTCTCATTTATCTCCATCTACCAAATTCACTCAAAGCTCCATTTTCAAAAAAACAAAAGTTAGTAAGCTTTGCATTGAAGCTTACTAATATTTGAGCTAAAACTTCATCCAAACACTTTTTCTTCATCAATTCTCTACATCCAAGCTTGGGAAATTGATTTTTGGGGCTGAATTGAAGCATATTCTTGAAGTTGTTTTGATAATTCTCTATATCTACCTTTGGTAAGTTGGATTTTTCATCTTTCACAATGTGATCTCTTGTTGATCTTTGGATTTGATTCATTGAGCATTGTTTTGTGATTCCATTGGTGCTATTTTCTCATAATTTGATGTAATTTTCATGCTCAATTGAATCCATGATCATAAGGTGTTTGATGGAAAGTTTGAACAAGAATTTGGCCTTTTAAAATGTTGTTTTTCTGATTTTAACAGGGTGCAATCGATTATTATAATAGTGCAATCAATTGTCACTGCAAAATTTCACGTTTTTTTGAAAATAAACACTGATGCAATCAATTGCATTAGAAGTACAATCGATTGTAACAGAACAAAAATTCTTTTTTTGCCTTGTTTTGGGGCTGTTTTGATCCATCTCTCTTTTTCTACTCACTCCTTTTGATTGTTGATTTGGATTGCAATTTTAAATGTCCAATTTCTCTTTAAATTCAACGAACTTTGGGTGTAGATGAAGTTGGATAAATGTTCATTAATTCAAATCCACCAAAGAGTGAATTATTAAATTCATTTTTGGTGCTTTAGATTAATGATATGTTTAGTACTTTAATCCATCAAGAAGAGTGATTGAATTTAAAGATGCAAGGAGTTTGAGGTAGTGATCTAAATTAGCTTATCATTCCCCTCCCTCTTCATATTATCTCCCTTTATTATTGTACTACATGTTAAGGGATGATGATCTATATATCATTTATCCAAACATGAAGTACATAGATTGTTATTGACCAACCTCAAAATAGGTGCGAATTCTACATAAGTCCACTTATGATTGCTTGGCATAGCACTAAATTTTGTCCCGATTCGAGAAAATGATCATTCGTGGCTCAAACCTATATTTGTAAGCCCAAGTATGTTAACTTGAACCCTTTTATCCAATAACCTTGAGATTCATTGTTAGAAGGCTTTGGTTCTACCAATCCTCCAATGGATCTTCATCAATTTTGGTCAACGCGGATCACTTAAACATCATTGATCATTAAATATTGCCTTGAGGATTATTAAATGGATGATATACTTGACAAAATGCAAATGCAACTTGTTATTGAGAGGCTTTGGATCCTCTAGTGAGTTTCAAATGAAAGTTTCAAGATGGTCTTCCAACTAACCATTAACTTCTAATAATTGACTTTATTTTATGCTTTTATTTTGTGCTTTTTTACTTTATGCACCATTTACTTTAGCATTTAAATTTCATGCTATTTTCATCTTTGCTCACTTGAGCATTTACTTTTATGCCATTTTTATTTTTCTCACTTGAGCTTTTCTTTTCCTTTTGAAGATACTTAATAATCAACATGAACCATAAAAAAACATTAATGATACTTGGACTAATTGGTTACTATCCTTGGCATTATGGAGTATTGGACTTCTTACACTTAAGATTAGAGACCTTGACCTATGTTGGAGAGCTTGTGACCTTAATTGATATTTTTTTCTAGAGCTCTTGAGGTTTACCTCAGGATATTGGGTTGTTTGTTTGTTTTGTGTGAAGGTTATTGTGATTATGCACTTTGTCTATAATCTGGAATTCATCTGTATACAGTCGTTACTTTGCCCAATTTTTATGAAGACTTAATACATTTGAATTTTGGTCTTTTCAAGAGGTTCGGTATCCTTGCTTGGTTTAAATCCAAAGAATGGGAATTCTATCTTGACTCATAATGTCAAGTGTTGGCTTCTTGTTGGTTAGATGGTTCTTCTCCCTAGCTTTTACCTTATGCTTTAGGATATTCCCTTCATCTCCTCCCATCTTCTTTAATTTTCAAAATCTTCTCATCTTTTTCAAAATCTTCTTTGTTTATAAACTCGAACGGATTTCTTAATGAACCTCGACTTTATCGAGTGCCTTTTCTTTTAAAACTTCTTTTCTTTAAACGAACTTAAATTCATTTAATCATACTTTGACATCTTTCAAAATTAACAAAAACAATTCAACTCATTCAAACTCTTTTGTGCCCTCGAGCACCTTTACCCTTCAAACCTTTTTTTCAAGATGAGACATGATTCATTGATAGTCGAGCAACATTTTCCTATCCCCATGGTTATAAAGGTGTCGACTTTTCTAATTGATTGCTAGAGGCATTCTCAAACCCTCACTCTTGCTGATGCAGGGTTCATCTTTCCCACACCTTATGGGCGTTAGTTGATATTTCTCTCCTAACAATGACGACTTGTATCCTCGTTTAAAATCAATCAATAGACAAGTATTTTCTAGCCTAAATATGGTACTCTGACTTTCCCATTGCATGAGGGAGTACGTAGGCACTAAGTCTTACGACCCAAGGCGAGCAACAAAAAATAATAAAAAACATTTCATTTTCTTTTTTGTGCAAATACTCATTCATTCTTTTCCTTTAGCAAGTAAACCTTTACATGACACTCTTTTTAAAAGAAACCAAACAAAGTGGATCATGCGGACTACTGTAGATGCTTAGGGTACTAATACCTTCCCTTTGCATAACTGACCCCCGTACCTCAATCTCTGACCTTTTTATTTCGTTGTGGGTTTTGTTTGCTTTTTTCACATTTCCTTATGGAAACAATAAAGTGCGATGGCGACTTCATTGTGTTGAGATAAGTCAATTGATGGCTTAAATTTCAAATCTTTACTTATACATTCTCTTTTCATACCATCACTGTCGCAATTTTGTTTCATCTTCGCGTCCTTGACGATGGCGATTGCACGATTGCACACGACAGGAAAGTGGAGACTTTACTGGGGACAAATTGACCTATTGCTGGTCCATTCCTAAGTGGGTCAATCCTAGCTTTGTTTGTTTATTTTCTATGAGTGTTTATATATTGTTTTACTTGTTGTTTATTATTTCCCATTATTCTATATATATGTTTGTCTAGATTTTCCTGGTTTTCAAGGGCTTGGTGATTTCTTATAAGTCTTCTACCTGGACTTTGGGAAAACTTAAGATAGGACAGGCGGTATAGTCATGTTAACTTTGAGGGAGTAATCCCAAAAAAGGAGACATGAGATCTCCCACTCATTGGAAGCCCCTTTGACTGTAGTTTCGTTTTACGAGAAATTGAGAAGACGTACTACTTTCAACCTGGAAGCCTGCTGAAGCTGAGGACCATAGATTACCTAACCCATCTTGGACTTTTAGGTGTAGTGCAGAAGCTCCGATGGAGTAATCTGAGAATGGTTATCACACGATGCTACGCTCGGATGAGTTTTTCCTGAGAATATTACTAATTACTGAGTTAATCGAGACATTGGTAATATCCGAAGGAAGGATGTATACTCTGGGAACCTCTTATAACCTTCTTCGGAAGGTGATAACCGTTAGTCCATACCTTATGGGTTGTACCTTTGACTCCATCCTCGTGACTCTGAACCATGTGATCCTGTTACTGTGTAGTGCATTGCATATCATTTGCATCCTCTGCATCATTTTGCATACATCCAGGTTGTTCAGGATCTTATTCCGAATTGCTTTTTTCTTCCAGTTAGTCGTTTACTGTCAAGTTGATTCCTCAACACAACTACGGGACTAGAGCTGCTATCAGATTGAGAATGGAAAACTAAGAACAACACAACACGGAAGTCAGAATGGAAATCGACGAGTTGAAATCATGCATGGCCAAATTTACTGAGATTATGCAAGTTCTGATTTCCAGAGGAGAGTCACCTCAAAGGATTGTGATATCTGAAATCCCAATTACTGTTGTTGACACTCAACCTATCAAGCATACATCTACTACATGGCCAGAGTTTGGGTTACCTCAGAACTACTCTCCGCCTGTTGCAATTACTTTAATGGTTGTCCAGTCTTCCCGACCAGTTTTTCAAGCTCCAATTTTCACTAAACCTCAGCCAATCGTTCATACTGCTTCTCATCAACCTGCTGTACAAGCTGCTTTTGGGAACCCTCTCTTTGAGTACCATGCTTCCAGTCCTCGAAGTGTAAGTCAAGGAGACGTTGGTGAGTTTGAAGAGTTTAAAGAACAATATCAGAATTTAGAGGAGACTTAGAGCTATGGAAGGAAATGACTTCTTCAGGGTTGATGCTAACAACATGTGCCTAGTTTCTTATCTAGTTATGCCTGGAAAGTTCAAGACTCTCGAGTTTGAGAAATTCCGGGGGCACACTTGTCCAATAAGTCACTTGGTGATGTACTTTCAAAAGATGTCTGCTTACACAAAGAATGACAAGCTGCTTATCCTTTGTTTCCAAGATAGTCTGAGTGGAGCTTCATTGAAATGGTATATGGGACTTGAGAAAGCCCGTATCCAATGCTTCCAAGATCTTGTTGATGCTTTCATAAAGCAATACAAATACAACCTTGACATGGAACCTGATTGTAACACCCCAATTCTACCCCAAGCAAATTATGCAATTTAAATCAGAGTTATAAAATTTCAATCATACAAATGAATCGGGATGTCACAAATTCTTCTAACAAATTCATTGCATTCATCATGGATATATAACACTTTTTCAAAACGTCAGATGAACTAACAACATAACATCTTTCATTAAATATTCAACAACTACGCATCGGAATTCTTCAATAACATCTTTAAATAAAACAACAACAACTTCAAAACATCTCATGTTTAGTAAATAAACAATTTAAAGTTCAACAACTAAAAATCTGCAATAAAAAATCAGCAAGCGTTCATCCCCCCGAGTGTTACATATCAGAGCAATGACACCAACTCAATCTATTGAAGGTATACGGCCTTCACTCTCGATTACCTGCACGTTACCAACATAGGGGCAACATTAAAACATAATGGGTGAGATATCTAACAATATAATAAAGCGCGTGATAATTAATATATTGAATTAGATCACCACTTCTCATCTCATAATCAACAACAATTACAGCATATATACTCATTCATCAACATCAAATACATCTCATTATTCATTCATATGATGCGACTCAAAACTATGCAAATGTATGTGGTACCATTGGAGCATAACTTCCATCTCAAAAATCTAATTGGCCAATTATTAGAGGCATCAATAAGGCATAGCCTTCATCTCAAAATTTGCCAATCCAGGCCATCTCAATGAGCATAAGCTCCATATAAAAAAATGCAATGTATGCGACTCAACATGAATGTAATAACACAGTCAGTTAACAACATCTCAAAACACATCTCAAACAACAACATCTTAATCATCAAAACGACAACATTTCAGTCATCTCAAACAGAAACATCTTAATCATCAAAACGACAACATTTCAGTCATCTCAAACAACAACATCTCATAAACATCTCAGAACAATAACATCTCATAAACATCTCAAAATAATTTAGTAAACATTACTTATTTATCAAACATCATTTGGTTAACCACATCTTACTAATAACTCAGCTGTATATCAATAATACAGTCATCCATACTGTTATTATGCTACTGTACATCATTATTATCACTAAGTCCTACTGTCATATTTCTAACAGCAACCTCTAACATCTCAAAATTCATCATTCTGTCCAAAATCCAGCATAACTGTCATCTACGGAAATTAATTCTAAATCCTAAATTAGTTACTGGAATTATACCTCTTAATCATCATTTTAATCATCTAGAATAAGGTTCATCGCGTCAGCTAATCAACGCTTCAAACGACATCTCAAACAGCATCCTAAAACTCAAGTTACAGCAATTAAAAGTCAATTCTGTCAAAAATCCAGCATTATGTATCGACACAAAACTCCTTGGATCGACACATCCTGCTTCTCCTGCATACTATGAGTCGACGCATCCTCCTTATGGATCGACTCATCCTGCTTCAAATCCCAGCATGTATCGACACATGCATCGTACCGGTCGACTCATCTGAGTTTTGTACTCATCATGCATCGACACATCCTCTCTTCGTGTCGACTCATCCTGAGTCTTATTCTTAACATGCATCGACGCAGGCCTTGCATGCATCGACTCATCCTGAGTCCAGCAGCCTCCTTGCATCGACTCATCCAGTTTGAAGTCGACGCATCCTGCGATTTTCTGCATAATTTTCTGCGTTTTCTACTGTATTTTAACTACTGGAATCTAATTACAGTCCTACAAACCTCATCCTAACCATGATAATTCATCACTTAATTATTATACTCTATTACAACATCGATTACACAACATCATAACATCATTTATCCATCGAGAATTCATCAATATTCATCATACATCATTCAATTCAATAACAAAAACAACAATCCTCTAATCCCACATATCAAACATCATGATCCCAATTATAAAGCCAGAACCCCACCCTTCAAAAACCAGCAGCTTCACGTTCTCCTCAATCCTTATTTCTCTTCTTACTATTTCTTCCTTCTATTCTGACAACGAATAATAAAATAACCTAATATTATTATATGATTCCTTATTAGGCTCAAACTTACACCCCCCTTAATACTTCCACTAACTCAATTAAGCCCACCTTAAATAATATTAGCTTCTAACATTATTTCATATAATAATATAATACCTCAAATATATTATTATTTCTCCATTTAATAAAATAAATCCAATTTAATAATACTTCTTCACAATTATTCCAAAAATAATTTAATTAAATACTTAATTAAATTACGGCCGTTACAACTCTCCCCCACTTAGAATATTTTCGTCCTCCAAAATTTAACTCAATCAAACAATTCTGGATAGGAGTCTCGCATCTTGCTCTCCAATTCCCAAGTCATGCTTTCTCCTGCAGCTCCTAGCCAAACCACTTTAACCAATGCAATCTCCTTGCCCCTCAGAGTCTTCATTTCACGATCTGCGATCCGTACAGGCATCGTCTCCACCGTAAGATTATCCCGTACTTGCACATCGTCCATATGAATCACATGAGATGGATCTGAAATATACTTCCAAAGTTGCGACACATGAAACACAACATGCAAATTCGAAAGATTAGGCGGTAAAGCCACTCTATAAGAAACATTCCCCACTCTCTCTGAAATCTGATATGGTCTAATAAAACGAGAAGTGAGCTTCTTAGACTTCAATGCTCGGCCAACACCAGTCACATGTGTAACTCTCAAAAACACATGATCACTAGCTTGAAATTCTAAATCTTTCCTTCGCTTGTCATGATAACTCTTCTGTCTACTCTGTGAAGCTTTCATATTTTCTCGAATCAACTTCACCTTCTCAGTAGTCTCACGAACAAGTTCAGGTCCAAGCACTACACTTTCACCAGGTTCATGCCAACATAACGGAGTTCTACATCTTCGACCGTACAACGCTTCAAAAGGTGCCATCCTAATACTAGAATGGTAATTGTTGTTATACGTGAACTCTATCAACGGAAGATAAGTATCCCACGAACCTCCCTGCTCGAGAACACATGCCCTTAACAAGTCTTTTAACGATTGAATCGTTCGTTCAGTCTGAACATCTGTCTGAGGATGATACGTTGGACTCAACCTCAACTTAGAACCCAACGCTTCTTGCAAACTCTTCCAAAAATCTGAAGTAAATCTTTGATCTCTATCTGACACAATGCCCAAAGGAACACCATGCAGTTTCACAATCACACTAACATAAATCTTAGCCAACTTCGACACCGGAAAACTAATATTAATAGGAATAAAATGAGCTGACTTTGTAAGCCTATCAACAATCACCCAAATTGAATCATGTCCTCTTAAAGTACTAGGCATCCCCGTCACAAAGTCCATTGAAATGCTATCCCACTTCCATTCAGGAACTTCCAACGGTTGCATCAATCCTGCAGGCTTCTGATGTTCAACTTTCGACTTCTGACAAGTCAAACATGCATACACAAACCGAGCCACATCACTCTTCAAACATGCATACACAAACCATGCCCGGATTGGATACCGATATTGTGGTCCATCACTTGCCTACTAAGGAAGACTGCCCTCCGGTTAAGCAAAAGGTCTGCCGTATGCGTCCAGAGATGTCTGAGAAGATCAAAGCCGAGGTTATGAAACAGTTTGATGCTGGGTTCCTTGCAGTGACTTCTTACCCTCAGTGGGTTGCTAATGTGGTACCGGCACCGAAGAAAGATGGAAAGGTCAGAATGTGTGTCGACTACAGGGATTTGAACAGGGTCAGCCCCAAAGATGACTTCCCCTACCTCACATTGATGTCCTTGTTGACAATACTGCTCAGCACAAAGTGTTCTCTTTCATGGACGGTTTTTCAGGCTATAATCAGATCAAGATGGCACCTGAAGACATGGAAAAGACTACATTTGTTACTCAGTGGGGCACCTTCTGCTACAAGGTCATGCCTTTTGGACTGAAGAACGCTGGGGAAACCTACCAACGGGCCATGGTTGCTTTATTTCATGACATGATCCATCATGAAATAGAAGTGTATGTTGACGACATGATTGCAAGATCCCAGACCGAGGAAGAGCACCTAGATCATCTGCAGAAACTGTTTGACCGTCTGAAGTTATACAAGCTGAGGTTGAACCCGAACAAGTGCACCTTCGGGGTAAGATCTGGAAAGTTGCTAGGCTTCATTGTAAGTGATAAGGGTATTCAAGTGGACCCTGCCAAGGTCAAAGCTATTCAAGAGATGCCAGTTCCAAAGACAGAGAAAGAGGTCAGAGGCTTTTTAGGACGCCTGAATTACATTGCTCGATTCATCTCCCACTTGACTGCTACCTGTGAGCCAATCTTCAAGCTGCTGAAGAAAGATCAGGTAGTACGCTGGAATGATGAATGTCAGGCTGCTTTTGAAAGAATCAAAGAGTATCTCCAAGAACCACCCATCCTTATGCCACCGGTTGAAGGGAGACCTCTGATACTATATCTGACAGTGCTTGACAACTCAATGGGGTGTGTGCTGGGGCAGCATGACGAGTCTGGCCGAAAAGAGCATGCCATTTATTACCTTAGAAAAAAGTTTACCGACTGTGAGACCCGATACTCACTGCTTGAGAAAACTTGCTGCGCTTTGGTATGGACTGCTCGCCGGCTGAGACAGTATATGCTGACACACACTACCTTGCTGATCTCAAAGATGGATCCCATAAAGTACATATTTGAAAAGCCTGCTCTGTCCGGGAGAATTGCAAGATGGCAAATGATCTTGACGGAATACGACATTCAGTACACAACCCAGAAAGCCATCAAGGGAAGTGTATTAGCAGACCACTTGGCACATCAGGCCGTAGACGACTATCAGTCAATGAACTTCGAGTTTCCGGACGAGAGCATCATGATTGTGACTGATTGTGAAGTACCTGGACCGGATGAAGGACCTGAGGAAGGATCCCGATGGTCTATGCACTTTGACGGAGCCTCCAACGCTTTGGGTAACGGTATTGGCGCCGTAATCATATCTCCTCAAGGCACTCATACTCCACTCACTGCCCGACTATGTTTCAACTGTACCAACAACATGGCAGAGTATGAGGCATGCATCATGGGTCTTCAAGCTGCGATTGACTTAAGGATCAAGTTTCTGAGTGTCTTCGGAGATTCCGCTCTTGTGATCAATCAGATCAAAGGAGAGTGGGATACGAAACATCCGAATCTTATTCCTTACAGAGAATGTGTGTTGACTTTGATCCCCCACTTCACGAAGATAACCTTTGAACACTTTCCGAGAGAGGATAATCAGCTGGCGGACGCGTTAGCTACAATTTCTTCTATGTTCAAGGTCAAATGGGATAATGAGGCTCCCCGGATCATCATCTGGAAACTGGACGAACCAGCATACTGTTGTGATCTCGAAACTGAATTGGTGACTGAGAAGCCTTGGTACCATGAGGTGAAGAGATATTTGGAAGCCCAGGAGTATCCTGAAGGTGCCTCTGTCAATGATAAAAAGTTCCTGAGAAGGTTCGCAGCAAAGTTCTTCCTTAGCAACGGCATCTTGTACAAGCGAAACCATGATTCGACCTTACTGCGTTGTATGGATAAGACTGAAGCAGAAAGGATCATGGAAGAGCTACATGAAGGGACCTTTGGCACACATTCCAGTGGACACACTATGGCAAAGAAGATCCTTCGGGCAGGGTATTACTGGTCCACAATGGAAGCTGACTGCTACCAACATTCTCGGACATGCCATAAATGCCAGATTTATGCAGACAAGGTGCATGTTCCTCCAGTCCCTCTAAATGTTATGACTGCGCCTTGGCCGTTTGCAATGTGGGGCATAGACATGATCGGTGAGATTAAACCTACGGCATCTAACGGGCATCGCTTCATCCTGGTAGCGATTGATTACTTCACGAAGTGGGTCGAAGCAGCATCCTATGCTACGGTAACCAAGACTGTTGTGGCACGGTTCATTCGGCATAACCTGATCTGTCGATACGGCGTCCCAGAAAGAATTATTACAGACAACGGTACCAATCTCAATAACAAGATGATCACTGAGCTCTGCGAGCAGTTTAAGATACAGCACCACAACTCTTCTCCTTACAGACCGAAGATGAATGGGGCTGTAGAAGCAGCAAATAAAAATATCAAGAAAATCGTGCAGAAGATGACAGTGACTTATAAAGACTGGCACGAGATGTTACCGTTCGCTCTACATGGGTACCGTACCTCATCCAGGACGTCAACCGGGGCAACTCCTTTCTCCTTGGTTTATGGTATGGAGGCAGTTTTACCGATCGAAGTGCAAATACCCTCTCTCCGGATAATGAAGGATGCAAATCTGAACGAAGAGGATTAGATCCAGACACGACTTGATCAGCTAAACCTTATTGACGAAAAAAGGCTTGCTGCTATCTGTCATGGTCAGACGTATCAGAAACGGATGATCAGGGCATTTAACAAAAAGGTCAGACCATAGGAATATCAAGTTGGGGATCTGGTAATCAAGCGAATCATCCTTCCTCAGAGTGATCCAAGGGGCAAATGGACCCCTACGTACGAAGGGCCATTTGTGGTTAAGCATGTGTTCTCAGGAGGATCCATGATTCTAACCAACATGGATGGTGACGACCTTCCTCACCCCGCCAATGCAGACATAGTAAAAAGATACTACGCATAAAAAAGACCCACTAGGCTGACATGCCTAGGCAAAAATTAGGGCTTCCCGGCGAACCAAAAGGGTTCGGGCAAAATGAAGGGATGAAATGAAAAAAATCTGTACACCCGGCAAGTCGAAAACCTGAAAAGGCGGCTTGGGCAAAAATGGGTATCCCGGTGGACCAAAAACCCGAAAGGGCGGTCCAGGCAAAAGTTAGGGATAAAGCGTAATACTATGTCTCATTGATCACTTTGCATCCGGAATCCGGTATCTACATCAAGTTCAGACGACATCGATCAATCAACTTCACTTCCAACTAAGGTCATCAAGTGATGAGACGCTCAGAGTTATAAAGGCAATAGCAGAGTTGAAACCCAGTGGGATCATTCATGTCACACAGCTGTTTTATTTTCTCTTGTACAAAATTGAATAAACTCTTTTTCGGCGGCGTTCTCTTACTAGGACGTCAGCCTCTTGTACATAAAACGCCTATTTTCAGGCAATTCAAAATCAATATAAAATCACTTTTCAGTTAAAATTGCCAATTGTTTTTCCTTTTCTGTTTTGTTTTGCGAAGAACGTCCAAGGTTCAATTTGTGATATATGCATTGACAATAATTTGCTAACTCATGAATATTTGCATACGAAACAAAGGATTAATTACAGGTAACATTAGAAACAGGGGCAATAAAGAGTTGTCTAAGCAATCTAATTGTTCTATCCTCCAAGGTACCCAGGTAGGTTCAGCTGAAGAACATAGAGAGTACATCCCAATTCCCCAGAGAGTGAGCCAGCAAGTCAGTACACTCTCTCAAGCAAAGTCATCAAATCCTAAAGAAGTTGGGTATCCTCCAGTAGATCTCAACATTCTCCAGCAGTATATGTGCACTCTTAACAAGCATCCCCGACAGTCTTGACCTAAAGATTGTTCCCCGGCGGTATATCCAACATTCATTGAAGTCACTTCCTCCAATATAGTCCTAACTTCCCCAAGAGAGTCCAATCTAGTTCCCCAGGAAAGTTGGATTCATCTCCCCAAGCAGTAAGCTTATCCCCAGTAGATTCTGGAAGCTTATCCTCGCAGAACACGAACGCATCTCCCGACTTTATTCAAAGAGTTATTTCCCTACCAGGATATAACTGGGTTATCCTCAGCCAAAAGCAACGGAAAGAGCATCTTCGATGAAGTCTTCTTATCCCCAGGGAAGTCTATCAACACTTCCAACACAACAAGGGTATCCCCAGCAAATTATTATCAACATCCCGACAAAGTATCTTTCTCCCCACAGAGTATTGCTCCCCAGCAAGATCGCTAGAGTACTTTTCTCCCCGCAGAGTAATCATTCGCCAAGTTTATTCCCCAACGGAGTTATCTTCTCCTACCGGTATTCTTGCGACCAACATCCCCAGCGGAGGCAAAATCTATTCTTCGACATCAGCCCAGGAGTGACTTCCCGGCACCCGTCAAGGATTTACTTTCCTAGACGAAAACATACATTCCTAAACATCACATACATCATTATAGCATGCATATACGCATCATATCTTACAAATCTCATTTATGTTGAGAACATCATTGCTTGATCCATATCATGCATTGCATATGACTGACCTATACCTTTCAGGAAAGATCCAGTTAGATTCTCAGCTACATTCAAGACCTAGACCGGTTCAGTTAAGTCGACCCTAAGACTTTTCTGTTTCTTATCCAGTCCAAGGCCTTCTCTGGTTCAGTCAGATCGACCCTAAGATCTCCCTGTTTCTTATCTAGTTGAAGACATTTCAAGACCTAGACCGGTTCAGTTAATCGACCCTAAGATTTTCTGTTTCTTATCCAGTCCAAGGCCTTCTCTAGTCCAGCTAAATCGACCCCTAACAGATTTTCCTGATAAAGACTCAGTAGAAGTTATCCGAGATTCTCTCAATGATTACTGTTGAGGTTGTAGTCGCCTGTGGTTCTCTCCCCGATACTGCGGAGGTAGTAATCATTCCAAGATTCGCTCAGCGTTACTGTTGAAGTCGAAGTCGTCCAAGATTCTCTCAATGATTTCTGTTGAGGTTGTAGTCGCTTGTGGTTCTCTCCCCGATACTGCGGAGGTAGTAATCATCCCCAGATTCGCTCAGCGTTACTGTTGAAGTTGAAATTATTCCTAGATTCTCTCAATGATTACTGTTGAGATTGAAGTCGCCCAAGATTCTCTCAATGATTACTGTTAAGGTTGAAGTCGCCCAAGATTCTCTCAATGATTACTGTTGAGGTTGAAGTCGCCCAAGATTCGCTCAGCGTTACTGTTGAAGTCGAAGTTACCCAAGATTCTCTCAATGATTACTGTTGAGGTTGTAGTCGCTTGTGGTTCTCTCCCCGTTACTGCGGAGGTAGTAATCATCCCCAGATTCGCTCAGCGTTACTGTTGAAGTCGAAGTCGTCCAAGATTCTCTCAATGATTACTGTTGAGGTTGTAGTCGCCTGTGGTTCTCTCCCCGTTACTGCGGAGGTAGTAATCGCCCCAAGATTCTCTCACCGTTCCTGTTGAGGTAGTAACCATCCCTGGTTCATTCATCACCATTTGAAGCTCCAGATCCAGCTCCTGTAACCAGTCAGGACACACCTATACAAAGAATCTGAAGACCAGCTCCTGTAACAGGTCAGGTAATCATCTTCTTTTTTCCAGATACGCAAGTTCTCGCTAAGGAATCTCTTACGCGATCAACACCCAGATGGCATCTATAAGCCCATCCACCTTCCATCATCTCTTAGCATGGCATCTATAAGCCCATCATCCTATCCATCAATCTCCAAATGGCATATGTAAGCCCATTCCCCATCATCACACTGCTACTATGTGAGCGCAAATTTCTGGGCACTCTAGTGTTCAATCATCTTCCACCCTCGGATTACGAAAGGCACGTCAGCCAATCTGCATCCTCAGGTCTAAGAAGATTGAACAGGGGCAACTGTTGTACCCCAAAATTTGCCCTCCCATATTCTTCAAGATTTGCCAAGTCAAAGCCTCAAAATTCCCCAAAGGTTGCACAGTTCAAGGGCCTCCTAAACAATCAAAACTAGGGTTTTGGTTCTGACAAAGAAATTGAAGTTTCCAAGGGTCCAATCAAGTCCCACATGCCTACAAACATGGTCAAGCATCCTCATACAAAGTTTCAAGACTTACAACACAAAATTGCACAGTCAAAAACCCTAATTGCCCTACAGTCAACTGTAGGGGCAAAATGGTCATTTGACAGTCAAAAGTTCAAATTTTTGGTCAACATCTCATTTTTAAGCCACAAACATCATTTGATCAATGCTTGATCATGATTCTCAAAGCTTGGCTCAAAAATCATCAAGATGCAAAAGTTTCCATATTTGGACAGTTGAAAAAGTCAACTGTAAATTGACCAGGGCATAACTTTCACATGGATTATCAGAAAAATTCCATCCAAAGCTCATTTTGAATAGAAAGACATTTCCTACAACTCCTCTTCATACTTCAAGTCCAAGAAATGCTCTCACAAAAAGTTATCAATTTCAACATTATAGGTCATTTTCAAAAGTCAACAAAAAGGGACTTTAAGTCAAAGGCCATAACTTGAGATTGGTAAATCAAAATGACATGGGACCAAAGACATTGGTTAGATGACTCAAAGACCTTTCCAAAATGGCCAAGAACATGAGCAAAGCTTAACAATTGAGCAAGTTATGCCTTGTGGAAATTGGGAAATTTTTGGATATTTTGAAAAGTCAACATTGCTTCAAATGTCTTAAATATGCTAATGGGCCTCTTTTTCTTCCACAATTCATCATCCAAGGCATGTGCACGACCATTTGGCCCAAAGGGAAGTTTTTTTATCATTTTTATTTATTTATTTGGATTTTTAATTATTAATAATTCATTTAATTAAAATAAATATGTGGAAAATACTAAACCTAACTTTTTGAATCTTTTTGTGCATAAAATATCTCCAAGATCTCATGCAAATCAGGTTAGGAAAGAATCAAAGGTAATTGGATATGATTGAGACCAAATTTGCATGAAAAGATTGAAAAAATATATGCATGGAAAATCAAATATCTCTTCATCAATTCATGGATTTTTTTTGATCAAATTCTTAACCCTAATCACTCACACATATATACATATGCCAACCCTACTCCTCAGAACCTCTCAGCTGCGCCATACACAAAGAACCAAACTTGAATTTTTTGCAAAAAATTGAAAACTGAAAACAAGGTTCCAGCACGATTCAGAGCAAGAGACCAATTGCAAAAGCTTCCTCGTGCATTACTGAAGCTAACTGAATAATTTTCCAACCCTTACACGCCCATAATTGGTATAGGGAGTTCAAACTGTTTTCAATTATATGCATAATCGTGTTTTAATATTTAAGCATTTTCATGGCATTTCTTTTATGGATTCATACTAATTGATGCATTCTGAAGCTAACCACATATTTTGATTGAGTTTTTATACACTATATGCAAAAACGCCATTGTTATGTTTTAGGGTTACAGGGATTTTGATTTAGGGCTTTGCGTTCAAGGAAAAATTGGGACACGGGAATGGTACCATTAGAATCAAGAGCTTCCAACGAATTTCATGATGGGGTCGCGCCCAATTTCTGATCCAAGACAAGCTAATCGCTATTTTCTAGAATGGTGCATTTGGGGACGGTTCAAAACCGTTGCTAATGATTTTTATATTTTCAGGAAAAGTAAAACGAAGAAGAAGATGATGAAGTGTCCAGCACTGATAGGGTGATTTGAATTTCGCGCTGAATTTATCCACTAACGCTTATTTTATGTTATATTATTTATTAGTTATTGTATAATTAGAAGCGTGTGAATGGCCTAGTGGTGGAGAGAGTACTTGGTAACCAACAGGACCTGGGTTCGATCCCAGGTCCCCATCCCTTTCCTTATATTTTTCCTTTAAATGTATTCTCATGCAGTGCAAGGTCCAAGGTTCCACCATATGCTCCCCACTCAAACGTGCCACGCGCCTACTGAGATTAATCCAACGACCCTGATCAGAGGAGCACCATACTCGTTGGTCAACGCACTTACACGCATCCTGAAAAGTCCACAAGGCCAGGGACAATTGGGCCTAAAATGCTAAGATCTCACCTCCCAATTTGGGGACAGACCCCCCTAGGTTTGCAATTTCTTTAATATATTTTCCATTTTTTATTTGATTCAACTATTTCTTTTTTAATCAATTTCTTTAATTAATTATTTTCATAATAATATATAAAAACACAAAAAAATCAGAAAGGTCATAAAAATAAAAAATATATTTTATTTTAATATTTTGTAAATAAATATCAGTAATTGATTTTAGTTTTTAATTTAGGTTTAAATCTTAATATTTTTCTAATAAACTTAAAATTGGTAGAATTAGGGTTTTAATCCTTTTTCTTTTCTTTTCACTAGTAATTAATTATTTATTTTCATAAAAATCAAATTGTCATTAAATAATTAGATTTAATTTTAGGTTTAAATTTTAATAGGTTTTTCTTAATAAATAAAAGTTGTAGAATTAGGGTCAATTAGCATTTTAATTTCATTTAATTCTCATTAAAAAAAATCATAAATACAAAAATCTCAAAAAAACAATTTCTTTTTAATTTCATTAATTTAATAATCATTTAATTTAATTTCATTAAAAAGGGTCCAACGCCCTCGTTTCCAATTTTAATTCCAATTCGCGCATTTTATTTATTTCATTCTTTTAATTATTTATGTAATTCTCCCAAAACCGTGTAATATTAATTTCTCGCACTTTACTTTAATTCTTTGTTTTTCTGTCAAATCGGGTCCTGGAAATTTTGGCGATGTGGACCCGCGCCTTTGTAATAGTTTAGGATTTTACCTTTCCGTACTCTTTTAACTGTTAAATAAATGCATGCAAGAATGAATGGCCTAAAATAAAAACAAACGCATAGATCATTTTGACATGAACAAGATAAATGCAAATGAACATGACACACAAATTCACACACCACCCCTAGGGTACGCCTCACTGTTGCCTTCCCTCGAAAGGTGATCGTCGAGTAGAGGATGTCTTAGTAAGTCCTCATGATCCGGGAACCTGGCATGAGGGTAGCTTCTAAGGTGTCTTCCCATTGCTCTGGTGATCACTATGTCCCGAACCTCGAATTGACCCGAACACCTCCAACGGTGGTGCTACCTACCTCTCAATGGTGGGATGGCACTACTTTAAAGGACATTTACACAGACGAATTCCTTAGGGTAGGTAGGTTCTCATAGATACTTGCTCTAATTTCAAAAACAAATTCAAAAATACTTTTCACACCGACACCTCTTCAAAAAGCTTTCGAAAGCAATTTTTCAAACACTCTTGAGGACCGATACAAGAGTCGAACTGAAATTTTCAAAGAAACTTTTTAAAACCCACAGTTGAAAAGCAAACAAACCATTTTTGAAAACACAATGAGCAAGTATCTAAGAGCCCATGGATAACCATGGATAGAAAGGGTGCTAACACCTTCCCTTTCTATAACCTACCTCCCGAACCGAGAGCAATCTCCATAAGGAATTTTTCTGTGCTTTTGTCCTTTCCATTTGGAGAAAATAAAAGACGGTGGCGACTCTTGCTTCCGCGACATTTCGCGAACCAGCGTTAAACAGTCAGTTCCAGATCCACCGATCACAGAACTGGCGACTCTGCTGGGGAAATATTTATAAAGTGAGGTGTACCTTTGGGTTAGTTCATAATTGTGTTTTCAATTGTATTGACTTGTCTGCTTTAAATTTGTGGGTTGCCTGGGAGTTACATAGATCCTAACCCGGATCTGGGGATACCCTGTTTAGGTAGCATAAGCTGTGAGGGACCTGTCTGGCGTAGACCGACACGGGTAAAACTGTGGCTACGTTGGTGTGGCACCTTGGTCTGTACCGATATCCCTTGTGTTGCAACGAGGAGAATATGGGTCTTCTGAGGAGTCATTAAGCACCAACAACCTTAGAACCTTAAATGACACAACTTGGCCATTAGAACAGTAGCAGTATGCTACGCCCATTGAGGCTAAACTCTCGTGATGGTTCTGGCCGCAAGAAAAGATTGCGATGCTGGAGTTATGACCGATTGAGGGTAGTCAATGATATTGGGATCCTCTAAGAACCCGGTTACTTTGATAGGACAGGTATGAACCAACAAACTGAAAGAGGGTAGTACCTAGACCTCATGCTGGCCTAAACTTTAGGGGCTTGCCTTGTGTGACTTGTGTGCCTTACCATGTTTGCCTTTGTATCTATTTGTGGTGTGCTTTATCATAACATCATAACATCATGAGCATTGCATGTATCCTGCATAAGGACTGACCATTTCAAAGACAAGAGGGTTTCATCTTTGCTCTATTTTGTAGGACATCATGATACCTGTGCGAAGGAATACTATCCGGTTCAACTTTGTTCATTCACCTGAGTTGCTTGAAGAGTTGGTTAGCAGAATTCCAAATACCACTTCCTTCATTCAGAGGCATGGTTCTCTTCTCAGTTTAGTCACTGCAAAGCGGGATCAACAGTTGATAAGTGTTCTGACCCAGTTCTATGACCCTCTGTACCAGTGCTTCACCTTTCAAGACTTCCAGCTGGTCCCTACCCTGGAAGAGTTCTCTGATTTGCTTGGTATCCCTATCTTGGATCAGACTCCCTTCACTGGTTGGGAAAAGACCCTCAGGCTTGAGGATGTTGCTGCAGCTCTTCCCTTGACATATCAAGAGATAATGGACAACTGGGTAGCTAGAAGCGGAGTTAAGGGTTTCTTGGCCAAGTTTCTGATTGGTAAGGCTAACAGCTTCTGGAACGACCTGGACTTTAGGGCATATGAAGACATCTTGGCTCTCTTAATCTATGGGCTAGTCTTGTTTCCTAATCCTGACAACTTCATCAATGTCACTGCCATAAGGATCTTTATGTCTCAGAATCCCGTGCCCACTCTCTTGGGTGACATCTTGCAACAACTTCATGCTCGTACTACCCGAAGACGAGGAACCCTATGGTGTTGTATCCCTTTGTTGGTGAGGTGGTTTATTTCGCACCTCCCTAAGTTCGTACTGAAGAACCAGGAAGGAAGAGGTTGGGCTCATAGGTTAATGTCTCTCACCGACAAAGACATCATTTGGACTTGCAGAGGTTTGGATGAGATAGCTGTTATTGATCGATGCGGGGAATACCCTAATGTTCCTCTGATTGGTACCCAAGGAGGAATCTCTTACAATCCATGTCTAGCACTCCGTCAGTTTGGAAGAGCAAGAAGAGCAGGGCCTCATGAAATGTTGGTGCCTCACATCAGTTTTGAGTTTCAGGTGGATAGTGACGAGCTGCATCGTAGGTTCATCAAGGCTTGGGACAAAGTTCATAAAGCTTACCCACAAGAGTTGGGGCCAAAGACTTCTTTACCTATGGAAGCCTACTACAAATGGGTTCGCATCCGTGCTCAGAAGTTAGGTATGCCGTATGAAGCTGTCAGACCCGTCATTCTTGAGTGTCCTGACAAAGATGGTGTTCCTCCAACTGTCCTTCCTCCTCAGATACCTACTGATTATGAGACATTAAAGAGGTCTTGGTCGCAACTGCGAGAAGAACGGGATTCTTACCGGGAAAAGTTCAACGAGCAGGAATTGAAGGTCCAAAAGCTGATGAAGCAGTTGGAGAATGAGCGAGCTCTGAATGACTACATCCGTACTGAGAAGAGGAGACCATGGGATCAATAAGGAGCTCTGGGTGTTCTTTTACAGTTTTACTTCCCTTTTCAGTATTTCCTTTCATGTAACGCCTAAGGGCAACCTGTTGAACAATTTAAGTTTCAAAGTTGAATCTAATGAAGTGTGTTCCTTTTTGTTTACAAAGTTGATTCCCGATTGTCTTTGAAAACATAAATCATACGCATTCCATTCATCATGTGCATAGCAGGTTTTCTTCTTTTCAGGTTGCTTACCGTTCTTCGCTGTTTATTTCAGCATCATGAATCCTGACTCATCATCAACTGAGATGTCTATCAAGGCTCTTCAGGCGCAGAATGCGCAATTTCAGGAATTAATCATGGGTTTGGCTCAGGGCCAAGAAGAGCTGAAGGCTCTGCTCCTGAAGAAGGAGAAGAAGAAGAAGAGGAGGACTGTTCTTTTCAACTCGGGCCGAAGGTTTGGCAACACTCTGCAGAATGAAGAGGCTGGTTCTTCCATAGGCAAGGGTACTCCTCAAGAGGGAAAAGGTCCTAGTCCGGTAGTCTCTGACAACGAGACTGATTTTGATGAGGAACAGTATCCTCTTGCAGAAGACAGATACAAGCAGTTGGAAGACAGATTGAATGCTATGGAGATCCAACAAGTTCCTGGGCTGGATTTCGGAGATTTGGGTTTGTCTACTGGTGTGATTATTCATCGTAAGTTCAAAGCACCATCTTTCACTAAGTACGACGGGGCGTCTTGTCCCAAGCTACATCTCAGGTCCTATGTTCGGAAGATTCAACCGTACTCGGTGGATAAGAATTTGTGGATCCACTTCTTCCAGGAGAGTCTTTCAGGGACTCATCTCGAATGGTTCTATCAGCTGGATGGAACCAAGGTTCTTAACTGGGAGGAGTTGGCTACTGCTTTCTATAAGCAGTATCAGTATAATGCCGACCTTGCCCCTACACGTACCCAACTCCAGGGTATGTCGTTAGGTTCAAGCGAAGGTTTTAAAGAGTACGCTCAGAAGTGGAGGGATCTGGCTGGCAGGGTGCAGCCTCCGTTGACTGATCGGGAGTTGGTAGACATGTTCTTGGGGACCCTATCTGGGACATTTTTCAACCATCTTATCGGTAACTCGTCTGCAGGGTTTACTGATCTTATTATGACTAGAGAGAGAATTGAGGCTGGGTTAAAGTCTGGTAAGATTCCGAAGGGTGCGTCTACAAGTTCAGAGAAGAAACCCTTCAAGAAGGAGGCTAGTGCTGTATACGGCTCTAGAAAACAAGAGAAATCTGAGCGCCGCCAATCTGTCAGTGCGGTAATGATTGCTAAGCCTGCCGCCGCTCCTCGGCAAACCAATCCTCAAAGGGCTGAAAGACCTAGAAGAGAATTCACCCGTTTGAGCATGACCCTATCCCAAATCTTGCCGCAGTTACTATCCACCAATCTAGTGACTGTCAGAGAGGCGCCAAAGGTTGTAAACACTGCTTCCCCTAAATACAATCCAAATGCCCGCTGTGCTTATCACTCCGATAGCCCGGGGCATTCCACTGATGACTGTTGGGCCTTAAGGAACAAGCTGCAGGACCTTATTGACGCCAAGGAGGTACAATTTGAGGCATCTGAGAAGCCTAATGTAGTGACAGCTCCCCTGCCTGCTCATGGAGTGAATGCTATTGGGGACGAAGATGAAGTGGATGAAGCTGAGTTTGATAGCTGGATTTACCCGGCAACCGACAGTGGACTTAACAATTGGAGCGCAAAGGACAATCTACCTGTTTCTCTTGTTACTAAGTAATAAATTCCTATGTTTTTTTATTTGTAATAAACAATTAAACTCTATGGCCCGGTGTCTTACCCGAGGCACCGTGGTTTTATTTGTGAGGGCATATAAATTGTCATTTCATATATCATAAATAAAGATCTTGGACGTTTTCTTGCATTTTCAAATCTTGTGCTCCTTTTCTGTCTTTCTTTCCTTTATATATATTTCAAAACAGCTGTATTTACACACACTCACTCATACAGGTTTCAATCCACTCTGGATCTCACTGGTAACGACCCTGCTACTGCCAGTTATGACTTCGAAAATCCGATCAACTTAGCCGAAGACGAAGGTGAAGATGATTGTGAAGTGCCTGGCGAGCTTGCAAGACTGTTACTTCAGGAAGAGAGGGCAATTCAACCACATGAAGAGCCAGTGGAAGTAATAAACTTGGGTACTGAGGCAGACAGGAAAGAGGTAAAGATTGGTGCCAACCTAGAGCTCAGCGTAAAGCAACGGTTGACTAAGATGCTACATGATTATATGGAGATCTTTGCCTGGTCCTACGAAGACATGCCCGGATTGGATACCGATATTGTGGTCCATCACTTGCCTACTAAGGAAGACTGCCCTCCGGTTAAGCAAAAGGTCCTCCGTATGCGTCCAGAGATGTCTGAGAAGATCAAAGTCGAGGTTATGAAACAGTTTGATGCTGGGTTCCTTGCAGTGACTTCTTACCCTCAGTGGGTTGCTAATGTGGTGCCGGTACCGAAGAAAGATGGAAAGGTCAGAATGTGTGTCGACTACAGGGATTTGAACAGGGCCAGCCCCAAAGATGACTTCCCCCTACCTCACATTGATGTCCTTGTTGACAATACTGCTCAGCACAAAGTGTTCTCTTTCATGGACGGTTTTTCAGGCTATAATCAGATCAAGATGGCACCTGAAGACATGGAAAAGACTACATTTGTTACTCAGTTGGGCACCTTCTGCTACAAGGTCATGCCTTTTGGACTGAAGAACGCTGGGGCAACCTACCAACGGGCCATGGGTGCTTTATTTTATGACATGATCCATCATGAAATAGAAGTGTATGTTGACGACATGATTGCAAGATCCCAGACCGAGGAAGAGCACCTAGATCATCTGCAGAAACTGTTTGACCGTCTGAAGTTATACAAGTTGAGGTTGAACCCGAACAAGTGCACCTTCGGGGTAAGATCTGGAAAGTTGCTAGGCTTCGTTGTAAGTGATAAGGGTATTCAAGTGGACCCTGCCAAGGTCAAAGCTATTCAAGAGATGCCAGTTCCAAAGACAGAGAAAGAGGTCAGAGGCTTTTTAGGACACCTGAATTACATTGCTCGATTCATCTCCCACTTGACTGCTACCTGTGAGCCAATCTTCAAGCTGCTGAAGAAAGATCAGGTAGTACGCTGGAATGATGAATGTCAGGCTGCTTTTGACAGAATCAAAGAGTATCTCCAAGAACCACCCATCCTTATGCCACCGGTTGAAGGGAGACCTCTGATACTATATCTGACAGTGCTTGACAACTCAATGGGGTGTGTGCTGGGGCAGCATGACGAGTCTGGCCGAAAAGAGCATGCCATTTATTACCTTAGCAAAAAGTTTACCGACTGTGAGACCCGATACTCACTGCTTGAGAAAACTTGCTGCGCTTTGGTATGGGCTGCTCGCCGGCTGAGACAGTATATGCTGACTCACACTACCTTGCTGATCTCAAAGATGGATCCCATAAAGTACATATTTGAAAAGCCTGCTCTGTCTGGGAGAATTGCAAGATGGCAAATGATCTTGACGGAATACGACATTCAGTACACAACCCAGAAAGCCATCAAGGGAAGTGTATTAGCAGACCACTTGGCACATCAGGCCGTAGACGACTATCAGTCAATGAACTTCGAGTTTCCGGACGAGAGCATCATGATTGTGACTGATTGTGAAGTACCTGGACCGGATGAAGTACCTGAGGAAGGATCCCGATGGTCTATGCACTTTGACGGAGCCTCCAACGCTTTGGGTAACTGTATTGGCGCCGTAATCATATCTCCTCAAGGCACTCATACTCCACTCACTGCCCGACTATGTTTCAACTGTACCAACAACATGGCAGAGTATGAGGCATGCATCATGGGTCTTCAAGCTGCGATCGACTTAAGGATCAAGTTTCTGAGTGTCTTCGGAGATTCCGCTCTTGTGATCAATCAGATCAAAGGAGAGTGGGATACGAAACATCCGAATCTTATTCCTTACGGAGAATGTGTGTTGACTTTGATCCCCCACTTCACGAAGATAACCTTTGAACACTTTCCGAGAGAGGAGAATCAGCTGGCGGACGCGTTAGCTACAATGTCTTCTATGTTCAAGGTCAAATGGGATAATGAGGCTCCCCGGATCATCATCTGGAAACTGGACGAACCAGCATACTGTTGTGATCTCGAAACTGAATTGGTGACTGAGAAGCCTTGGTACCATGAGGTGAAGAGATATTTGGAAGCCCAGGAGTATCCTGAAGGTGCCTCTGTCAATGATAAAAAGTTCCTGAGAAGGTTCGCAGCAAATTTCTTCCTTAGCAATGGCATCTTGTACAAGCGAAACCATGATTCGACCTTACTGCGTTGTGTGGATAAGACTGAAGCAGAAAGGATCATGGAAGAGCTACATGAAGGGACCTTTGGAACACATTCCAGTGGACACACTATGGCAAAGAAGATCCTTCGGGCAGGGTATTACTGGTCCACAATGGAAGCTGACTGCTACCAACATTCCCGGACATGCCATAAATGCCAGATTTATGCAGACAAGGTGCATATTCCTCCAGTCCCTCTAAATGTTATGACTGCGCCTTGGCCGTTTGCAATGTGGGGCATAGACATGATCGGTGAGATTAAACCTACAGCATCTAACGGGCATCGCTTCATCCTGGTAGCGATTGATTACTTCACGAAGTGGGTCGAAGCAGCATCCTATGCTACGGTAACCAAGACTGTTGTGGCACGGTTCATTCGGCATAACCTGATCTGTCGATACGGCGTCCCAGAAAGAATTATTACAGACAACGGTACCAATCTCAATAACAAGATGATCACTGAGCTCTGCGAGCAGTTTAAGATACAGCACCACAACTCTTCTCCTTACAGACCGAAGATGAATGGGGCTGTAGAAGCAGCAAATAAAAATATCAAGAAAATCGTGCAGAAGATGACAGTGACTTATAAAGACTGGCACGAGATGTTACCGTTCGCTCTACATGGGTACCGTACCTCAGCCAGGACGTCAACCGGGGCAACTCCTTTCTCCTTGGTTTATGGTATGGAGGCAGTTTTACCGATCGAAGTGCAAATACCCTCTCTCCGGATAATGAAGGATGCAAATCTGAACGAAGAGGATTGGATCCAGACACGACTTGATCAGCTAAACCTTATTGACGAAAAAAGGCTTGCTGCTATCTGTCATGGTCAGACGTATCAGAAACGGATGATCAGGGCATTTAACAAAAAGGTCAGACCACAGGAATATCAAGTTGGGGATCTGGTAATCAAGCGAATCATCCTTCCTCAGAGTGATCCAAGGGGCAAATGGACCCCTACGTACGAAGGGCCATTTGTGGTTAAGCATGTGTTCTCAGGAGGAGCCATGATTCTAACCAACATGGATGGTGACGACCTTCCTCACCCCGCCAATGCAGACATAGTAAAAAGATACTACGCATAAAAAAGACCCGCTAGGCTGACATGCCTAGGCAAAAATTAGGGCTTCCCGGCGAACCAAAAGGGTTCGGGCAAAATGAAGGGATGAAATGAAAAAAATCTGTACACCCGGCAAGTCGAAAACCTGAAAAGGCGGCTTGGGCAAAAATGGGTATCCCGGTGGATCGAAAACCCGAAAGTGCGGTCCAGGCAAAAGTTAGGGATAAAGCGTAATATTATGTCTCATTGATCACTTTGCATCCGGAATCCGGTATCTACATCAAGTTCAGACGGCATCGATCAGTCAGCTTTACTTCCAACTAAGGTCATCAAGTGATGAGACGCTCAGAGTTATAAAGGCAATAGCAGAGTTGAAACCCAGTGGGATCATTCATGTCACACAGCTGTTTTATTTTCTCTTGTACAAAATTGAATAAACTCTTTTTCGGCGGCGTTCTCTTACTAGGACGTCAGCCTCTTGTACATAAAACGCCTATTTTCAGGCAATTCAAAATCAATATAAAATCACTTTTAAGTTAAAATTGCCAATTGTTTTTCCTTTTCTGTTTTGTTTTGCGAAGAACGTCCAAGGTTCAATTTGTGATATATGCATTGACAATAATTTGCTAACTCATGAATATTTGCATACGAAACAAAGGATTAATTACAGGTAACATTAGAAACAGGGGCAATAAAGAGTTGTCTAAGCAATCTAATTGTTCTATCCTCCAAGGTACCCAGGTAGGTTCAGCTGAAGAACATAGAGAGTACATCCCAATTCCCCAGAGAGTGAGCCAGCAAGTCAGTACACTCTCTCAAGCAAAGTCATCAAATCCTAAAGAAGTTGGGTATCCTCCAGCAGATCTCAACATTCTCCAGCAGTATATGTGCACTCTTAACAAGCATCCCCGACAGTCTTGACCTAAAGATTGTTCCCCGGCGGTATATCCAACATTCATTGAAGTCACTTCCTCCAATACAGTCCTAACTTCCCCAAGAGAGTCCAATCTAGTTCCCCAGGAAAGTTGGATTCATCTCCCCAAGCAGTAAGCTTATCCCCAGTAGATTCTGGAAGCTTATCCTCGCAGAACACGAACGCGTCTCCCGAATTTATTCAAAGAGTTATTTCCCTACCAGGATATAACTGGGTTATCCTCAGCCAAAAGCAACGGAAAGAGCGTCTTCGATGAAGTCTTCTTATCCCCAGCGAAGTCTATCAACACTTCCAACACAACAAGGGTATCCCCAGCAAATTATTATCAACATCCCGACAAAGTATCTTTCTCCCCACAGAGTATTGCTCCCCAGCAAGATCGCTAGAGTACTTTTCTCCCTGCAGAGTAATCATTCGCCAAGTTTATTCCCCAACGGAGTTATCTTCTCCTACCGGTATTCTTGCGACCAACATCCCCAGCGGAGGCAAAATCTATTCTTCGACATCAGCCCAGGAGTGACTTCCCGGCACCCGTCAAGGATTTACTTTCCTAGACGAAAACATACATTCCTAAACATCACATACATCATTATAGCATGCATATACGCATCATATCTTACAAATCTCATTTATGTTGAGAACATCATTGCTTGATCCATATCATGCATTGCATATGACTGACCTATACCTTTCAGGAAAGATCCAGTTAGATTCTCAGCTACATTGAAGACCTAGACCGGTTCAGTTAAGTCGACCCTAAGACTTTTCTGTTTCTTATCCAGTCCAAGGCCTTCTCTGGTTCAGTCAGATCGACCCTAAGATCTCCCTGTTTCTTATCCAGTTGAAGACATTTCAAGACCTAGACCGGTTCAGTTAATCGACCCTAAGATTTTCTGTTTCTTATCCAGTCCAAGGCCTTCTCTAGTCCAGCTAAATCGACCCCTAACAGATTTTCCTGATAAAGACTCAGTAGAAGTTATCCGAGATTCTCTCAATGATTACTGTTGAGGTTGTAGTCGCCTGTGGTTCTCTCCCCGATACTGCGGAGGTAGTAATCATTCCAAGATTCGCTCAGCGTTACTGTTGAAGTCGAAGTCGTCCAAGATTCTCTCAATGATTGCTGTTGAGGTTGTAGTCGCTTGTGGTTCTCTCCCCGATACTGCGGAGGTAGTAATCATCCCCAGATTCGCTCAGAGTTACTGTTGAAGTTGAAATTATTCCCAGATTCTCTCAATGATTACTGTTGAGATTGAAGTCGCCCAAGATTCTCTCAATGATTACTGTTGAGGTTGAAGTTGCCCAAGATTCTCTCAATGATTACTGTTGAGGTTGAAGTCGCCCAAGATTCGCTCAGCGTTACTGTTGAAGTCGAAGTTACCCAAGATTCTCTCAATGATTACTGTTGAGGTTGTAGTCGCTTGTGGTTCTCTCCCCGTTACTGCGGAGGTAGTAATCATCCCCAGATTCGCTCAGCGTTACTGTTGAAGTCGAAGTCGTCCAAGATTCTCTCAATGATTACTGTTGAGGTTGTAGTCGCCTGTGGTTCTCTCCCCGTTACTGCGGAGGTAGTAATCGCCCCAAGATTCTCTCACCGTTCCTGTTGAGGTAGTAACCATCCCTGGTTCATTCATCACCGTTTGAAGCTCCAGATCCAGCTCCTGTAACCAGTCAGGACACACCTATACAAAGAATCTGAAGACCAGCTCCTGTAACAGGTCAGGTAATCATCTTCTTTTTTCCAGATACGCAAGTTCTCGCTAAGGAATCTCTTACGCGATCAACACCCAGATGGCATCTATAAGCCCATCCACCTTCCATCATCTCTTAGCATGGCATCTATAAGCCCATCATCCTATCCATCAATCTCCAAATGGCATATGTAAGCCCATTCCCCATCATCACACTGCTACTATGTGAGCGCAAATTTCTGGGCACTCTAGTGTTCAATCATCTTCCACCCTCGGATTACGAAAGACACGTCAGCCAATCTGCATCCTCAGGTCTAAGAAGATTGAACAGGGGCAACTGTTGTACCCCAAAATTTGCCCTCCCATATTCTTCAATATTTGCCAAGTCAAACCCTCAAAATTCCCCAAAGGTTGCACAGTTCAAGGGCCTCCTAAACAGTCAAAACTAGGGTTTTGGTTCTGACAAAGAAATTGAAGTTTCCAAGGGTCCAATCAAGTCCCACATGCCTACAAACATGGTCAAGCATCCTCATACCAAGTTTCAAGACTTACAACACAAAATTGCACAATCAAAAACCCTAATTGCCCTACAGTCAACTGTAGGGGCAAAATGGTCATTTGACAGTCAAAAGTTCAAATTTTTGGTCAACATCTCATTTTGAAGCCACAAACATCATTTGATCAATGCTTGATCATGATTCTCAAAGCTTGGCTCAAAAATCATCAAGATGCAAAAGTTTCCATATTTGGACAGTTGAAAAAGTCAACTGTAAATTGACCAGGGCATAACTTTCACATGGATTATCAGAAAAATTCCATCCAAAGCTCATTTTGAATAGAAAGACATTTCCTACAACTCCTCTTCATACTTCAAGTCCAAGAAATTCTCTCACAAAAAGTTATCAATTTCAACATTATAGGTCATTTTCAAAAGTCAACAAAAAGGGACTTTAAGTCAAAGGCCATAACTTGAGATTGGTAAATCAAAATGACATGGGACCAAAGACATTGGTTAGAGGACTCAAAGACCTTTCCAAAATGGCCAAGAACATGAGCAAAGCTTAACAATTGAGCAAGTTATGCCTTGTGGAAATTGGGAAATTTTTGGATATTTTGAAAAGTCAACATTGCTTCAAATGTCTTAAAAATGCTAATGGGCCTCTTTTTCTTCCACAATTCATCATCCAAGGCATGTGCACGACCATTTGGCCCAAAGGGAAGTTTTTTTATCATTTTTATTTATTTATTTGGATTTTTAATTATTAATAATTCATTTAATTAAAATAAATATGTGGAAAATACTAAACCTAACTTTTTGAATCTGTTTGTGCATAAAATATCTCCAAGATCTCATGCAAATCAGGTTAGGAAAGAATCAAAGGTAATTGGATATGATTGAGACCAAATTTGCATGAAAAGATTGAAAAAATATATGCATGGAAAATCAAATATCTCTTCATCAATTCATGGATTTTTTTGATCAAATTCTTAACCCTAATCACTCACACATATATACATATGCCAACCCTACTCCTCAGAACCTCTCAGCTGCGCCATACACAAAGAACCAAACTTGAATTTTTTGCAAAAAATTGAAAACTGAAAACAAGGTTCCAGCACGATTCAGAGCAAGAGACCAATTGCAAAAGCTTCCTCGTGCATTACTGAAGCTAACTGAATAATTTTCCAACCCTTACACGCCCAGAATTGGTATAGGGAGTTCAAACTGTTTTCAATTATATGCATAATCGTGTTTTAATATTTAAGCATTTTCATGGCATTTCTTTTATGGATTCATACTAATTGATGCATTCTGAAGCTAACCACATATTTTGATTGAGTTTTTATACACTATATGCAAAAACGCCATTGTTATGTTTTAGGGTTACAGGGATTTTGATTTAGGGCTTTGCGTTCAAGGAAAAATTGGGACACGGGAATGGTACCATTAGAATCAAGAGCTTCCAACGAATTTCATGATGGGGTCGCGCCCAATTTCTGATCCAAGACAAGCTAATCGCTATTTTCTAGAATGGTGCATTTGGGGACGGTTCAAAACTGTTGCTAATGATTTTTATATTTTCAGGAAAAGTAAAACGAAGAAGAAGATGATGAAGTGCCCAGCACTGATAGGGTGATTTGAATTTCGCGCTGAATTTATCCACTAACGCTTATTTTATGTTATATTATTTATTAGTTATTGTATAATCAGAAGCGTGTGAATGGCCTAGTGGTGGAGAGAGTACTTGGTAACCAACAGGACCTGGGTTCGATCCCAGGTCCCCATCCCTTTCCTTATATTTTTCCTTTAAATGTATTCTCATGCAGTGCAAGGTCCAAGGTTCCACCATATGCTCCCCACTCAAACGTGCCACGCGCCTACTGAGATTAATCCAACGACCCTGATCAGAGGAGCACCATACTCGTTGGTCAACGCACTTACACGCATCCTGAAAAGTCCACAAGGCCAGGGACAATTGGGCCTAAAATGCTAAGATCTCACCTCCCAATTTGGGGACAGACCCCCCTAGGTTTGCAATTTCTTTTATATATTTTCCATTTTTTATTTGATTCAACTATTTCTTTTTTAATCAATTTCTTTAATTAATTATTTTCATAATAATATATAAAAACACAAAAAAAAATCAGAAAGGTCATAAAAATAAAAAATATATTTTATTTTAATATTTTGTAAATAAATATCAGTAATTGATTTTAGTTTTTAATTTAGGTTTAAATCTTAATATTTTTCTAATAAACTTAAAATTGGTAGAATTAGGGTTTTAATCCTTTTTCTTTTCTTTTCACTAGTAATTAATTATTTATTTTCATAAAAATCAAATTGTCATTAAATAATTAGATTTAATTTTAGGTTTAAATTTTAATAGGTTTTTCTTAATAAATAAAAGTTGTAGAATTAGGGTCAATTAGCATTTTAATTTCATTTAATTCTCATTAAAAAAATCATAAATACAAAAATCTCAAAAAAACAATTTCTTTTTAATTTCATTAATTTAATAATCATTTAATTTAATTTCATTAAAAAGGGTCCAACGCCCTCGTTTCCAATTTTAATTCCAATTCGCGCATTTTATTTATTTCATTCTTTTAATTATTTATGTAATTCTCCCAAAGCCGTGTAATATTAATTTCTCGCACTTTACTTTAATTCTTTGTTTTTCTGTCAAATCGGGTCCTGGAAATTTTGGCGATGTGGACCCGCGCCTTTGTAATAGTTTAGGATTTTACCTTTCCATACTCTTTTAACTGTTAAATAAATGCATGCAAGAATGAATGGCCTAAAATAAAAACAAACGCATAGATCATTTTGACATGAACAAGATAAATGCAAATGAACATGACACACAAATTCACACACCACCCCTAGGGTACGCCTCACTGTTGCCTTGCCTCGAAAGGTGATCGTCGAGTAGAGGATGTCTTAGTAAGTCCTCATGATCCGGGAACCTGGCATGAGGGTAGCTTCTAAGGTGTCTTCCCATTGCTCTGGTGATCACTATGTCCCGAACCTCGAATTGACCCGAACACCTCCAACGGTGGTGCTACCTACCTCTCAATGGTGGGATGGCACTACTTTAAAGGAAATTTACACAGACGAATTCCTTAGGGTAGGTAGGTTCTCATAGATACTTGCTCTAATTTCAAAAACAAATTCAAAAATACTTTTCACACCGACACCTCTTCAAAAAGCTTTCGAAAGCAATTTTTCAAACACTCTTGAGGACCGATACAAGAGTCGAACTGAAATTTTCAAAGAAACTTTTTAAAACCCACAGTTGAAAAGCAAACAAACCATTTTTGAAAACACAATGAGCAAGTATCTAAGAGCCCATGGATAACCATGGATAGAAAGGGTGCTAACACCTTCCCTTTCTATAACCTACCTCCCGAACCGAGAGCAATCTCTATAAGGAATTTTTCTGTGCTTTTGTCCTTCCCATTTAGAGAAAATAAAAGACGGTGGCGACTCTTGCTTCCGCGACATTTCGCGAACCAGCGTTAAACAGTCAGTTCCAGATCCACCGATCACACCAGGCCACCAAAACAAACCTTTCAAATCTCGATACATCTTCGTAGCTCCTGGATGAATACTCAACTTACTTCTATGACTCTCTTCAAGTATCACTTTCTTCATCTCAGCATCATCAGGAATAAAAATCCGGTCACGAAATCTCAACACACCTTGATCATCTAACTTGAAATCACTATTCTCAGATTGATCGATCCCAACCATCGAATCAACCAATTTCACATCCAACTTTCGAGCTTCTCTGATACTGCCTAAAAATTCATTATTAATCTTCAGCATACCCAACATAACACTCTGCGGAGTAACCTCGCAAACTAAGCTTATATCACTGAACTGCTCAATCAATTCCAACTCTTTAATCATCATTGCTGACATATGTAAAGTCTTTCGACTCAACGCATCAACTACAACATTCGCCTTTCTTGGATGATAATTCAAACTGAAATCATAATCCTTTAACAATTCTAACCATCTTTGTTGCCTCATATTCAACTCTTTCTGATCAAATAAATACTTTAGGCTCTTATGGTCACTAAACACTTCAAATCTAGAACCATAAAGATAATGCCTCCAAATCTTCAACACAAAAACAACTGCAACAAGCTCTAAATCATGCGTAGGATAGTTCTTCTCATGAGTCCTCAACTGCCTCGACTCATAAGCAACTACCTTACCATTATGCATAAGCACACCTCCTAAACCCATCTTGAAAGCATCACAATAAACCACAAAAGACTCTCCTGGATTAGGCAACGTCAAAATCGTAGCCGACGTCAACCTCTTCTTCAATTCCGCAAAACTTTCTTCGCATTGAACATCCAAAACAAAAGCTCTACCTTTACAAGTCAACTTAGTCAACGGAAGTGACAACTTCGAAAACCCTTCAATAAACCTTCTATAATAACCAGCTAATCCCAAGAAGCTTCTAATCTCAGTAGCTGACTTTGGAGTTTCCCATTGCAACACAACATCAACCTTCGATAGATCTACATCAATGCCACTACCTGAAATCACATGACCAAGAAAACTAACCTCTTTTAACCAAAATTCACACTTGGACAGCTTTGCATACAACTTCTTCTCTTTCAAAATCTGCAATACTACTCTTAAATGTTCAGCATGCTCTTCTTCTGACTTAGAGTAAATCAAAATATCATTGATGAACACAACTATAAATCGATCCAAATAAGTATGAAAGATATGATTCATATATTCCATGAATACTCCCGGTGCATTAGTAACACCGAAAGGAATCACCGAATACTCGTAATGTCCATAACGCATTCTGAAAGCCGTCTTCTGAATATCTTCCTCCTTTACTTTAATCTGATGGTAACCCGACCTCAAATCAATCTTACTAAACACACGGGAATCCACCAATTGTTCCATCAAGTCATCTATTCTTGGAAGCGGATACTTATTCTTAATCGTCACCTTGTTCAACTGTCTATAATCAACACAAAGCCTCATGCTTCCATCTTTCTTCTTCACTAACAACACTGGAGCTCCCCACGGTGATACACTTGGTCTTACAAACCTCTTCTCAAGTAACTCTTCCAATTGCTTCTTCAACTCAGACAACTCAGACGCAGACATCCTATATGGTGCCATAGACACAGGTCTGGTACCAGGTACAAGATCAATTGCAAATTCAACTTCCCTCTCTGGCGGTACATCAGGAATCTCATCAGGGAAAACTTCAGGAAATTCACATACCACCGAAAATTCTTCAATTAAAGCTTGAGTCTCTACAGATAGCGACGCCATCAATGAAAACATCTGTGCTTCCTCTTGCATCAACTTTCTCAACTGTCTAGCAGACAACAGACCATCTTCCTCTTCTTCAGGAGTAGAAAACTTCACAGACTTGTCATAACAATTAATATGAACACAATTATGCTCTAACCAGTTCATACCCAAAATCACATCCAAACCTCTTAATGGCAAACAAACCAAATCAACAACAAAGTCTCTGTCGAAGATCGACAAGGGACACTTAGCACACACCAAAGAAGTAGTCACCGATCCCTTGGCTGGAGTATCGACGACCATTTCCCCATTCAAAGAAGACAACACAAGACCCAATCTTTCAACACAATCAGCAGCAATAAAACAATGTGTAGCACCAGTATCAATAATAGTAATTAAAGGAGTACTATTAATGAAATATGTACCTTAATAAGTCTGTCCTCGGAAGCTGTCTGATCCTCCACCAAAGCAAACACTTTACCACTAGACTGAGCCTTCTTCGGTTTCGGACACTGGCTACCAATGTGCCCTTCTTCCTTACAATTGAAACAAACCACATTCTTGTGCTCGCACTCAAATACAATATGTCCGTTCTTACCACAATGGTGACATCTCTTCACTTCAGCAGTGCACACATTACTCTTGTGTCCAGGTTTCCCACACTTAAAAAAAATCACACCAGCAGGAGCATCTCCCCCACTAGTTCTCTGACCATGAGCAACTCTCTGCTTACCCTTACCAGCTGAGGCATCATAGGGTTTACCACGACTCTGCGGGTGCTTACCCCTCTTCTCACTGATAATCTTGTAATGAGCATTGTTATCTTCCTCATAAATTCTACAGCTATCAACCAAATCAGCAAAGACACGGATCTTCTGATATCCAACTGCCTTCTTAATTTCCAGGCGCAACCCATTCTCAAACTTAATACACCTTGAAAACTCAGCATTTTCCTCAGCGTAATGCGAATAAAACTTGGCCAACTCAGCAAACTTGGCAGCATACTCCACAACAGACAGATTCCTTTGCTTCAGCTCAAGGAACTCAATCTCCTTCTTTCCACGAACATCTTCAGGAAAATACTTTCTCAAAAACTCCCTACGGAACACAGCCCAAGTGACATTCTCACCTGCAGCTTCTAACTTCTGGAAAGTCTCTAGCCACCAGTCATCAGCCTCGACTGCTAGCATATGAGTCCCATAACGAACCTTCTACGCTGGAGTGCAGTCCATCACGCGAAAGATCCTCTCAATCTCTTTCAACCATTCCAATGCTCCATCAGGATCACATTTTCCCTTGAACGTAGGTGGATTCTCTCTCTGGAAAGTCGCCAAGCTACGAGATCCAGCATTCCTGTCAGCATTCGACTAATTTTCCATCACATGAGCCATTGCTTGCAGAGCAGCAGCAAGAGCAACATCATTCCTTCTGGCCATCTCAACTTCTCACTACAACACAAACAACTATTAGAACTCAAAATAAAAATACTCGATTGTTAGACAACTAAGACTCAACGACAAGGTCATACCAACCTTTTGCTCTGATACCAACTTTGTAACACCCTAATTCTACCCCAAGCAAATTATGCAATTTAAATCAGAGTTATAAAATTTCAATCATACAAATGAATCGGGACGTCACAAATTATTCTAACAAATTCATTGCATTCATCATGGATATATAACATTTTTTCAAAACGTCGGATGAACTAATAACATAACATCTTTCATTAAATATTCAACAACTATGCAGCGGAATTCTTCAATAACATCTTTAAATAAAATAGCAATAACTTCAAAACATCTCATGTTTAGTAAATAAACAATTTAAAGTTCAACAACTAAAAATTAGAAATCAAAAATCAGCAAGCGTTCATCCCCCCGAGTGTTACATATCAGAGCAATGACACCAACTCGATCTATTGAAGGTATACGGCCTTCACTCTCGATTACCTGCACGTCACCAACATAGGGGAAACATTCAAACAGAAGGGGTGAGATATGTAACAACATAATAAAGCGCATGATAATTAATATATTGAATTAGATCACCACTTCTCATCTCAAAATCAACAATAATTTTAGCATATATACTCATTCATCAACATCAAATACATCTCATTATTCATTCATATGATGCGACTTAAAACTATACAAATGCATGTGGTACCATTGGAGCAGAACTCCCATCTCAAAAATCTAATCTTCCAATTATTAGAGGCGTCAATAAGGCAAAACCTTCATCTCAAAATTTGCCAATCCAGGCCATCTCAATGAGCATAAGCTCCATCTCAAAAAAAAGCAATGTATGCGACTCAACATGAATGTAATAACACACTCAGTTAACAACATCTCAAAACACATCTCAAACAACAACATCTTAATCATCAAAATGACAACCTTTCAGTCATCTCAAACAACAACATCTTAATCATCAAAATGACAACATTTCAGTCATCTCAAACAACAACATCTCATAAACATCTCAGAACAATAACATCTCATAAACATCTCAAAATAATTTAGTAAACATTACTTATTTATCAAACATCATTTGGTTAACCACATCTTACTAATAAATAAGCTGTATATCAATAATACAGTAATCCATACTGTTATTCTGCTACTGTACATCATTATTATCACTAAGTCCTACTGTCATATTTCTAACAACAACCTCTAACATCTCAAAATTCATCATTCTGTCCAAAATCCAGCATAACTGTCATCTACGAGAATTAATTCTAAATCATAAATTAGTTACCGGAATTATACCTCTTAATCATCATTTTAATCATCTAGAATAAGGTTCGTCGCGTCAGCTAATCAACGCTTCGAACGGCATCTCAAACAGCATCCTAAAACTCAAGTTACAGCAATTAGAAGTCAATTCTGTCAAAAATCCCGCATTGTGTATCGACACAAAACTCCTTGGATCGACACATCCTGCTTCTCCTGCATACTATGATTCGACGCATCCTCCTTATGGATTGACTCATCCTGCTTCAAATCCCAGCATGTATCGACACATGCATCGTACCGGTCGAATCATCCTGAGTTTTGCATTCATCATGCATCGACATATCCTCTCTTCGCGTCGACTCATCCTGAGTCTTATTCTTAACATGCATCGACGCAGGCCTTGCATGCATCGAATATTCCTGAGTCCAACAGCCTCCTTGCATCGCCTCATCCAGTTTGAGGTCGACGCATCCTGTGATTTTCTGCATAATTTTCTGCGTTTTCTACTGTATTTTCACTACTGGAATCTAATTACAGTCCTACAAACCTCATCCTAACCATGATAATTCATCACTTAATTATTATACTCTATTACAACATCGATTACACAGCATCATAACGTCATTTATCATTCGAGAATTCATCAATATTCATCATACATCATTCAATTCAATAACAAAAACAGCAATCCTCTAATCCCACATATCAAACATCATGATCCAAATTATAAAGCCAGAACCCCACCCTTACCTTGGATCGAAGGTCGCTTTACAAAATCTGGGTTGAATCTTTGTTCTTGTTGTTTCCTTCAAAAACCAGCAGCTTCACGTTCTCCTCAATCCTTATTTCTCTTCTTACTGTTTCTTCCTTCTATTCTAACAACAAATAATAAAATAACCTAATATTATTATATGATTCCTTATTGGGCTCAAACTTACACCCCCCTTAATACTTCCACTAACTCAATTAAGCCCACCTTAAATAATATTAGCTTCTAACATTATTTCACCTAATAATATAATACCTCAAATATATTATTATTTCTCCATTTAATAAAATAAATCCAATTTAATAATACTTTTTCACAATTATTCCAAAAATAATTTAATTAAATAATTAATTAAATTACGGGCATTACAACTCTCCCCCACTTAGAATATTTTCGTCCTCGAAAATTTACCTCAATCAAACAATTCTGGATAAGAGTCTCGCATCTTGCTCTCCAATTCCCAAGTCATGCTTTCTCCTGCAGCTCCTAGCCAAACCACTTTAACCAATGCAATATCCTTGCCCCTCAGAGTCTTCATTTCACGATCCGCGATCCGTACAGGCATCGTCTCCACCGTAAGATTATCCCATACTTGCACATCGTCCATATGAATCACATGAGATGGATCTGAAATATACTTCCAAAGTTGCGACACATGAAACACATCATGCAAATTCGAAAGATTAGGCGGTAAAGCCACTCTATAAGCAACATTCCCCACTCTCTCTGAAATCTGATACGGTCCAATAAAACGAGAAGTGAGCTTCTTAGACTTCAATGCTCGGCCAACACCAGTCACATGTGTAACTCTCAAAAACACATGATCACCAGCTTAAAATTCTAAATCTTTCCTTCGCTTGTCATGATAACTCTTCTGTCTACTCTGTGAAGCTTTCATCTTTTCTCGAATCAACTTCACCTTCTCAGTAGTCTCACGAACAAGTTCAAGTCCAAGCACTACACTTTCACCAGGTTCATGCCAATATAACGGAGTTCTACATCTTTGACCGTACAACGCTTCAAAAGGTGCCATCCCAATACTAGAATGGTAATTGTTGTTATACGTGAACTCTATCAACGGAAGATAAGTATCCCACAAACCTCCCTGCTCGAGAACACATGCCCTTAACAAGTCTTTTAACGATTGAATCGTCCGTTCAGTCTAACCATCTGACTGAGGATGATACGTTGAACTCAACCTCAACTTAGAACCCAACGCTTCTTGCAAACTCTTCCAAAAATCTGAAGTAAATATTGGATCTCTATCTGACACAATGCCCAAAGGAACACTATGCAGTTTCACAATCACACTAACATAAATCTTAGCCAACTTCGACACCAGAAAACTGATGTTAATAGGAATAAAATGAGCTGACTTTGTAAGCCTATCAACAATCACCCAAATTGAATCATGTCCTCTTGAAGTACTAGGCAACCCTATCACAAAGTCCATTGAAATGCTATCCCATTTCCATTCAGGAACTTCCAACGGTTGCATCAATCCTGCATGCTTCTGATGTTCAACTTTTGACTTCTGACAAGTCAAACATGCATACACAAACCAAGCCACATCACTCTTCATCCCAGGCCACCAAAACAAACCTTTCAAATCTTGATACATCTTCGTAGCTCCTGGATGAATACTCAACTTACTTCTATGACTCTCTTCAAGTATCACTTTCTTCATCTCAACATCATCGGGAATACAAATCGGTCACAAAATCTCAACACACCTTGATCATCTAACTTGAAATCACTATTCTCAGATTGATCGATCCCAACCATCGAATCAACCAGTTTCACATCCAACTTATGAGCTTCTCTGATACTGCCTAAAAATTCATTATTAATCTTCAGCATACCCAAGATAACACTCTGCGGAGTAACCTCACAAACTAAGCTCATATCTCTGAATTGCTCAATCAATTCCAACTCTTTAATCATCATTGCTGACATATGTAAAGTCATTTGACTCAACGCATCAGCTACCACATCCGCCTTTCCTGGATGATAATTCAAACTGAAATCATAATCCTTTAACAATTCTAAACCATCTTGCCAATAGAGGAGTGCAACACATGAGAACACCTCTTTTCCTCATTGTACGAGTGTGAAAAGAGTGGAGGATATCCCCAAGCAATGTAGGCACCGGGTTGCGAGTCATGAAGATTTTGACAGCACTCACATCTATGAGTTGGTCAGGATTAGGGAGAAAGAACATCCCATAGATGAGAAGAGATACAATCTCCTTAAAAGCTTGCAAGTATAGAGAATTCCAACAACTTTGGGCCTTCTCAAACAGAAACTTTGACAAAAAGCCTTTGACACCACTTCTAGTTTCTCAATGTGTTGTGACATCAGATGAGTGCAATTGTAAGGCTTGAGCAATCTCTTCTGGCTTTGGATCTCTTTCCGTACTGTTGAAGGGTAGTTGATTGAGAATAGGAATCCTCAGGAGTTGAGAAAATTCCTCCAAAGTGGGCACAAGTTGGTAGTCAGGAAATGTAAAGCAATGATGCAAAGGGTCAAAGAACTGGAAGAGAACTTTCAGCATATCCTCCTCTGTGTTGGTGGTGACTAAGTTGAGTAGAAGACCATGTCTCTCGGTGAATGGAGAATTCTCAGGAATCCTTGAAGCTAGCTCCTTGAGTTGTGGAGGAATTATTACAAGGTTGACTTGGATAGTTTTCCTGCAAAGTGAATCCATAACCTACAAAACAGGAACAAAGATGAAAATCCAAAATCCTTGAAATGGGTAGTGGATGCATATGATGCTTCATGATGTCCATGATGTAATGCACAAGTATATATGTACAAGCAAATCACACAAGTTCCTAGTTTAGGCTTGCACGGGGTTTCATAGGTAAGTACCCTCTTCCAGTTTAGTTGGCTCAACCTGTCCTAGAAATAGTAACCGGGTTCTAAGGAGCTCAATATCACTGGATTGTTTCCTTGTTCATTGTTTAAATTCAGCCTCTTTACTGGCAACCGAAATATTCCAAGGAACCAACCCTCAATGAGTGTAGTATCGAGTATCTACCAACTTCGGACTGCACCAAAGCCGGTCATCTCACTACATCCTAAAATGCCAAGTTGATCAAGTAAAGGTTCTAAGAGTCCATTAGTGCTTCATGACATCACTCAGCGGCCCCGTATTCTCTTTGATTAACTCAAAGGCTACCGGTACCCACAAATATGTCACACTAATATAGCTATTGCTTAGACCATGTCGGTATACCCCACACAGTTTCCACAATGTATTGCTATTTACCTATTAATGTTTCCCAAATCTGGGTAAAGGATTCAAACCTAAACAATAGAAACAAAGTGTAAAGCATACAAGTCAAGCAAGATAAGCATGTAAAGGTGATCTAAAACCCTAAGGTAACCCCACTTTTATATTATTCCCCAGCAAAGTCGCCAGTTCTGTGATGCGGTGGGAGAACTGACTTGAGGTTTTGCGTTTGTGTTTGCAAATGTAGCGGTTTAGCAAGAGTCTCCACCAACTTTTATTTTATCCAAAAGGAAAGGTAAAAAGCACTGGAAAGACCTTTGAGATTGTTTTTGGGTTCGGGGGGTAGATCATGAAAAAGGAAGGTGCTAGCACCCTTTTCATCCATGGTTTTCCATGGGCTCTTAGTTACTTGTTTTAGATCACTTGCTTTGCTTTTTCAATTGTTTGAAATGGTGCTTTGTGTGGTTATGAAAGTATTTTGAAAAGAGGCCTTTGTTTAGGCAATCTTTGTAATGATTCTAGTTTGTAAGAATGTATACAAAGATGTTTGCCTTTTGAAAAATGTTTCAATGTTTGAAAGTTGTTTGGAAATGTTTTGAAATGTGTGTGTGTTTGTTTGGAAATAGCAAGGATTGTTTGAAAGAGATCAAGTAACTGGGAGTTATCTACCCTACTCAAAAGTATTTCCTACACATTTTTATTCCTTTGACATTGTTGACCTACTATTGTTTTAGTAGACAACCCTATCTTTGGATGTTAAACGGGACGGGCGTGGGTCATCATATGACCATGATAACAATATTGCCAAGTATCTTAGCAAGTTTTGATGGACTTAAGATCATTTGTTTTAGGAAACTTGTCTAGCGTCATCGAGGGACTATGATCTTTTTGTTTTGTATTGTTTTGCCAAGATGCCTAACATGCATACCATGGCCATGTTTTAAGGAAACCAAGTGGGTGAAACCCTAGGGGTGCTTGTGTGCAATGTGTTGTCATTTTTCATGCATTTTTGCCTCGTGTTAGGTCATGCTATTTGTTTGATTTTTTCTTATCATACAAACCCTAATTTACTAAACATGCATATAATACAATAAATTGCGTAAAGTAAATCTAAAATATTACAACAATATTATGGGAGAGGGGATACAAGTTTTGAATGGGGATATTTGCACAAAATAAAACCCTAATTTACTATTACAATCCAATTGAATTCATTGTACAAATAAATAAATAAGCAATATTTAAATGTGCAATAAAATGTAGATATGCAAAAAATGTTTTTGTTTTTATTTTATGTATGCAAAAATAATATTATCAAAGTCCTAAAAATAAGAAAAAATAAAGTTATTATTTTTGGAAGGGGAAACCCTAATTTTGATTTAATAGAAAATATTGTTTTCTAATATTTATTTGTCCATTTTTGTTTAAGAAAAATAATAATAATATTATGTATAAATATTAAAAATTACAATATGTGAGAAAATAATATTTTATGTGTATAATAAAATAAAATATTTACGTATTTTAATATTATTTACAAGTTTATTTAAGAAAATAAATTCTATTTAACCTAATAAACTATTTTTATGTCATAAAAATAATAAAAATAATAAAATAAAATGCAAAAATTTAAGAAAATATTTTTGGGATTTTTTAATGTTCAGAAAAAATATAAAAGTCAATAATCCAAAAAAAATATAAAAAATGGACCAAGGGGGTGCAAAAAGGAAACATAGGGGTGCAGAAAGTAGGACAAACAAGCCCAAGGCGCGCCAGGCCCAGGACCTGTCGTCCCTGTCCTCCAGCCAGAACAAAACGCGCGCTTCTGCCTTCAAATCATGTTCTTGCTATTCTTTGCATAAAATCAAAAACTTATAACATGAAAAATGTAGCTCATGATCACACGATTCCAATGATATAAAGAACATGACCTAACTCTCAAAGATCAGAGAGAATTTTAATGGCCCTAATTTCTGACCTAGTTTTTTCAGCATGTTTAACATCCAAATACTCTTAGCTCAGTTAATATAAATGGAATTTATGCATATGTACAGTTCAAGCATGTTAAGGACTACATCTTTGCTTCGCAATGTGGGAACTTTGAGTGAGGCCTGAAGTTCTTGTGAGCTTCCTTGAAGTCCTCTCAAGCTTCTCCAATGCTCAGCTTGCCTTGAATTTGCCTGAATCTCCCTGTAAAAGTCAACCTGCAAACCTTCAAAGTAAAAATGGTGATCCTTGAAACAGGGGTTACAGTTGCAAAACAAAGGCCTGGATAGTTTAGGTAGGAGATATGGAATGTGTTTGAAGTGGTTCAAAGCAAAACGCACGAGGCAATATGGAAATGGCTTGTGATTTGCAGAGATTGCCCTGTTTTGGGCAGAAATGGTGTTTTTTATGTTTTGGAGTGTTTGAGAGGTTGGCAATTCGTGTTTCTTGCTTGTTACAATGTTCTGAGGTTGTTTGAAATGATACAAAGTCTTGCCTTTATCAGATGGATGAGATCCCTTGACTTTTGCAAGTTTCTTGCTTTTGAAGAAAAGTTGGAAGTGACAATGCCAAAGCTTGTACAGGCTTGCTTGCTAGCTGCACATAGTTGGTACAAGTTGCCTGATATTTGTGGATATTGTTTGCAGTAAAAGATTAGGTCCATGGATCAAGATTCGCAAAGTTGCATAAAGCATGCTTTATCAAAGTAGCAATTAGAACTTTATGCCATTTTTAGATTAATTCAATGTACAATGCTCCAAAGTTCAGAATAAGACCATTATCCAATGTGTTTGCATTTAATTATGGAGTGTAGAATAGATTAGGACCTGTAAAACCAAGTACAAGCATGTTTGAAACTGATTTGCAACTTGTAACATTGTGAAAATGCCTTGGACAAAAGTGATAATTTTCCATTTTCATTTCTTCGATTCTCCTTTACCATAAATGATCTTGGAGACTTCTTGGACATTTTGGAAATCTTGTAACATGCTCTAAAATCCATCTTTGAAATGCATTTTGAGATTCCTCTTGGAACTAGGTGAAAAATTGCCATGAAGTTAGGTCAAAAATATGCCTAAACTAGGGCAAAATTTCACTAAGTTAAAACGTTTATGGACCCCTATTCACAAAATCATAACTTGAGATCCAAGCATATTTTGGGAAAATTTTGTGAATACAAGTTGTAGATTTCATGGAGGACTACAACTTTCATGTTGTAAGTTTTGTTTGAATTCAATTGCATCATGGTGAAAAAGTTGTGGAAAGTTGGGGAAAAATAAGAAATTTCCATAACATAGAAATTTTCAAAGTTATGAAAAATTTTCAAATTAAACCCTAATTTGCAATTTTATGTTTCTTGATAAACAATTTTCATGTTTTGACATATCTTGATGAATTATGACCCTTGGCACTTGATTTTGACCGAAAAATCAAAGTTTGACTTTTCAGTGTACAGTTGATTTTTGATCAGTTGGCTGGAAAATTCACCTGTCAATTTAATGCATTTGAGATCTTTTGAACTATGTGATTAGGTCAAGATGATGCCATTGAGTCCTTGAGATCATGTTTTAACCCAATTGGTCATTGGCTAGGTTAAAAATCAGAAATTGTCCTTTCTCAATCAAAACCCTAATTTTGACCATTTTGCCCTTTTGATGATTTGATCAAATTTCTTGAGGAGTTGTGGTCCAAACTTGTTCAAATGGTACATAGGATACTAGAATGTTGATGTGGATCAAAAATTATGAAGTTTGACTATAAATTGGCCATGGTTGACTTTTTCCCCAATACAATTGATTTTTAGGTCAGCTGTCCAATTGACTGGGCAAAAATGTGATTCAAGGCTTGAAACTTGGTATGAGAAATATTAGGGGTACAAGATGGTGTATGAAAGTCACATGAAGCATTGATGGTCTAAAAATCCTTGTGCAAACTCAAACCCTAATTTCAGGTCATCAGTGCAAGGAGATGTTTTGAGCTGAGCAAACCCTAGCTTTGTCTGGGGTCCAAAGAGTCTTGTGAGGAAAATCTTGATAGTATGAGAGGGAAAATTTTGGGGTACAACAGTTGCCCCTGTTCAATCTTCTTGAACCTGAAGAGTTAGATTGGCGAGTTTTCCGTTCTTGACTCGAAGGTAAAAGATTATTGGACACTAGAGTGCCCGTAAATTTGCACTCGTCAAAGTGTAGCTGAGGAAATGGGCTTAAAGATGCCATTTGGAGAAGTGATAGAATCTTATTGGAGATGGGCTTAAAGATGCCATCCAAGAATGTTTGTTGAATTGTAAGTTGTAAGTCAGAAGAATAAGTATCAGAATGGTATCCGTGTCTAGAACGTATATGTACTGTATTTAGGGACTTGTACTGAGAAACAGAATATCATCCGTGTCTGGAGCGTCTTTGAACCATATCTGATAGTTGGAATATGAATGAGCAATAGAATAGCATCCGTGTCTAGAGCGTCTCTAAGCTGTATCTGAACTTTGTATTTGAATAAGCAATAGAATAGCACCTGTGTCTAGAGCATCTCTGAGCTGTATCTGAACTTTGTATTTGAATAAGCAATAGAATAGCATCCGTGTCTGGAGCATCTCTAAGCTGGGAAAATCAAAATAAGTGACAGAATAGCAACCGTGTCTGGAGCGTATCTGGACTGTATCTGAAGTTTGAATCTGAATAAGCAATAGAATAACATCCGTGTATGGAGCATCTATGAGCTTTATCTGAACGTTGAATCTGAATAAGCAATAGAATAGCATCCATGTCTGGAGCATCTCTGAGCTGTATCCGAATGTTGAATCTGAATAAGCAATAGAATAGCATCCGTGTCTGGAGCATCTCTAAGCTGTATCATGATTTTATACCGTTAAACTGTAGCTGTTAATCTTATCCTGAAAAGGGTAAAATGTTAGCTGAAACACAAGGTTATGTTGCATGAAATGTATGATGCAATAAATGTGTTTTATCGATGTTTATGATATATGGTTGTAATGTATGCGCATGTAAACTGATTAGCTATCTTGCTGAGGAAAATAAATCCTTGACAGTTGGGGATAATGAAAAACCCTTGACTGCTACCGGGGAAAATAAATCCTTGACGGCTGGGGATAATGAAAAACCCTTGACTGCTGCCGGGGAAAATAAATCCTTGACCGCTGCTGGAGATTCCAAATCTTTGATTGTTGAGGATGAGAAATCCTTGGTGACTGTTGGAGATAAGAAATCTTTAACAACTTCTGCGGGGATGTGAGGATCCTTCAGGTCTTGAAGTTGGAGTATTGACAAAAATTCTGTTCTGAGAGTAATGATGTACTGCTTGGGCAATCTACTTAGGGAATCCAGAGAACTTTGATGACTTCTACTGGGGAAATGAGAATGAGAATCTTCAATCTGCAGGGGATTAAAAACTCTGACAAATTCATGCTGGGGAGTAATGAAGGCTCTGGCAACTTTACTGGGGAATTAAGAATGAGAATCTTCATTCTGTTGTGGAGTAAAAACTCTATGGGGAAGAAGGATTACTGCTGGAGAGTAAGTTCGGGAGTTTTCGGTCGTCTGCCACTCTACTGGGAAGTTATCCTAGGTTGGGGATAGACAAAATTTAACTGTCATCTGGTTGATTTCCAGTCTTCAAGATGGCTTGCTGGGGAAATTGGATGGTTTCCGGTGAGGATTAGAAGTCTTGACTCGACTGGGGGAGAAGGTTCCAGCTTCGGTAGGGATCCGTAACTCAAAGATTTGGCTCCGCTGGGGATTGAGAGTTTGAAGTTTTAACTCTGATGGGGATTAAGGTTTGAAATTTAGCTCCTCTGGGAATATGTATTTCAAGGTTTTTGCTCCACTGGGGATCTAGATGATGTGCTGCAGGGGATGTTCATGGAATAGCCTAAAGATGTTTTCCTATTCTTTCAGTCTGTCAGTAATTGTTCTTTTTCATCCCGCTTATTTGTAAACAGTAATTATGTTCAAATGCATATGTTCATCAATGAATCATTGGACGTTTTTGCAAATAAAAACACAAGTGTAAAAGAAAAAGACAAATGGTTTTTGCACTTTGAAAGAGATATCTTTGTATTTACTTTGGATAAGTGTTTTGTACAAAGGAGACAGACATCCTAGTAAGAGGATGGTGTCATAAAAGTAAGAAAATTTTATACAAAGAAAGATAGCTATGTGTGTAAAAATCCCACGGGGGTTTCCATTCCGCTATAGCCTTCTTAACTCCGAATATCTTGTCCATCCGTTGCTTCGTCCTAGGATGATTGAATTGATCAGAAGCTCAGAGTCCGTCAGTGAAGAGATTGTCCTTAAAGTGATCCGACAATACATAGTCATACGCTTTAATTCCCTAACTTTTTTCTGGACCGCCCTTTAGGGTTTTCAGTCCACCGGGAAACTATTTTTTGCCCAAGTCGCCCTTTCGGGTTTTCAACTTGCCGGATGTACAGATTTTTTTTGTTTATCCCTAATTTTTTCCTGAACTGCCCTTTCGTGTTTTCGATTCACCGGGATGCCCTTTTTTTTGCCTAGGTGTGTCAACCTAGCGGGTCATTTATGCGTAGTATCTTTCGACTATGTCTGTGTTCGCAGGGTGCGGCAGGTCGTCGCCGTCCATGGTGGTTAAGATCATTGCCCCACCAGAAAAGATGTTCTTGATTACAAATGGTCCTTCGTAGGTAGGAGTCAATTTGCCCATGGGATCATTTTGCGGAAAAATGATGCGCTAGATTACCAGATCCCCGACTTGATATGTCTAGCGTCTGACTTTCTTGTTGAAAGCCTTGATCATCCGTTTTTTATACGCCTGGCCATGACAAATAGAAGTAAGTCTCTTCTCATCAATTAAGTTCAACTGATCAAGTCGGGTTTGGATCCAATCGTCTTCACTCAAACCAGCATCCTTCATGATTATCTAGGAGGGAATCTGAACCTCGATAGGTAAAACAGCTTCCATGCCATATACCAAGGAATAGGGTGTTGCCCCATTTGATGTGCGAGCCGTGGTTCGGTACCCGTGAAGAGCAAACGGTAGCATCTCATGCCAGTCCTTGTAGGTGACTGTCATCTTTTGTATGATCTTCTTGATATTTTTGTTCGCAGCTTCGACAACACCGTTCATCTTTGGCCGATAGGGAGATGAATTGTGATATTGAATCTTGAACTGCTCGCACAAAGCGGTGATCATAGTATTGTTAAGGTTTGTACCGTTGTCAGTGATGATCCTTTCGGGGATACTGTACTGGCAAATAAGGTTCTGCTTGATGAAGCGGGAAACCACATTCTTAGTAACAGATGCGAAGGAAGCTGCTTTGACCCACTTGGTGAAGTAGTCAATGTGCCGGTTCGTCCATCCGTTCAATGGTGATTTGGGGAGCCTCATTATCCCAGTTAAGTTTAAACATGGATGACATTGTAGCTAGAGCATCTGCTAGCTGATTCTCTTCTCGCGGGAAGTGCTCGAAGGTGATCTGCTCAAAATGTGGTAACAATGTCAAGACATGCTCTTTGTAAGGGATGAGGTTTGGATGCTTAGTATCCCACTCTCCTTTGATCTGACTAATGACCAAAGCTGAGTCCCCAAACACAATCAAAGATTTGATTCCCAAGTCTATGCCATCCTTGAGTCCAAATATGCAAGCTTCATACTCTACCATGTTGTTCGTACAGTTGAAGCAAAGTTTGGCTGTGAAAGGAGTATGGAAACCTTCTGGGGAGATGAGTATCGCGCCGATACCGTTGCCAAGTGCATTGGAGGCCCTATCAAAGTACAGGGTCCATCGGAATCCTTGTTCAGGTCTATCATATGGTCTAAAATCTTTAACATTGTCCAATGTCATGATGTCTTCGTCAGGGAAGTCAAACCTCATGGATTGGTAATCTTCAATAGCTTGATGAGCCAGATGGTCAGCTAGCACACTCCCCTTTATAGATTTTTGGGTCGTGTACTGTATATCGTATTCCGTTAGGATCATCTGCCATCTAGCTATTCTTCCAGACAAAGCAGGCTTCTCAAAGATGTATTTGATTGGATCCATCTTAGATATCAACAAAGTGGTGTGAGTCAACATGTACTGCCTTAGCTGGCGAGCAGCCCATACCAAAGCGCATCAAGTTTTCTTGAGCAGTGAGTATCGGGTCTCACATTCGGTAAACTTTTTACTAAGGTAATAAATGGCATGCTCTTTTCGGTCAGACTCGTCATGTTGGCCCAGTACGCACCCCATTGAATTCTCTAAGACAGTCAGATACATGATTAGCGGTCTTCCTTCGACAGGTGGCATCAAGATAGGAGGTTCTAGCAAATACTCCTTGATTTTATCGAAAGCAATTTGATAGTCATCATTCCATTTAACTACCTGATCTTTCTTCAACAGCTTGAAGATTGATTCACAGGTAGATGTTAGGTGAGAAATGAACCTTGCGATGTAGTTTAGGTGTCCCAAGAAACCTCTGACCTCCTTCTCAGTGCGAGGAGCAGGCATTTCTTGTATAACTTTGACTTTGGCAGGATCAACCTCGATGCCCTTGTTGTTGACAATGAAACCTAAGAGTTTACCGGACCGGACTCCGAATGTACACTTGTTTGGATTCAGCCTGAGCTTGTACTCTTTCAACCTGACAAACAGCTTTTTCAAGTGATCAAGGTGTTCTTCTTCAGTTTGTGATCGGGATATCATGTCATCTACGTAGACCTCTATCTCATGATGTATCATGTCATGAAACAAAGCTACCATGGCACGTTGATAGGTTGCCCCGACATTCTTCAGTCTGAATGGTATCACTTTGTAGCAGAACGTACCCCACTGTGTAAGAAAAGTAGTTTTCTCCATGTCCTCAGGGGCCATTTTGATCTGGTTATAGCCTGAGAATCCATCCATGAAAGAAAATACTTTATGCTGAGTTGTGTTGTCAACTAAGATGTCAATGTACAGAAGTGGAAAGTCATCTTTAGGGTTGGCCCTGTTTAAATCTCTATAGTCCATGCAGATTTTGACTTTTCTGTCCTTCTTAGGCACGGGCACGATGTTAGCAACCCATTGTGGATAGGAAGTAACAGCCAGAAATCCAGTATTGAACTGCTTTATAACTTCTGCTTTGATCTTTTAAGACATGTCAGGTCTCATGCGGCGGACCTTCTGTTTCACTAGTGGACAGTATTCTCTTGTGGGGAGACAGTGTACCACAATATCTGTATGAAGTCCTGGCATGTCTTCGTATGACCAGGCAAAGATCTCAACATATTCATGCAGTAGCTAAATTAGGCGCTCCTTGACATTTGGCTCTAGATTGGCACCTATCTTGATTTCCTTTGTCTTCCTCAGTACCCAAGTTGATCGTATCCAACTGTTCCTCATGAGGCTGAATTGCTCTTTCCTCTTGCTGTAGAAGTCTGGCCAATTCCCCTGGCACCTCACAATCTTCCTCACCTTCGTATTCGGCTTGGTTGATCAGATCTTCAGAGTCACTGAAGGCTATAGCAGTATCGTTACCCATGGGTTCCGGAATGGAAGGGTACCTGCATTTATGAGTGTGGGTGTGTGTAAGGGATAACCATCTTAAAACAACAAAATGTAAAAGAAAGACAATGAGCAAAAAAGTGTTTAAATATGAAAAGTGTCCATGATTCATTAAAATGACATATGAAATGAAATAAGAACCCTTACAAATGGACCTATGTGCCTCGGGTAAGACACACGGTTGAAAAAGTATGAATTGTTTGTGAATTATTACAGTCCAATAGAAACAGAAAAGATAAATTATTGATTCATGATAGTAATCGGAATAAAGTCTTTTGCTTCCCAGTTGCACAGTCCTCCGTCAACAGTAGGGAAAGTCCAGTCTTCCAAGTTTCCCTCTTCTTCGCTCTCCTCTAGCGCATTAACCCCTTGGTGGCTGATCTTCATAGGTGGCCCTCCGGCACGGGAGCAGCGTACGGCCTTCTGACCAGTCGAAGTAAATCCCAAGCCGAATTTATCTGATTTAAAAGGAAAATCGGGAAGCTGCCCCCAGATTGTGGATCCGCCTTCTTCCATAACTGCCCTAGCATCTTTGAGAGAGGACATATGAGGCAGAGGTCTGGTAATCACAGGAGTTGAGGACACTGCCTTGGTCGCTTCTATCTCCTCATAGACTTCCTCAAAGTGTTGGAAAGGGGTCTCTATGAATTCTCCATCTAACTCCACATAACGGACAGAGTTCAGATGACTGATCATGTATTCCTCTTCGCCATGAACAGTTATGATTTTCCCCTGGACAGGGTACTTGAGCTTTTGATGCAGAGTGGAAGTGACAGCTCCAGCATGGTGGATCCAAGGTCTTCCCAATAGGCAAGAGTAGGAAGGACGAATGTCCATCACGTAGAATGTTGAATTAAACGTCTGGGTTCCCACCTTGATCGGGATATCCACCTCTCCATGGACCATCCTCTTAGAACCATCAAAGGCTCTAACAATGATATTGCTGGGTTTCAGGGTTAAGCCTTCATAATCCACCCTATCTAAGGCTTTATTTGGCAAGACATTTAGAGACGACCCAATATCAACCAAAACATGAGCTAGTGTGGTTCCCCTACACTCCACCGAGACATGTAGTGCATCATTATGTTTTCTCCCTTTGGAGGTCAAGTCTGGATCGGAGAATCCCAGACCATTGTCAGCTGTTAAGCTGGCCATACATTCCTGGAATTGATCAGCGGAGGTTTCTTGTGGCACGTGGGTCGTCTTCAAAAACTTGATCAAAGCTTTAGCATGTGCCTAAGAGCACAGCAACAAGGCTAACATAGATATTTTGGAGGGGGTCTTCCCCAGTTGTTCAACAACATTATAATAACTTTTCTTAATAATCCTCAGAATCTCTTCCACCTCTTTCTGGGATGTTTCAGGAATGACTAATTACTGAGCCTTCGTCAAGACAGGCTCTTCTTGAACATTCTTTCCTTTTTTCTCAGCATCAGAAATAGGGATGGGAATTGTATTGTCATTGTTGGCGGGTACACTTGCAGGTACAATTGTCGGTTTAGGTGTAATCTTTGGAATGGCCGCGGGTCCAAAGACTGTTGTTGGAGGAGCAATCTCTGGAGAAAATATTCTCCCACTGTGAGTAATTTTGCTTGTTCCGACAATGTTACTGATGTCGGGATTATCTTCCTCAGAGCTTTCTTCTTCAATGGTCTCTTCAATTTGTTTGACACCATGGTAGTAGATTTCTCCACCATAGTTCCATGGTACCATCTTATCGGATTTGTATGTGGTTGGTCCGGGCATTGTTATCTTCAACGGAGTAGTCACAGTAGCAGATGTAATCCTAACGGGTTTTTTAGGAACCCTGGAAGGATTGGCGTATATGGTTATTATTGAAACTTCAGGAACTGGAATGGGTGAGGCAGTAGCTTTCTCAAACAAAATTTTATTGTTATCAATCAATTGTTGGATTCTTTTCTTCAAAAGAGGACAGTCAAATGGAGAGGACAGGCAAGCACGACAATCTTGGTCACAACTTGGGAACACCCCAGCCTTCAACAAATTCACCTTGATGGTTAAGAGAGGAGTTGACAATTCATACACAGCGGAAACAAACAGATCTTCTTCCACGACATTAGCATTGTGCCCATTCCTTGGCATCGGTGCAGAGATAACATTCGACTTCTCAAGAGCTTCAAATTCTACTTCCTTGGCGTTAATCAAATCCTGAATCTTGTTCTTCAGGGCCCAATAGTTGTTGGTGTCGTGCTCTGGACTTTCTGAGTGGTAAGCACATCTGGCATTGGGATGGTAGTGTGTAGATGAAGTATTAGGGTTTTTAGGGGCCTCCATCAGCATGGCCAGGTTCAACTTCAAGAGATGGGGTAAGACATGAGCAGGAGTCATGTTTATCTTGGTGAATTTCCTTACAGTCGTTTCCACCCTTTGCTGGTTATTCATCGGCTGATCATTTCTCGGCTGATTGTTTCTCGGTTGATCTGAGGCATACTTCTGAATCATGACGGCCCCCACAGTTAGTCGTCTTTCGGTTCTTCCCTGATTTCTATGGGCATTGACAGCTGACACTTCCTTCTTTGTAGTGAAGGGATTCTTTGCATCAGCAGAGGTAGACGCATCTTTTTGAATTTTCCCACTTCTAATACCGACCTCCACTCTTTCTCCAGTTAGAATCAACTCAGTGAAACCTGCAGAGGAGCTTCCAGATAAAGGTAGCTCTCTTTCAGATAAAGGTGGTTGCACCCTTCCGGTCAAATCCCTCCACTTCTGGGCGTAGTCTTTAAAACCCTCATTGGTAGCCATGGCCATACTCTGTAGCTGAGTACGGGTTGGCGCCAAGTCGGCATTGTATTGATACTGTTTATAGAACGCGGCCGCCAAATCATCCCAATTATGCACATCAGACCTCTCCAATTGGTAGAACCAATCCAACTGCATCCCCGATAAACTGTCTTGGAAAAAATGGACCCACGGGTCTTTGTCAGAAGAATGTGGTTGAATTTTCCTGACATAATATCGTAGGTGCATCTTGGGACAAGACACCCCATCGTACTTAGCAAACGGAGGTACTTTAAATTTGGGAGGGATAACAATTCCAGATACCAACCCTAACTCCTCAAAGTCCATCCCAGGCACTCTCTGTATCTCCATAGCAGCTAGACGTTCTTCCAGGTTCTTGTATTTGTCATCGGTCGAGGGTACTGTTGTTCAGAATAGTCTTCATCTTCTTCTTCCTCTTCTTCCTCAGAATCAGATGGTACTGCAGCTCCCTTTCCTTTTCCTACCCCTTCATCAGATGTTGATGGGAATTCCAAAGTCCGTATGGCTTGTCCTTCAAACCTTCTTCCCATGAGAACTACACCAGCTCTCTTCTTCTTCTTTTTCTCTTTCTCCTTCTCTAGCAGAGTTTTGAGCTCCTCCTGCCCCTTGGCTAAGGTCAGAAGTAACTGTTGAAATTGTGAATTATGGGCTTGCAAATCTTTGACCATTTGTTCAATATCCATCTTGCTGAAATAAACAGTAGAGAGATGAGGAAACTTGGTGTGAAGACCTGTTTATGCATATGATGAATGATATGTATTCATGTAATGCATTCAAGGATTCAGAAATTCAAATTTCTTTTAAACAAAAAAGAAACACACGTCATATTAATAAGATAGAACTTGTTAGTACATCAATGCCCCATGGGTAAAATAATACAAAATTCTAAGGTAAAAAGACGTTGCACATCCTCTTTGGTGCAATGTAGGTGTTGAGAGTCTGCTCTTCATGAAGTTGACGAGTGAGTTCCAAAACCTTCTTCTCATTTGCGTAGAATTGGGCTTCGAAAGTATCGCGCTCTCCCTTGAGCTGTATCCAACTCCTTTGTAGATCTTCGAGTGATGTTGGCATGTCAGGATGTAGGAGGGTGTATGGAACCTCTCCTTCAATAACAGGCTCTATAATCACTGGGAGAATATAGGGGTAAGGCATCATAAGACTTTGGGAGCGAGTTCGTACCCACTTGAGGTAGGACTCAAGAGGGATGGAATTCTTGTGTCCCAAGGTCTTACTGTCCACCTTGTTGGGCATTCTCCAAGCTCGGATGAACCTTTGTCGGAGTCCTTGGTTGTCGTTGTCGAAGTTGAAAACCAAACGTTGAATCAACATGTCATGTGGGCCATCCCTTCGGGCATAACCAAACTGTCTCAGAGCCAAGCAAGGGTTGTAGGTGATGCCTCCCCTAATGCCAAGTAGAGGGACATTAGGGAATTCCCCACAACGGTCAATGATAATAACATTCTCATTTGATCGAGAACACCAATGAATGTCTGAATGTGTAAGAGTCATCAACTGTTGTAACCACCTCAGACCTTGCTCATTCTTCAAAACTGATTGGGGAAGATGAGAAATAAACCATCTTGCCAGTAGAGGAGTGCAACACATGAGAACACCTTTTTTCCTCATTGTACGAGTGTGAAAAGAGTGGAGGATATCCCCAAGCAATGTAGGCACCGGGTTGCGAGTCATGAAGATTTTGACAGCACTCACATCTATGAGTTGGTCAGGATTAGGGAAAAAGACCATCCCATAGATGAGAAGAGCTACAATCTCCTCAAAAGCTTGCAAGTTTAGAGAATTCCAACAGCTTTGGGCCTTCTCAAACAGAAACTTTGACAAGAAGCCTTTGACACCACTTCTAGTTTCCCAATGTGTTGTGACATCAGATGAGTGCAAGTGTAAGGCTTGAGCAATCTCTTCTGGCTTTGGATCTCTTTCCGTACCGTTGATGGGTAGTTGATTGAGAATATGAATCCTCAGGAGTTGAGAAAATTCCTCCAAAGTGGGCACAAGTTGGTAGTCAGGAAATGTAAAGCAATGATGCAAAGGGTCAAAGAACTGGAAGAGAACTTTCAGCATATCCTCCCCTGTGTTGGTGGTGACTAAGTTGAGTAGAAGACCATATCTCTCGGTGAATGTAGAATTCTCAATATTCCTTGAAGCTAGCTCCTTGAGTTGTGGAGGAATTCTTACAAGGTTGACTTGGATAGTTTTCCTGTGAAGTGAATCCATAACCTACAAAACAGGAACAAAGATGAAAATCCAAAATCCTTGAAATGGTTAGTGGATGCATATGATGCTTCATGATGTCCATGATGTTATGCACAAGTATATATGTACAAGCAAATCACATAAGTTCCTAGTTTAGGCTTGCACGGGGTTTCATAGGTAAGTACCCTCTTGTAGTTTAGTTGGCTCAACCTATCTTAGAAATAGTAATCGGGTTCTAAGGAGCTCAATATCACTGGATTGTTTCCTTGTTCATTGTTTAAATTCAGCCTCTTTACTGGCGACCGAAATATTACAAGGAACCAACCCTCAATAAGTGTAGTATCGAGTATCTACCAACTTCGGACTGCACCAAAGTCGGTCATCTCACTACATCCTAAAAGGCCAAGTTGGTCAAGTAAAGGTTCTAAAAGTCCATTAGTGCTTCATGACATCACTCAGCGGCCCCGTATTCTCTTTGATTAACTCAAAGGCTACCGGTACCCACAAATATGTCACACTAATATAGTTATTGCTTAGACCATGTCGGTATACCATGCACAGTTTCCACAATGTATTGCTATTTACCTATGAATGTTTCCCAAATCCGGGTAGAGGATTCAAACCCAAACAATAGAACCAAAGTGTAAAGCATACGAGTCAAGCAAGATAAGCATGTAAAGGTGATCTAAAACCCTAAGGTAACCCCACTTTTATATTATTCCCCAGCAGAGTCTCCAGTTCTATGATGCGGTGGGAGAACTGACTTGAGGTTTTGTGTTTGTGTTTGCAAATGTCGCGGTTTAGCAAGAGTCGCCACCGACTTTTATTTTATCCAAAAGGAAAGGTAAAAAGCACAGGAAAGACCTTTGAGATTTTTTTTGGGTTCGGGGGGTAGATTGTGAAAAGGGAAGGTGCTAGCACCCTTTTCATCCATGGTTTTCCATGGGCTCTTAGTTACTTGTTTTAGATCACTTGCTTTTCTTTTTCAATTGTTTGAAATGGTGCTTTGTGTGGTTTTGAAAGTATTTTGAAAAGAGGCCTTTGTTTAGGCGATCTTTGTAATGATTCTCATTTGTAAGAATGTATACAAAGATGTTTGTCTTTTGAAAAATGTTTCAATGTTTGAAAGTTGTTTGGAAATGTTTTGAAATGTGTGTGTGTTTGTTTGAAAATAGCAAGGATTGTTTGAAAGAGATCAAGTAACTAGGAGTTATCTACCCTACTCAAAAGTCTTTCCTACACATTTTTATTCCTTTGACATTGTTGACCTACTATTGTTTTAGTAGACAATCCTATCTTTGGATGTTAAACGGGACGGGCGTGGGTCATCGTATGACCATGATAACAATATTGCCAAGTATCTTAGCAAGTTTTGAGGGACTTAAGATCATTTATTTTAGGCAACTTGTCTAGCGTCATCGAGGGACTATGATCTTTTTGTTTTGTATTGTTTTGCCAAGATACCTAGCATGCATACCATTGCCATGTTTTAAGGCAACCAAGTGGGTGAAACCCTAGGGGTGCTTGTGTGCAATGTGTTGTCATTTTTCATGCATTTTTGCCTTGTGTTAGGTCATGCTATTTGTTTGATTTTGTCTTATCATACAAACCCTAATTTACTAAACATGCATATAATACAATAAATTGCGTAAAGTAAATCTAAACTATTACAACAATATTATGGGAGAGGGGATACAAGTTTTGAATGGGGATATTTGTACAAAATAAAACCCTAATTTATTATTACAACCCAATTGAATTCATTGTACAAATAAATAAATAAGCAATATTTAAATGTGCAATAAAATGTAGATATGCAAAAAATGTTTTTGTATTTAGTTTATGATTGCAAAAATAATATTATCAAAGTCCTAAAATTAAGAAAAAATAAAGTTATTATTTTTGGAAGGGGAAACCCTAATTTTGATTTAATAGAAAATATTGTTTTCTAATATTTATTTGTCCATTTTTGTTTAAGAAAAATAATAATAATATTATGTATAAATATTAAAAATTAAAATATGTGAGAAAATAATATTTTATGTGTATAATAAAATAAAATATTTACGTATTTTAGTATTGTTTACAAGTTTATTTAAGAAAATAAATTCTATTTAACCTAATAAACTATTTTAGTGTCATAAAAATAATAAAAATAATAAAATAAAATGCAAAAATTTAAGAAAATATTTTTGGGATTTTTTAATGTTCAGAAAAAAAATATAAAAGTCAATCATCCAAAAGAAATAAGAAAAATATAAAAAATATAAAAAATGGACCAAGGGGGTGCAAAAAGGAAACAGGGGGGTGCAAAAAGTAGGACAAACAGGCCCAAGGCGCGCCAGGCCCAGGACCTGTCGTCCCTGTCCTCCAGCCAGAACAAAACGCGCGCTTCTGCCTTCAAATCCTGTTCTTGCTATTCTTTGCATAAAATCAAAAACTTATAACATGAAAAATATAGCTCATGATCACACGATTCCAATGATATAAAGAACATGACCTAACTCTCAAAGATCAGAGAGAATTTTAATGGCCCTAATTTCTGACCTAGTTTTTTCAGCATGTTTAACATCCAAATATTCTTAGCTCAGTTAATATAAATGGAATCTATGCATATGTACAGTTCAAGCATGTTAAGGACTACATCTTTGCTTCACAAACCTAAGCTTAAGGATGCCTAAATAAGGAGATAGAAACTTGACAAATACCTTGTTCAGTTGAGTTTGGATATGGCAATGTGGGAACTTTGAGTGAGGCCTGAAGTTCTTGTGAGCTTCCTTGAAGTCCTCTCAAGCTTCTCTAATGCTCAGCTTGCCTTGAAGTTTCCTGGATCTCCCTGTAGAAGTCAACCTGCAAACCTTCAAAGTGAAAATGGTGATCCTTGAAACAGGGGTTACAGTTGCAAAACAAAGGCCTGGATAGTTTAGGTAGGAGATATGGAATGTGTTTGAAGTGGTTCAAAGCAAAACGCACGAGGCAATATGGAAATGGCTTGTGATTTGCAGAGATTGCCCTATTTTGGGAAGAAATGGTGTTTTTTGTGTTTTGGAGTGTTTGAGAGGGTGGCAATTCGTGTTTCTTACTTGTTACAATGTTCTGAGGTTGTTTGAAATGATACAAAGTCTTGCCTTTATCAGATGGATGAGATCCCTTGACTTTTGCAAGTTTCTTGCTTTTGAAGAAAAGTTGGAAGTGACAATGCCAAAGCCTGTACAGGCTTGCTTGCTAGCTGCACATAGTTGGTACAAGTTGCCTGATATTTGTGGATATTGTTTGCAGCAAAAGATTAGGTCCATGGCTCAAGATTTGCAAAGTTGCATAAAGCATGCTTTATCAAAGTAGCAATGTGAACTTTATGCCATTTTTGGATTAATTCAATGTACAATGCTCCAAAGTTTTGAACAAGACCATTATCCAATGTGTTTGCATCTAATTATGGAGTGTAGAAAGGATTAGGACCTGTAAACCCAAGTACAAGCATGTTTGAAACTGATTTGCAACTTGTAACATTGTGAAAATGCCTTGGACAAAAGTGATAATTTGCCATTTTCATTTCTTCGATTCTCCCTAACCATAAATGATCTTGGAAAGTTCTTAGACATTTTGGAAATCTTGTAACATGCTCTACAATCCAACTTTGAAATTTATTTTTAGATTCCTCTTGGAACTAGGTGAAAAATTGCCATGAAGTTAGGTCAAAAATCTGCCTAAACTAGGGCAAAATTTCACTAAGTTAAAAAGTTTATGGACCCCTATTCACAAAATCATAACTTGAGATCCAAGCATCTTTTGGGAAAATTTTGTGTATAATAGTTGTATATTTAATGGAGGACTACAACTTTCATGTTTGAAGTTTTTTTTGAATCCAAATGCATCATGGTGAAAAAGTTGTGGAAAGTTGGGGGAAAATAAGAAATTTCCATAACTTAGAAATTTTCTATGTTATGAAAATTTTTCAAATTAAACCCTAATTTGCAATTTTATGTTTCTTGATCAACAAGTTTCATGTTTTGACATATCTTGATGAATTATGACCCTTGGCACTTGATTTTGACCAAAAAGTCAAAGTTTGATTTTTCAGTGTACAGTTGATTTTTGATCAGTTGGCTGGAAAATTCATCTGTCAATTCAATGCATTTGAGATCTTTTGAACTATGTGATTAGTTCAAGATGATGCCATTGAGTCCTTGATATCATGTTTGAACCCAATTGGTCATTGGCTAGGTTAAAAATCAGAAATTGCTCTTTCTCAGTCAAAACCTTAATTTTGACCATTTTGCCCTTTTGATGATTTGATCAAATTTCTTGAGGAGTTGTGGTCCAAACTTGATCAAATGGTACATAGGAGCCTAGAATTTAGATTTGGATAAAGAATTATGAAGTTTGACTATAAATTGGCCATGGTTGACTTTTTCCCCAATACAGCTGATTTTTAGGTCAACTGTCCAATTGACTGGGCAAAAATGTGATTCAAGCCTTGAAACTTGGTATGAGCAATCTTAGGTGTCCAAGATGGTGTATGAAAGTCACATGAAGCATTGATGGTCTAAAAATCCTTGTGCAAACTCAAACCCTAATTTCAGGTCATCAGTGCAAGGAGATGTTTTGAGCTCAGCAAACCCTAGCTCTGTCTGGGGTCCAAAGAGTCTTGTGAGGAAAATCTTGATAGTATGAGAGGGAAAATTTTGGGGTACAACACCAGCTAATCCCAAGAAGCTTCTAATCTCAGTAGCTAATTTTGGATTTTCCCATTGCAACACAGCATCAACCTTCAATGGATCTATAACAATGCCACTACCTGAAATCACATGACCAAGAAAACTAACCTATTTTAACCAAAATTCACACTTGGATAGCTTTGCATACAACTTCTTCTCTTTCATACAATACTACTCTTAAATGTTCAGCATGCTCTTCTTCTGAGATAGAGTAAATCAAAATATCCTCGATGAACACAACTACAAATCGATCCAAATAAGTATGAAAGATACGATTCATATATTCCATGAATACTCCCGGTGCATTAGTAACACTTAAAGGCATCACCGAATACTCGTAATGTCCATAACGCATTCCGAAAGCCGTGTTCTGAATATCTTCCTCCTTTACTTTAATTTGATGGTAACCCGACCTCAAATCAATCTTACTAAACACACGGGCATCCACCAATTGGTCCATCAAGTTATCTATTCTTGGAAGCGGATACTTATTCTTAATTTTCACCTTGTTCAACTGTCTATAATCAACACAAAGCCTCATGCTTCCATCTTTCTTCTTCACTAACAACACTGGAGCTCCCCACGGTGATACACTTGGTCTTGCAAACCTCTTCTCAAGTAACTCTTCCAATTGCTTCTTCAACTCTGACAACTTAGACGCAGACATCCTGTATGGTGCCATAGACACAGGTCTGGTACCAGGTTCAAGATCAATTGCAAAATTAAACTTCCCTCTCTGGCGGTACATCAGGAATCTCATCAGGGAAAACTTCAGGAAATTCACATACCACCAGCAATTCTTCAATTAAAGCTTAAGTCTCTACAGATAGCGACGCCATCAATGAAAACATCTGTGCTTCCTCTTGAATCAACTTTCTCAACTGTCTAGCAGACAACAGACCATCTTCCTCTTCTTCAGGAGTAGAAAACTTCACAGACGTGTCATAACAATTAATATGAACACAGTTATGCTCTAACCAGTTCATACCCAAAATCACATCCAAACCTCTTAACGGAAAATAAACCAAATCAACAACAAAGTCTCTGTCGAAGATCGACAAGGGAAACTTAGCACACACCAAAGAAGTAGTCACCGATCCCTTGGCTGGAGTATCGACGACCATTTCCCCATTCAAAGAAGACAACACAAGACCCAATCTTTCAACATAACCAGCAGCAATAAAACAATGCGTAGCACCAATATCAATAATAGTAATTAAAGGAGTACTATTAATGAAACATGTACCTCTAATAATTTTGTCCTCAGAAGCTATCTGATCCTCCACCAAAGCAAACACTTTACCACTAGACTGAGCCTTCTTCGATTTCGGACACTGGCTACCAATGTGCCCTTCTTCCTTACAATTGAAACAAACCACATTCTTGTGCTCGCACTAAGATACAATATGTTCGTTCTTACCACAACGGTGACATCTTTTCACTTCAGCAGTGCACACATTACTCTTGTGTCCAGGTTTCCCACACTTAAAACAAATCACACTAGCAGGAGCATCTCCCCCACTAGTTCTCTGACCATGAGCAACTCTCTGCTTACCCTTACCAGCTGGGGCATCATAGGGTTTACCACGACTCTGCGGGTGCTTACCCCTCTTCTCACTGATAATCTTGTAATGAGCATTGTTATCTTCCTCATAAATTCTACAGCTATCAACCAAATCAGCAAAGACACGGATCTTTTGATATCCAACTGCCTTCTTAATTTCCGGGCGCATCCCATTCTCAAACTTAATACACTTTGAAAACTCAGCATTTTCCTCAATGTAATGCGGATAAAACTTGGTCAACTCAGCAAACTTGGCAGCATACTCCACAACAGACATATTCCCTTGCTTCAGCTCAAGGAACTCAATCTCCTTCTTTCCACGGACATCTTCAGGAAAATACTTTCTCAAAAACTCCCTACGGAACACAGCCCAAGTGAAATTCTCACATGCATCTTCTAACTTCTGGCAAGTCTCTAGCCACCAGTCATCAACCTCGACTACTAGCATATGAGTCCCATAATGAACCTTCTGCGCTGGAGTGAAGTCCATCACGCGAAATATCCTCTAAATCTCTTTCAACCATTCCAATGCTCCGTCAGGATCATATTTTCCCTTGAACGTAGGTGGATTCTCTCTCTGGAAAGTCACCAAGCTACGAGATCCAGCATTCCCGTCAACATTCGGCAGATTTTCCATCGCATGAGCCATTTCTTGTAGAGCAGTAGCAAGAGAAGCATCATTCCTTCCGGCCATCTCAACTTCTCACTACAACACAAACAACTATTAGAACTCAAAATAACAATACTCAATTGTTAGACAACTAAGACTCAACGACAAGGTCAGACCAACCTTTTGCTCTGATACCAACTTTGTAACACCCCAATTCTACCCCAAGCAAATTATGAAATTTAAATCAGAGTTATAAAATTTCAATCATACAAATGAATCGGGACGTCACAAATTCTTCTAACAAATTCATTGCATTCATCATGGATATATAACACTTTTTCAAAACGTCGGATGAACTAACAACATAACATCTTTCATTAAATATTCAACAACTACGCAGCGGAATTCTTCAATAACATCTTTAAATAAAACAGCAACAACTTCGAAACATCTCATGTTTAGTAAATAAACAATTTAAAGTTCAACAACTAAAAATCAGCAATCAAAAATCAGCAAGCATTCATCCCCCTGAGTGTTACATATCAGAGCAATGACACTGACTCGATCTATTGAAGGTATACGGCCTTCACTCTCGATTACCTGCATGTTACCAACATAGGGGCAACATTCAAATAGAAGAGGTGAGATATCTAACAATATAATAAAGCGTATGATAATTAATATATTGAATTAGATCACCACTTCTCATCTCATAATCAACAACAATTACAACATATATACTCATTCATCAACATCAAATACATCTCATTATTCATTCGTATGATGCGACTTAAAACTATGCAAATGCATGTGGTACCATTGTAGCAGAACTCCCATCTCAAAAATCTAATCTGCCAATTATTAGAGGCATCAATAAAGCATAGCCTTCATCTCAAAATTTTCCAATCCAGACCATCTAAATGAGCATAAGCTCCATCTCAAAAAAATGCAATGTATGCGACTTAACATGAATGTAATAACACACTTAGTTAACAACATCTCAAAACACATCTCAAACAACAACATCTTAATCATCAAAACGACAACATTTCAGTCATCTCAAATAGCAACATCTTAATCATCAAAACGACAACATTTCAGTCATCTCAAACAACAACATCTCATAAACGTCTCAGAATAATAACATCTCATAAACATCTCAAAATAATTTAGTAAACATTACTTATTTATCAAACATCATTTGGTTAACCACATATTACTAATAAATCAGCTGTATATCAATATTACAGTAATCCATACTGTTATTCTGCTACTGTACATCATTATTATCACTAAGTCCTAATGTCATATTTCTAACAACAACCTCTAACATCTCAAAATTCATCATTCTATCCAAAATCCAAGATAACTGTCACCTACGGGAATTAATTCTAAATCCTAAATTAGTTACTGGAATTATACCTATTAATCATCATTTTAATCATCTAGAATAAGGTTCATTGCGTCAGCTAATCAACGCTTCGAACGGCATCTCAAACAGCATCCTAAAACTCAAGTTACAGCAATTAGAAGTCAATTCTGTCAAAAATCCAGCATTATATATTGACACAAAACTCCTTGGATCGACACATCCTGCTTCTCCTACATACTTTGAGTCGACACATCCTCCTTATGGATCGACTCATCCTGCTTCAAATCCCAGCATGTATCGACACATGCATCGTACCGGTCGACTCATCCTGAGTTGTGCACTCATCATGCATTGACACATCCTCTCTTCGCGTCGACTCATCCTGAGTCTTATTCTTAACATGCATCGACGTAGGCCTTGCATGCATCGACTTATCCTGAGTCCAACAGCCTCCTTGCATCGACTCATCCAGTTTGAGGTCGATGTATCCTGCGATTTTCTGCATAATTTTCTGCGTTTTCTACTGTATTTTCACTACTGGAATTTAATTACAGTCCTACAAACCTCATCCTAACCATGATAATTCATCACTTAATTATTATACTCTATTACAACATTGATTACACAGCATCATAACATCATTTATCCATCGAGAATTCATCAATATTCATCATACATCATTCAATTCAATAACAAAAATAGCAATCCTCTAATCCCACATATCAAACATCATGATCCCAATTATAAAGCCAGAACCCCACCCTTACCTTGGATCGAATGCCGCTCTACAATTTTTGGGTTGAATCTTTGTTCTTGTTGTTTCCTTCAAAAACCAGCAGCTTCACGTGCTCCTCAATCCTTATTTCTCTTCTTATTGTTTCTTCCTTCTATTCTAACAACAAATAATAAAATAACCTAATATTATTATATTATTCCTTATTGGGCTCAAACTTAAACCCCCCTTAATACTTCCACTAACTCAATTAAGCCCACCTTAAATAATATTAGCTTCTAACATTATTTTACATAATAATATAATACCTCAAATATATTATTATTTCTCGATTTAATAAAATAAATCCAATTTAATAATACTTCTTCACAATTATTCCAAAAATAATTTAATTAAATAATTAATTAAATTACGGGCGTTACACTGATCATCTCCAACTGCAAAATTTGTCTCAGAATAAGAAAGAATCTTTCAAGGAGTATGCTCAACGATGGAGAGAATTGACATCTCAAGTTGAACCACCTCTGGCAGAGAAAGAGCTAACTAGTTTGTTCATGGATACTTTGTACCCTTTCTTTTGGGAGAAGATGACTGGTAGTGTGTCCTCCAACTTCATAGACCTTGTGACAATTGGCCAAAGATTAGAAGAAGGAATGAAGAATGGTAAAGTGTCTAAGTTGCTGAATCTTCTAATGGTGCAAAGAAATACCTTGGGAACTTTCAGAAGAAGAAAGAGGTAGAAGCCAATTTTATCCCGAATGAGAGAAGAGGACCTCGTCGTAGGCCTTATTACATTGATCAATCACAACTAGAGGATGTTACTCCTACGGTCAATGCTCAACCTGTTCAAGTTCCTCAACGATAGAACATTGCGCATAATCAAAATCGTTATGTAGGGAATAGGGCTCGATTTGATCCCATCCCTATAACATGCACTAAATTGTGTCCTGCATTGGTGCAGAAGGGCTTGATTACAACTAGGCCTCTGATTCCTCAAAATCCTCCTCAAGTCAGGTTCAGATCTGATCTTCACTGTGAATTTCATCAAGGAGCTTTCGGTCATGATTTAGAAAGTTGCTATACAATGAAAAACGGAGTGCAAGAAATGGTGAAAGCAAATATTCTTATTTTCAAAGAGGCGGGTCCTAATGTTATCAACAATCCTTTGCCAAAACAAATTGGCTGAAGACTGTGTCAGGTTACCCTCAAGTCACTTCCTAAAGCAAGTGTTTCAGACAGGACAACTCATCCTTGTTACTGATTAGTCACTAGGCCATCTTTCTTTCTGTTTTCATTTTTCCCTTGTTTATATTAAAATCGTTGCTTTCAAAAATGTTTTGTACATTCATGTTAATTATAATGAAATGAGCATTGTAATGTTTTGATTCAAATCATTTTCATTTACTGCTTTCAAATATATTTCTCTTGGTTACTTTCTTTATTAAATTTTTGTTTATGCAAAGATTTGAGGGAGGATGATGAATACGAAATACCCATAATTATTGATGGTATGCTTTCGAGTAAAACATTGCTGAGAATGTACAGTCATTGTTTCAACTCCCAAACACTGGAGCAATAAGAAAGTTAATCCCTCGTTCACCCCTTTTTAGCCTAGAAGTTGGAGTTTCTTTCTATACGAAAAAATCTGTAATCTTAACCTGGGGATGGGTAGTTCTCAGTTAATTTGGCTATGCATTCAATTAAAAGAGAAATCGTGAAAGACACCTTTCAAAAAAGGTCGCAATCAAGCTTTCCTTTGCATACAGCAAGAAGTGTCAAAGATGCTCTCAAACAAAAATGACAAAGATGGTTCCCTGTAATCATTGAGCAAGGCAGTCATTATCTTTCCAAAAAGAAAAAAAGATTGAAAAATAATCCAAAAAACTGCTAAGTCAAAAACTCTGAAGGAGACTTAGGCAAAAAAACTGGGGCATCCCGCTGACTGTAATTTCAAATGAAACAATTCAGGTAAAAGTTGGGAATAATAAATTTAATCAGAAGAGGTATTCAAATCCTCAAAATTCTCCACCAGTGTCGACAAAAATCCTTAAAACAACAAAATGTTGTAAGAAGAAGTGACTGTCGTCTCAAAAATTCCTTAGCTTCTGAGCCATTGTCATTGCAACCATCAGTGCAATCCCAAAATCTCTTGGAACCTGAATGCATATTTTGAATTAACTGAATGTAGGACTGAAGAACATCACGAAGATTAGGTTGGGTACAAATAAACTTTGAGCCTTTATCCTTTATTTCTTAAACCGTGAACCAGACCATGTTACAACCCTTAAAATACCTAATTGAAGCCAGGTTTCTTTTGGAAGCATACTACATCAAGGTAGTGTAAACTGACTCCTAAGATCTTTTGCGAATCAATTGTTTTGGTATCATACCTTTGCTTTCTCTTTCACTTTAAAAGTATAAACCATTGTGTTTTAACCAGTGATGCATTTTTTATACACCAATAACATCATTTCAAAAATGATTTTGAATTCAAAACTTTTGCATGAACTTTGCATTAAAATTACCATGTTTGAATAAACAATTTTTCTTGCAAACAAGCGTTCCTCGTCAAGGAATTTCAAACAGCTGAGAAACTTGGTCAGTGACCCTATCAGGGGTAATTATATTCCATATCCATTTGTGAATCAGTTCAAGATTTGTTGCTCAGTGCGAGTTTTCTCAGAATTGGTTAGTCAGAAGATCATTTTCAAGACTCATGCTGGAGTATTCCTTTCCAACAATTATTTCAAGAACTGAAGCCATGAGCAGTTTATTCCAACAGTCACTTCAAGAGCTGAAGTCATGATCAACTCATTTCTATCAACTTTTGACTGAAGCCATGATCATTTTATCCTCAACAGTCAGCTAATCTTGGACAAATCCCCAAGCAGCTCTATGTGTCCTTCCTCAGAAGATCATCAGTTCAATACAGTTTACAAGTGTGACAAATTTGGGTTCGGGACATTTTATTTCCAAGCAAATTTGTCAGGATATTTTGTTTCCATCCTTTTGTACCCCAAAATTTTCCCTCTCACTTATCAAGAATTTGCTCACAAGATCTCCTTGGACTCAAGACTACACAAGGGTTTGATCAGCTCAAGACACCTCCTTAAACACTGATGACCAAAATTAGGGTTTGAGATTTCACAAGGATTTTTGAACTTCCAATACCCCATATGACTTTCATGGATCATTATGGACCCCCAAGATTACTCATGTCAATTTTCAAGCCTTGGACCACACTTTTGCTCAGTCAATTGAGTAGTTGACCTAAAAATCAGTTGTATTGGAGAAAAAGTCAACCATGGCCAATTTACAATCAAACTTCTTAATTTTTTATCCAAATCAACATTTTAGACTCATATGTATCATTTGATCAATTTTGGACCATAATTCCCCAAGAAATTTGATCAAATCTCCAAAAGGGCAAAATGATCATAATTAGGGTTTTGATTGGGAAAGGGCAATTTCTGATTTTTGACCTAGCAAATGATCAATTGGTTCAAGGAATGATCTCAAGAGTCCAATTACATCATTTTGACATAATGACATGGCTCAAAACATTTCAAGTCCAAAAGATTGACAGATGAATTTTCAGTCAATTGATCAAAAGTCAACTGTATACTGAAAAGTCAAACTTTGACTTTTTGGTCAAATTCAAATGCCAAAGATCACAATTCATCAAAACATGTCAAAATATGAAGCTTATTCATCAAGAAATCAAAAATTCAAGATTTCATTTTAAAAAGTTAAAATTTCTAAACTTAGAAAGTTTTCTAAGTGTTGGAAATTTCTTATTTTTTCATAACTTTGAGCAAAATTTTCACCATGATGAAATATGATTCAAGAGAAACTTCATACATGAAAGTTATGAATATCCATGAAATATACAACTTTTCTTCACACAACTACTTCAAAAAGTGCTTGGATCTCAAGTTATAATTTTAAGAACACGTGGTCATGAAACAAAACATTTAGTGGAATTTTGCCCTAATTTGGTCAGGATTTTAACCTAACTTCATGGAAATTTTATATATAGATCCAAGGGGAATCTTCAAATCAATTCAAATATGGGTTGTATATAACATTTCAAGCTTTCCAAAATGTCCAAGAACTCCTTGAGATCATTTTTGACTAGGGAGAATCAAAGAGATGAAGTTAGGGTTTTATCACTTGAATTACAAGTCATTTTTGTGATGAACCAAGTTAAAAATTCAAACTATGCTGCATAAACTCTACTTTGCAGGCCTCAAACTTGTTAGGAACTCCATAATTAATGGCTTGCACAGCTGTTAGAGGTCTCATTTCAAGCATTCAATGCATGGACATGCTTTATATCCATTTTTGGAAGAAAGTGCACATTGCCATTTTGATAAAGTGACTTTTTGCACAAAACTTGTTCTTGAACCTTGTACTTGTTCTCTTCTGATTACACAAGTCCTATAACTCATGAGAAATGGTTTAGACACTTACAATTACTCAGCCCATGCTTGTACTACATGTTGAAACTTGGTTTCCCTCTTTTCATAAAAATCAAGTAACCTAGCCAAAAGCTTGTAACTTGTACTTATGACTTGCCAATGCACTCCAATCCTTTTGCTTATAGATACACAAAATATTTGCATCAAAGACACGAATTCTTAAGCCCTGAAAATACCTAAAACTCATAATCATATCTCATACCTCCATTTTCACATAATCTGACCAAAAACTTGAAACTCAAAACACCCTCGTGCGTTTTCAAGCCTTTTGGTTTCTAAAGCTTCTAAACATCATTTAGAACTGATCCCACACCCTGTTACAGAACTGTAACACCATTAACACCATCCTCCATTTTTAAAAACAGATCTTTGCACTTGGACTTCTCTAGAACTCCTCAGGTACTTTCAGCTCAAGCTAAGCATTCCATTAGCTTCCTGGGAACTTGAGGAAGCTAACCCAACCATTGGAACTCCTTGAAAGCTTATCAAACTTCAAACCTGATACCCTCTTGCATAGTAAGTTTTCTAACTTTGGAACTTTTCATTCAGGCATCATCAACGATTTATTTGTGAATGAAACATGTAGATATCATTACCCTAAAGCTGACCATGTCCATAGTTTCCACTAATTTTGCTTGAGCTTAGAGAATTTGAGACTGAAATCTCTGAGATTTTTAGGATTCAATTCAGGGCCAATGAAATTCATGCTTATCTTTGATCTATAGTTTTAATGCTTTACATTTCTGAAACCGTGAGGAAATTTGCTACAAGTTTCATGTTTAAAGTTTTCATTTTTGTTGAGAAATGAACAAGTTACAGTTGGTCTGGCTGGAGGTTGAAGATGAAGTTTAACTCAGGGCGCGTTTTGTATCATATATTTATTGTTTTGCTTATGTTAACGGATGTATAGCCACCCCAGTGGTAGAAGCGCGCGTATGTAACCTTTGGGACCTGGGTTCGAGCCTTAGTGGTACCCTTTTGATTTTTTTCACATTTTTTGCTTTCTGGCTTTGTTTTTTTTGCAGGCGCCGGGCCTTGTTGGGCTTTTGTTGTTTTTTTTGTTGTCTTTACTTTCTAACCCCTTTAGAGGCTATTTGCACCCTGGCCCAGATTTTATTTTCTTTTCTTATTTTGTTTTTATTTGTTTTTTCTTGATTATTTTTCTAATACTAAAAAATTATAAAAAATACAAAAATAGTAGATTTATATTTTAATTTAGTTTATTTATTTTTCTCACACAAAAAATTATTTTATAAATCATACTTTATTTATTTTTACAAATTATCTTGTAAATTTAATTAAAACTAAGTTATTATTTATTTCCTTTTACACCTATTAAAATATATTATTTTAATATAAGAAATGACCAAAAATATTTTATAATACTATAAATTATTTTCAAGACAAAAATACGAAAAATACTTTTCTTAAACTTAATTTCTCTTTAATCAATTAATAGATTTAGGGTTTTATTTAAAATCTTTTCCTAGAAAAAATTAGGTTTACTTTTTTTTAATTAATTATTTGCTTAGTTAATTAGGTCAAAACAAAAGTCTTTTCTCTAAAAAATCAAACAAATATCCATTTACTTTACACTTCACATTTTTGTACATTTATTCATCTTGTACATTATATTCATTTAATTCCTTGTACATTTGTACCAATTCAATATGGTTGTAATAGACTAATTAGGTTTAAATCCTTGCAATCCCCATTCATGAATTTGTACACCCCCTCTCACAAATATTGTAATAGCGTAGTAACTTTATTCCACAATTTATCGTTTTATATACAAATGCTAGTAATTAGGGTTTGTATAGAAAGACTAAAACCAATGCTTAGAAAACCCTAATCCAAGACAAAATCAAGCATGAAAACAATACACTTGCACACAAACAGCCCTAGGGTAATTCCACTTAGTTGCCTTTACAAAATGGCCATATTACGCATGTGAGGTATCTTAGCAAAAACAAGCAAATACAAGATCATAGTCCCTCGATGACGCTACCTAAGTTGCCTTTCAAATGATCTTAGCCCCTAAGATAAAATGCTAAGATAACTTGCAACATTACTAATCATGGTTATACGATGACCCACGCCCTTCCCGTTTACATCCAAAGATAGGGTTACTTACCAAATTAATGGTAAGATAACAATGTCAAAGGAAAAGATAATGAACGAGAAAGACTTTTGAGTAGGTAGAATGCTCCTAATTACTTGCTCCATTTCAAAACAAACATCCTTGCTATTTTCAAAACAAACACCTACACTATCAAACATCTTACAAACTTGAAAACATTTTCAAAAGATTAACATCTTTGTACACATTCTTACGAACGAGAATCATTACAAAGATTGCCTAAACAATGGCCTCTTTACAAAATACTTCCAAAAAACCATACAAAGCATAATTTCATATAAAAGCGAGTGATCTAGCAGGTAACTAAGAGCCCATGGAAAACCATGGATGAAAGGGGTGCTAATACCTTCCCTTTTCATAATCTACCCCCCGAACTCAAGAAACAATCTCAAAGGTCTTTCCTGTGCTTTTTCATCTTTCCTTTTGGATAAAAGAAAAGTCGATGGCGACTCTTGCTAACCGCAACATTTACAATCAAACGCAAAACCATCTAGTCAGTTCTCCCACCGTATCACAGAACTGGCGACTCTGCTGGGGAAAATTCTAAAAGTGGGGTTACCTTAGGGTTAGATCACATTTACTTTCATTGTTTGACTTGTATGCTTTATATTATGGTTCTTTGTTTGGGTTTGAATCCTCTACCCGGATTTGGGATACCTTATAGGTAAGTAGTAATACATTGTGGAAATTGTGCGGGGTATACCGATATGGTCTAAGCAATAGCTTCGTTAGTGCGACATATTTGTGCGTACTGGTATCCCTTGAGTTAATCAAAGAGAATACGGGGCCGCTGAGTGATGTCATGAAGCACTAATGAACTTTTAGAACCTTTACTTGACCTACTTGGCCTTTAGGATGTAGTGAGATGACCGGTTTTGGTGCAGTCCGAAGTTGGTAGATACTCGATACTACACTCATTGAGGTTTAGTTTCTTGAGATATTTCGGTCGCCATTAAAGAGGCTTGTGCTGAGACAATGCTCAAGAAAACAAACCAGTGACATTGAGCTCCTTAGAACCCGGTTACTATTACTAGGACAGGTTTCAGCCAACTAAACTTCAAGAGGGTACTTACCTATGAGACTCCATGTAAGCCTAAACCTAAGGACTTGTTTTCTTTATTTGTGTATATATACTTATATATAACATCATGAACATCATAACATCATACTCATTCACTAACCATTTCAAGGATCTTGGGATTTATCTTTGTTCTGTTTTGTAGGACATGGATTCTATCCGCAGGAAAACCATTCAAGTCAATATTGTAAAGATCCCTCCTCAACTTAAGGAGATAGCATCAAGGATTCCTTAAAACTCTCCATTCACCGAGAGACATGGTCTCCTACTCAACTTGGTCACTTCCAACACTAATGAAGACATGATGAAAGTGCTCTTTCAGTTCTTTGATCCCTTACACCATTGCTTCATATTTCCCGATTGTCAACTTGTGCCAACTTTGGAAGAATTCTCCCAACTCTTGAGGATTCCCATTCTCAATTAACTACCTTTCAACGGTACAGAAAAATACCCAAAGCCAGAAGAGATTGCTCAAGCTCTACACTTGCAGTCATCTGATGTCACAACTAATTGGGAATTAAGGAGTTGTGTCAAAGGCTTCCTAGGAAAGTTCTTGTTTGAGAAAGCCCGAAACTGTTGGAACTCTTTGGATTTGCAAGCCTTTGAGGAAATTGTGGCTCTCCTCATCTATGGGATGGTTTTGTTCCCAATTCCCGACCAACTCATAGATGTGAACACCGTCAAGATCTTCATGTCTCATAACATGGTGCCTACTATGCTAGGGGACATTCTACATTCTTTTCACACTCACACTATGAGGAAAAGAGGTGTCCTTATGTGTTGCACTCCTCTCTTGGCAAGATGGTTTTTTTCGCATCTTCCCCAATCTGTATTAAAGAAAGACCATAGTTCAAGGTGGTCACAAAGGTTGATGACACTCAAACATTCAGACATTCATTGGTGTTCCTGATCCCTAGAGAATGTTACTATTGTCGACCATTGTGGAGAGTTCCATAATGTCACTTTACTTAGCATTAGAGAAGGCATCACCTACAACCCCTGCTTAGCCTTAATAGAATTTGGTTACGCCCGAAGGGATGGCCCTCAGGGGATGCTGATTCAAGGTTTGGTATTTGACTACGAGAACGATGATCAAGGTCTTCGCCAGAGATTTATATGAGCTTGGAGGATGTTGAAAAAGGTGGATATCAAGACATTAGGGTACAATAATTCCATCCCTCTTGAGCCTTACCTCAAATGGGTACGAACTTATGCTCAAAGTCTTATGATGCCTTATCCTTCCATTCTCCCGGTATTCATTGAGCCTATTATGGAAGGAGATGTTCCATATGCTATCCTACATCCTGACATGCCCACCTCTATAAGACTTACAAAGAGACTGGATACAACTCAAGGGGGAGCAAGATACTTTCGAAGCCCAGTTCTACGCTAGCGAGAAGAAGGTTTTGGAACTCACTAAGCAACTTCATGAGGAGCAGACTTTGAATGCCTACATTGCACCAAAGAGGATGTGTACTACCTTTTTATCTTAGAGTTTTTTATTATTTTGCCCAAAGAGGCATTGATGTACTCAAGCTTTAAGTTATTAATATAACGTGTGTTTCCTTTTTGTCTAAAACAAATTTGAATCTTTAAAATCCTTGAAATTATTGCATACGCATTTACCATTCATCATAACATAAGCAGGTTTCTTGCAACAAGTCTCCTCATCTTTCTACTGTTTATTTCAGTAAGATGGATCTCGAGTAAACGGTGAAGGACCTCCAAGCTCAGAATGCCCAGTTTCAACAGATGTTCTTAACTCTAGCCAAAGGACAAGAAGATTTGAAGACCTTGCTGGTTGAAGAGAAAAATAAGAAAAAGAAAATTATCGGGGTTCTAAACAAGGGAAGAAGATTCCAAGAAAAAGCAAGAAGGACCTTAAACTTTGCAACGACATCCGGTGAGAAAGACAATCAAGATGGGAAGGGCGAAGAAACAATTGTCCAGTCAGAGTCAGAAGAGGAAGAGGAAGAAGAAGACTATTCTGAAGAACAATATCCTCCAGCCGATGACAAGTATAAGCATCTAGAAGAGAGGTTGAGCGCAATGGAAATCCAAAAAGTGCCTGGATTGGACTTTGAGGAGTTAGGATTAGTATCGGGGATTGTCATTCCTCCAAAATTCAAAGCATCGGTGTTGGCCAAATATGATGGAGTTTCATGTCCCAAAATGTATCTCCGGTCCTATGTGAGGAAAATCCAGCCTCATACCGCTGACAAGGATTTATGGGTACACTTCTTCCGAGACAGTCTGTCTGGAACTCAACTTGATTGGTTTTATCAGTTAGAAAGAGCTAATGTTCATAACTGGGAAGATTTGGCTGCTGCCTTTTACAAATAATACCAATACAACGCTGATCTTGCGCCCACCCGTACTCAACTCCAGAGTATGGCCATTGTTTCAAGTGAAGGCCTTAAGGACTACACGCAAAAAATGGAGGGACTTAGCAGGAAGAGTCCAGCCTCCCCTATCTGAAAGAGAATTAGTAGACATGTTCTTAGGCACCCTGTTTGGTCCCTTCTTCAACCACTTAATTAGGAGTTCATCGGCAGGTTTTACTGAATTAATATTGACCGGAGAAAGGGTAGAAGCCAGGATAAAGAATGGGAAAATTAAAAAGGATTTATCCCCTTCTGCTGTAAGGAAACCATTCATTGGAAAGAAAGAAGTGGTTGATGTATATCCTCAGAGAAATCAAGATAGGGATGAATGTCGTCCAATGGTGGAGGCTGTCATGATTCCTAAACCAAAGCCTTCTCAACAAAGAAGAAACCAGCCAAGAATGGAAAGACCAGTCAGACAGTTCACCCAAATTAATATGACACTATCTCAAGTATTGCCGCATTTGTTAAGGTCCAACCTAGTGACTTTGAAAGAAGCTCCAAAGAATCCTAACACAACCTCTCCTCACTATCATCCTAATGCCCAATGTGCATACCATTCTGAGAGTCCCGGTCATGACACTAACAACTGTTGGGCTCTAAAGAACAAAGTACAAGACCTGCTTGAAGCCAAAGAGATTGAATTCGACGCGCCAAAAAAGCCCAATGTCATTACTGCCCCTATGCCCAAACACGGTCGTAATGTCAACGCCGTTGAGGAAGATATGTTTGTTACTTTAGTTGATGAACTTGTGACACCACTCCTGACTATCAAAGAGAATTTGTTTAATGCTGGTGTTTTCCCAGGCTGTGATGAAAGTTCTCATTTTTGTTTATCCTCACCAACCAATTGTCCCTTGCTGAAAGTAGGCGTTCAGTGCCTAATAGATAACAAGGAAATTTTGTTCGAAAAGACTTCTGTTCCAACTGTTTCTTATAATGATGTTTCCATCGTGACCATTTTCGAAAATTCTTCCAGGATCTCCACCAAAAGACCCGTTAGAATTACATCAGTTCCTAAAGTAGCTCCTTTGATAATTACAATTCTTGGACCAATCCTGTATTCATCAAACAAAACCGTACCATGGAATTATGGAGGGGATGTTTACTACCATGGTATCAAGCAAGATTGGCCAGCTGCTGAAGATTCAAGTTCCGAGAAAGATGACTCTGATGTCGGTAATATCGCAGGGACTAGTAAGATAACCCGTAGTGGAAGGGTTTTCTCTCCAGAAATTGCTCCTTCCAAAGCTATTTCGGGACCCGTAATCATTCTTGTTGTTGTTGCTCCTCCAAAGGCTATTCATAGCTCTACAATCATCTCTGATAATACTCCTGTTGACAAAACTGTTACAATCCATGTTATCACCCCTACAGACATTCTTGTTGCCGAGTCAACTGAGACTCGAGGTAAATATATTCTGGTTGAGCCTGTCTGGATGAAGGCACAATCGGTGGCTATCCCTGAGACCTCCCAGAAAGATATGGAGGAAATCCTAAAGATCATAAAAAGAAGCGACTACAATGTAGTCGAGCAACTGGGGAAAACTCCATCAAAAGTTTCCTTGCTGGCTTTATTACTATTTTCCGAGGCTCATGCAAAGGCCTTGGTAAAATTCCAGAAAACTGCCCATGTACCCCAAGAAACATCTGCCGATCAATTCCAAGACTGCGTAGCCCGTTTGATCGCAGATAATGGTTTAGGTTTTTTGGATGTTAATTTAACACCAAGAGGGAGGAAGCATAATGAGGCATTGAATGTCTCAGTCGAGTGCAGGGGAACGACTTTGGATCATGTCTTGATTGACATCGGTTCGTCTCTGAATGTGTTGCCTAAAAAGGCTCTTGATAGGCTTGACTGTGAGGGATTGACGTTGAAACCGAGCAACATAGTAGTGAGGGCTTTTGACAACTCAAAAAGGATGGTGCATGGGGAAGTGGACATCCCCATAAAAGTTGGAACCCAAACTTTTGATTTAACTTTTTATGTAATGGATATTCGCCCTTCATATTCCTGCTTATTAGGCCGATCGTGAATTCACAATGCTGGTGTCGTTACTTCTACGTTGCATCAAATGCTGAAATATCCAATTCAAGGGAAAATCATCACAATTCATGGAGAAGAAGAGTATATGGTCAACCATCTAAATTCCTTCATATATGTGGAACTAGATGGTGAATTTATTGAAACTTCATTCCAGCACTTTGAAGAAGTCCCGCAAACTGTGGCGGTAACCAAGGTTGTGTCTCAAGTTCCTAAGATTACAAGGCCTCCACTCAAGATGTCATATTTGAAGGATGCCAAGGAAGTGATAGAAGAAGGCGGTGCACTATTTAGGGATAGCTCCCAGATATCCCATACAAATCTGAAAAATTTGGTCTGGGTTTCACTTCAGGTGCCCAGAAAGTTGTACGCCGCGCTCGTGCCGGAGGACCACCCTTGAAGATCAACAACCACCAAGTCAGCGTAGTAGAGGATGATGAAGACAGCTACAACCTGGAGGATTGGATTTTCCCAACTGTCAGTGGAGGGCTCAGCAACTGGGAGGCTAGAGATTTCGTCCCGATCACTTTTATCCCACAATAACTTTTCTTTACATTGTGTTGGATCTGTAATATTAAAACAATCCAGACTCTTAAAACCTTGTGTCTTACCCGAGGCACAATGGTCCATTTGTAAGGGTTATTATCTCATTCCCATATGACATCAATGAATCATGGACGTTTTTGTATACAAAATTTGTGCTCATTGTTTTTCTTTTTACATTTCCATTTATTTCAAAGATAGCTATACTCTTACACATACTCACACTCACAATGCAGGTCTACATCCATTTGGGATCCCATGGATAACGGTTCTGCTATGACCTTGTGTGACTCTGAAAATATAATCTACCAAGCCGAAGACGAAGGTGAGGAAGATTGTGAAGTACCAGGGGAACTTGCCAGATTACTACAACAAGAAGAGAGGACCATTCAGCCCCACGAGGAACCAGTGGACACAATCAACCTAGGTATCGAAGAAGACAAAAGAGAAGTCAAGATGGGTGCCAATATGGAACCCAGTATCAAAGAGTGTCTGATTCAATTGTTACACGATTATGTTGAAGTCTTTTCCTGGTCGTATGAAGACATGCCAGGACTTGATGCAGATATTATGGTACATCGTCTACCAACAAAATAAGATTGTCCACCAGTGAAACAAAAGGTCCGTCGCATGCGACCATACATGTCGGAGAAGATTAAAGCAGAAGTCATGAAACAATTCAATGATGGATTCTTGGTCGTCACCTCCTATCCGCAGTGGGTTGCCAATGTCGTTCCCGTGCCCAAAAAGACGGCAAAGTACGAATGTGCATGGACTACAAAGATTTGAATAGGGCACGCCCTAAGGATGATTTGGCACTTCCCCACATTGATGTTTTAGTTGACAATATGGCACAACATAAAGTGTTTTCCTTCATGGACAGTTTCTCAGGCTACAACCAAATCAAAATGGCGCCTGAGGACATGGAGAAAACAACCTTTGTCACACAATGGGGCACATTCTGCTATAAGGTTATGCCATTCGGACTGAAGAATGTTGGGGCAACCTACCAGCGTGCCATGGCAGCTCTATTTCATGGCATGATACATCACGAAATAGAGGTCTATGTGGACACATGATAGCTAGATCTCAAACAGAAGAAGAGCATCTTGGCCATTTACAGAAACTATTTGAGAGACTAAAGAAATACAAGCTGAGGTTGAACTCAAATAAGTGCACATTTGGGGTAAGGTCTGGTAAACTCCTAGGCTTTGTCGTCATTAATAAAGGCATCGAGGTGGATCCTGCCAAGGTGAAAGCGATACAAGAGATGCCTGCTCCTTGTACCGAGAAGGAAGTCAGAGGATTCTTGGGACGTTTAAACTACATTGCCAGATTCATTTCACACCTGATAGCTACTTGTGAACCAATCTTCAAGTTACTGAAGAAAGATCAAGTAGTCAAATGGAATGACGAGTGCCAAACTGCTTTCGACAAGATTGAAGAGTACCTGCAAAAGCCTTCTGTTTTGATGCCACCAGTTGAGGGAAGACCATTGATCATGTATCTGACTGTTTTTGAAAATTCAATGGGGTGTGTGTTGGGGCAGCATGACGAGTCTGGCCGAAAAGAGCTAGCTATTTATTACCTGAGCAAAAATTTTACCGACTGTGAAACAAGATTTTCACTGCTCGAGAAAACTTGCTGCACTCTGGCATGGGCTGCTCGCCGGCTAATACAGTATATGCTGACCCATACTACCTTATTGATATCTAAAATGGATCCAATAAAATACATCTTTGAGAAACCTGCTCTCTCTGGGAGAATAGCGAGATGGCAGATGATCCTGACAGAATATGACATCCAGTATACTACCCAAAAAGCAATAAACGGCAGTGTACTAGCTGATCACCTTGCTCACCAAGTTGTGGAAGACTACCAGTCCATGAAGTTCGAATTCCCAGATGAAGACATCATGATGGTAAACGATTCTGAAGAATTCAGACCATATGACGGACCTGAACAAGGATCCGATGGACCCTGGTTTTTGATGGGGCATCTAACGCACTCGGAAATGGTATAGGTGCTATACTCATATCTCCTGAATGAAGTCATACTACCTTTACGACAAGACTCTGCTTCAATTGTACAAACAACATGGCAGAATACGAAGCATGCATTTTTGGTCTCAAAGCTGCCATAGTTTTGGGGATCAAGTCCTTAAATGTATTCAGAGATTTAGCTTTGTTTATCATCCAGATCAAAGGGGAGTGGGACACCAAACATCCTAACCTTATCCCCTACAAAGAACATGTGTTGACATTGCTCCCATATTTTGAGAAGATTACCTTCGAGCATTTCCCGCAAGAAGAAAATCAGCTAACAGACGCACTAGCCACAATGTCATCCATGTTTAAACTTAAATGGGATAACGAGGTTCCCCAGATCACCATTGAACGAATGTAGGAACCAGCTCACTGTCACGAGATTAATACTGAAGAAGTAGTGGACCAGCCTTGGTTTCACGATGTCAAGAGGTATCTAGAGGCCCAAGAATATCCAGAAGGAGCTTCAGTCAATGATAAGAAGTTCTTAAGGAGATTCTCTGCTAAATTCTTCCTTAGTAATGGCATTCTCTACAAACGCAACCATGACTCTGTGTTACTTCGGTGCATAGACAAGGTTGAAGTGGAAAAGATCATTGTTGAGTTACATGAAGGCACTTTTGGCACCCATTCCAGTGGGCATACAATGGCAAAGAAAATCTTACGGGCAGGCTATTACTGGTCTACCATGGAAGCAGACTGCTATCAACACTCTCAAACCTACCACAAGTGTCAGATTTATGCTGACAACATATACGTACCTCTAGTTCCTCTGAATGTCTTGACGGCTCCTTGTCCCTTTGCTATGTGGGGCCTCGATATGATTGGAGAAATCAAGCCAACAACCTCTAATGGACACCGCTTCATCTTAGTGGCCATTGATTATTTTACAAAGTGGGTTGAGGCAGCCTCCTATGCTTCCGTCACCAAGAATGTTGTCGCCCAGTTTATCAAGCCAAATCTCATCTGTCATTACAGTATCCCAGAGAGGATCATCAAAAACAATGGTATGAATCTAAACAATACTATGATCACCACCCTGTGCGAGCAATTCAAGATCCAGCATCACAATTCTTCCCCTTACTGGCCCAAGATGAATGGTGTTGTCGAAGCCGCAAATAAGAACATTAAAAATATCATACAGAAAATGACAGTCACATACAAAGACTGGCATGAGATGCTACCATTTGATCTTCACGGGTATCGTACCACAACGCGCACATCAACTAGGGCAACACCTTACTCTTTGGTATATGGCATGGAGGTTGTCTTGCCTATTGAGGTCCAGATCCTCTCTCTGAGAATTATGAAGGATGTAGGGTTGAATGAAGAAGATTGGGTCCAGACTCCACTTGATCAACTGAACTTGATTAATGAGAAAAGGCTTACTGCTGTCTGTCATGGACAAATGCATCAAAAACAGATGATTAAGGCTTTCAACAAAAAGGTCAGACGACAAGTGTATTAAGTTGGGGATCTGGTGACCAAGCGCATCATACTGCCGCAAGGTGATCCAAGTGGCAAATGGACTCCTACATATGAAGGACCATTTGTAATCAAAAGCATGTTCTCTGGTGGAGCAATGATTCTGACCACCATGGATGGCGACGACCTACCGCACCCTGTGAACGCAGACATAGTCAAAAGATACTAAGCATAAGAGACCCGCTAGTTGACACACCTAGGCAAAACAAGGGCATCCCAACGAACCACAAAGGTTCGGGAAAAATTTAGGGATAAAACAAAAATAATTTTACACACGGCAAGTTGAAAACCCGAAAGGGCGACTTGGGCAAAAAAGGGTATCCCGGTGGACTGAAAACCCGAAAGGGCGGTCCAGGAAAAAGTTAGGGAATTAAAGCGTATGACTATGTCCCGTTGGATCACCTTATGGACAACCTTTGGCTTCAACTGACAAACTCAGTGGTTCTGATCATTCCAATCAACTTCAGACAAGGCAACAAACAGACAAGATGCATAGAGACACGAAGGCTATAGCAGAATAGGAACCCCATGGGATTATTGCACATAGCTATCCTTTCTTTGAATCAAAACTTTCATTTTTTACGACAATATTCTCTTACTAGAATGTTTGTATCATTGTACAAAAATACTCACTCAAAGTCAATACAAAGATATCCCTTTGAAAGTGCAAAATTATCTGTTTTTCTTTACTCTTGTATTTTGTTTACAAAAACGTTCGATGATTTATTGTTGAACATGTGCATTTGAATATAATTACTATTTACAAATAAACGAAGTAAAAAGAAAATCACTGATGGCTTTAAGAGATAGGGAAATATCTTTGAGCTATTCTATAAAATCCCCCGCAGTGTGCAGTATAATCCCCAGCGAAACAAAGCTTCCAGTTATCAATCCCCAGTAGAAGTCGTCTAATTTCTCAGGATTCCCCAACAGGATTTCACAAGCAGCACATGGCATTTCCCTTACAACAGAGTTTATTTCTCTAAACGAAAATTCATCAACACTTCAATTTCACAACATGAAGACTTACACTCCATATCCTCAGCAGCAGTCAGGGACTTATTTTCCCCAATCCAACAACAGTGCAGCAGATTAGCTCACATATGCGTACATCGCATTCATATATCATAAACATCGATAACACGAATGCATATATAATAATCTCATTGTACCATGCGTTTCATACATCATGACATTGCATACAACTAATGTTTTTCCCTTTTCAGGATAAGATTAATCAATGGCTATCATCAACAAATTACAAAGGTCAGAAATTGATACCGAAAGACAAGCCAAGATAATTATCTACACGACCAACTGAAGCAATCCAGCACGTGTTCTTCAGATTCATGATACAGTCCAGATATGCTCCAAACATGGACGCCATTCTGATATTGATTCAGATTCAACTTTCAGATATAGTTCAGATATGCTCCAGACATGGATACCATTTTGATACTCATTCAGATTCAACTTACAGATACAGTTCAGATACACTCCAGACACGGATTCCATTCTGATACTCATTCATATTCAACTTTCAGATACAGTTCAGATACACTCTAGACACGGATGCCATTATGATACTCATTCAGATTCAACTTTCAGATACAATTCAGATATGCTCCAGACACGGATGTCACTCTGATACTCATTCAGACTCAACTTTTGATACAGCTCAGATACGCTCCAGACACGGATGCCATTCTGATACTTATTTAGATTCAACTTTCAGATACAGTTCAGATACGCTTCAAACACGGATGCCATTCTGATACTCATTCAGACTTAACTCTTGATACAGCTCAGATACGCTCCAGACCCAGATGCCATTTTGATACTCATTCAGACTCAACTTTTGATACAGCTCATATACTCTCCAGACACGGATGCCATTCTGATACTTATTTAGATTCAACTTTCAGATACAGTTCAGATACACTCCAGACACGGATTCCATCCTGATACTCATTCGGATTCAACTCTCAGATACAGTTAAGATACGCTCCAGACACAGATACCATCCTGATACTCATTCAGATTCAACTCTCAGATACAGTTCAGATACGCTCCAGACACGAATTCCATTCTGATACTCATTCAGATTCAACTTTCAGACTCAGCTCAGATACGCTTCAGACATGGACGCCATTCTGACACTCATTCAGTTTCAGCTTACAAATATAGTTCAGCAATCATTTCTGGATGGCATCTGCAAGCCCATCTCTGACAAACTTTCCATCATCCTTCCAAATGGCATCTGTAAGCCCATTCCCCCTACCATCGACCATCACATCACCGAGTGTAAATTTCTGGGCACTCTATTGTCCAATCATCTTCCACCTTCGAGTCACGAATGAAAAAACTCGCCAATCTAACTCTTCATGCTTAAGAAGATTGAACAGGGGCAGCTGTTATACCCCAAAATTTGCCCTCTCACTTATCAAGAATTTGCTCACAAGATCTCCTTGACTCAAGACTACACTAGGGTTTGATCAGCTCAAGACACCTCCTTAAACATTGATGACCAAAATTAGGGTTTGAGATTGCACAAGGATTTTTGAACTTCCAATACCCCATATGACTTTCATGGATCATTATGGACCCCCAATATTACTCATGTCAAGTTTCAAGCCTTGGACCACACTTTTGCTCAGTCAATTGAGCAATTGACCTAAAAATCAATTATATTGAGGGAAAAGGCAACCATGGCCAATTTACAGTCAAAATTCATAATTTTTGATCCACGTCAACATTTTAGACTCATATGTATCATTTTATCAAGTTTGGACCACAATTTCCCAAGAAATTTGATCAAATCTCCAAAAGGGCAAAATGGTCAAAATTAGGGTTTTGATTGGGAAAGGGAAATTTCTGATTTTTGACCTAGAAAATGATCAATTGGTTCAAGGAATGACCACAAGAGTCTAATTACATCATTTTAACCTAATGACATGTCTCAAAACATTGCAAGTCCAAAAGATTGACAAATGAATTTTCAGTCAACTGATCAAAAGTCAACTGTATACTGAAAAGTCAAACTTTGACTTTTTGGTCAAATTCAAATGCCAAACATCACAATTCATAAAAACATGGCAAAATATGAAGCTTATTCATCAAGAAATCAAAAATTTAAGATTTCATTTTGAAAAGTTAAAATTTCTAAACTTAGAAATTTTTCTAAGTGTTGGAAATTTCTTATTTTTTCATAACATTGAGCAAACTTTTCACTATGATGCAAGATGATTCAAGAGAAACTTCCAACGTGAAAGTTGTATATCTCCATGAAATATACAACTCTGTTTCACACAACTTCTTCCAAAAGTTCTTGGATATCAAGTTATAATTTTAAGAACATGTGGTCATGAAACAAAACACTTAGTGGAATTTTGCCCTAATTTGGTCAGGATTTTGACCCAATTTCATGGCACTTTTTCATATAGTTCCAAGGGGAATCTTCAAAAGAAATTCGAAGATGGGTTGTAGAGCACATTGTAAGCTTTCCAAAATGTCCAAGAACTCCTTGAGATCATTTTGGAGTAGGGAGAATCGAAGATATGAAGTTAGGGTTTTATCACTTGAATTACAAGTCATTTTTGTGATGAACTAAGTTCAAAATTCAAACTATGCTGCATGAAATCTACTTTGCAGGCCTCAAACTTGTTAGGCACTCCATAATTAATGGCTTGCACAGCTGTTAGAGGTCTCATTTCAAGCATTCAATGCATGGACATGCTTTATATCCATTTTTGGAAGAAAGTGCACATTGCCATTTTGATAAAGTGACTTTTTGCACAAAACTTGTTCTTGAGCCTTGTACTTGTTCTCTTCTGATCACACAAGTCCTATAACTCATGAGAAATGGTTTAGACACTTACAATCACTCTGCCCATACTTGTACTACACATTGAAACTTAGTTTCCCTCTTTTCTTGAAAATCAAGTAACCTAGCCAAAAGCTTGTAACTTGTACTTTTGACTTGCCAATGCACTCCAATCCTTTTTCTTATAGATACACAAACTATTTTCATCAAAGACACGAAGGCTTAAGCCCTGGAAATACCTAAAACTCATAATCACATCTCATACCTCCATTTTCACATAATCTGACCAAAAACTTGAAACTCATAACTCCCTCGTGCGTTTTAAAGCCTTTTGGTTTCTAAAGCTTCTTAACATCATTTAGAACTGATCCCACACCCTGTTACAGAACTGTAACACCATTAACACCATCCTCCAATTTCAAAAACAGAGCTTTGCACTTGGACTTCTCCAGAATTTCTCAGGTACTTTCAGCTCAAGCTAAAGATTCCATTAGCTTCCTGGGAACTTGAGGAAGCTAACCCAACCATTAGAACTCCTTGAAAGCTGCTCAAACTTCAAACCCAATACCCTCTTGCAAGGTAAGTTTTCTAACTTTGGAAATTTTCATACAGGCATCATCAATGATTTATTTGTGAATAAAATATGTAGATATCATTGCCCTAAAGCTGACCATGTCCATAGTTTCCATTAATTTTGCTTGAGCTTAGAAAATTTTGAGACTGAAATTTCTGAGATTTTTAGGGTTTAGTTTAGGGCCAATGAAATTCATGCTTATATTTGATCTATAGTTTTAATGTTTTACATTTTTGAAACCGTGAGGAAATTTGCTACAAATTTCATGTTTACAGTTTTCATTTTTGTTGAGAAATGAACAAGTTACAGTTGGTCTGGTTGAGATTGAAGATGAAGTGTAACTCAGAGCGCATTTTGTATCATATATTTATTGTTTTGATTATGTTAACGGATGCATAGCCACCCCAGTGGTAGAAGCGTGCGCCTGTAACCTTTGGGACCTGAGTTTGAGCTCTAGTGGTACCCTTTTGATTTTTTTCACATTTTTTGCTTTTTGACTTTGTTTTTTTTTTGCAGGCGCTGGGTCTTGTTGGGGTTTTTTTTTTTTACTTTCTAACCCCCTTACAGGCTATTTGCACCCTGGCCCAGATTTTATTTTCTTTTCTTATTTTTTTTTATTTGTTTTTTCTTAATTATTTTTCTAATACTAAAAAATTATAAAAAATACAAAAATAGTAGATTTATATTTTAATTTAGTTTATTTATTTTTCTCACACAAAAAATTATTTTATTAATTATACTTTATTTATTTTTACAAATTATCTTGTAAATTTAATTAAAACTAGGTTATTATTTATTTCCTTTTACACCTATTAAAATATATTATTTTAATATAAAAAAGGACCAAAAATATTTTATAATACTATAAATTATTTTCAAGACAAAAATATCAAAAACACTTTTCTTAAACTTAATTTCTCTTTAATCAATTAATAGATTTAGGGTTTTATTTAAAATCTTTTCCTAGAAAAAATTAGGTTTACTTTTTATTTTAATTAATTATTTTCTTAGTTAATTAGGTCAAAACAAAAGTCTTTTCTCTAAAAAATCAAACAAATATCCATTTACTTTACACTTCACATTTTTGTACATTTATTCATCTTGTACATTATATTCATTTAATTCCTTGTACATTTGTACCAATTCAATATGGTTGTAATAGACTAATTAGGTTTAAATTCTTGCAACCCCCATTCATGAATTTGTACACCCCCTCCCACAAATATTGTAATAGCGTAGTAACTTTAAATTCTTCAATTTATCGCTTTATATACAAATGCTAGTAATTAGGGTTTGTATGGAAAGACTAAAACCAATGCTTAGAAAACCCTAATCCAAGACAAAATCAAGCATGAAAACAATACACTTGCACACAAACACCCCTAGGGTAATTCCACTTGGTTGCCTTTACAAAATGGTCATATTACGCATGTGAGGTATCTTAGCAAAAACAAGCAAATACAAGATCATAGTCCCTCGACGACGCTATCTAAGTTGCCTTTCAAATAATCTTAGCCCCTAAGAGAAAATGCTAAGGTACCTTACAACATTTCTAATCATGGTTATACGATGACCCACGCCCGTCCTGTTTACATCCAAAGATAGGGTTACTTACCAAATTAATGGTAAGATAACAATGTCAAAGGAAAATAAAATGAACAAGAAAGACTTTTGAGTAGGTAGAATGCTCTTAATTACTTGCTCCGTTTTAAAACAAGCATCCTTGCTATTTTTAAAACAAACACCTATACTTTCAAACATCTTACAAACTTGAAAACATTTTCAAAAGATCAACATCTTTGTACACATTCTTACGAACGAGAATCATTACAAAGATTTCCTAAACAATGGCCTCTTTAAAAAATACTTTTAAAAAACCACACAAAGCATAATTTCAAACAAAAGCAAGTGATCTAGAAAGTAACTAAGAGCCCATGGAAAACCAAGGATGAAAGGGGTGCTAATACCTCCCCTTTTCATAATCTACCCCCTGAACTCAAGAAACAATCTCAAAGGTCTTTCCTGTACTTTTTCACCTTTCCTTTTGGATAAAAGAAAAGTCAGTGGCGACTCTTGCTAACCGCAACATTTGTGATCAAACACAAAACCTTCAAGTCAATTTCTCACCTTATCACACATCTAAAGCGAATATTGGATGTTGTTCCCTTTTCTTTCATCCAAAGCCAATATTGGATACCACCATCTCTTTTTTGTCGTCCAAAGTCAATATTGGATGTCTTGATCTTTTTTGCTATCCAAAGCCAATATTTTATACCATGATATTTTGTTGCCATTCAAACCAATATTGGCTCCAATTTTTCATTTTTTGAAAGATATATCATTAATTCAAATTTTGGCTCCAAGAATTAATTACAAAACCACCACTAATCCCAAGCCCAAACTCTATAAATAGAGCCCTCATTTCATTCAAATTTCAAACTTTTGATAGCCAAATCCACCTTGCTAAAAAATCTCCCAATTCTCTCCATAAACCAAATTCACTCAAAGCTCCATTTTCAAAAACAAATTTAGTAAGATTTGCATTGAAGCTTACTAATATTTTAGCTAAACCTTCATCCAAACACTTTTTCTTCATAAATTCTCTATATCCAAGCTTGGGAAATTGATTCTTGGGGATGAATTGAAGAAAATTCTTGAACTTATTTTGATAATTCTCTAGATCTACCTTTGGGAAGTTGGATTTTTCATCTTTCACAACGTGATCTATTGTTGTTCTTTGGGTTTGATTCATTGAGCACTGTTTTGTGATTCCATTGGTGTTATTTTCTCATAATTTGATGGAATTTTCGTGCTCAATTGAATCCATGATCATAAGGTGTTTGATGGAAAGTTTAAACAAGAATTTGGCCTTTTAAAAGGTTGTTTTTCTGATTTTAACAGGGTGCAATCGATTGTTGTAATAGTGCAATCGATTATCACATCAAAATTTCACGTTTTTTTGAAAAAAACACTTATTCAATCGATTGCATCAGAAGTGAAATCGAATGTAACAGAACAAAAATGTTTTTTCTTCCTTGTTTTGGGGTTGTTTGGATCGATCTCAATTTCAAATATCCAATTTCTCTTTAAATTCATTGAACTTTGGGTGTAGATGAAGTTGGATAAATGTTCATTAATTCAAATCTACCAAAGAGTTAATTATTCAATTCGTTTTTGGTGCTTTGGATTAATGGTATGTTTAGTATATTAATCCATCAAGATGAGTGATTGAATTTAAAGATGAAAGGAATTTGAGGTAGTGATCCAAATTAGCTTATCATTCCCCTCCCTCTTCATCTTATCCCCCTTTCTTATTGTTCTACATGTTAAGGGATGATGATTTCTATATCATTTATCCAAACATGAAGTACATAGATTGCTATTGACCGGCCTCAAAATTGGTGCGACTTCTACATAAGTCCACTTACGATTTCTTAACATAAAGTTAAATTTTGTCCTGATTCGAGAAAATGATCATTTGTGGCCCAAAGCTATGTTTGCAAGCCCTATTATGTTAACTTGAACCCTTTGATGCAATAACCTTGAGATTCATTGTTAGGAGGCTTTGGTTCTACCAACCCTCTAATGGATCTTCATCAATTTTGGTCAACACAGATCACTTAAACATCATTGATCATTAAATATTGCCTTGAGGATTCTTACATGAATGATATACTTGACAAAAATCAAATTAAACTTGTAGTTGAGAGGCTTTGGTTATACCAATCCTCTAATGAGTTCTAAATGCAAGTTTCAAGATGTTCATCCAACTAACCATTAACTTCTAACAATTGACTTTATTTTATGCTTTTATTTTATGCTTTTTACTTTATGCACCATTTACTTTAGCATTTACATTTCATGTTATTTTCATCTTTGCTCACTTGAGCATTTACTTATATGCCATTTTTATTTTTCTCACTTGAGATTTGTTTTTCCTTTTGGAGATACTTAATAATCAACATGAACCATAAAAAACATTAATGATACTTGGACTACTTGGTTACTATCCTTGGCATTATGGATTATTGGACTTCTTGGACTTAGGATTAGAGACCTTGACCTATGTTAGAGACCTTGTGATCTTAATTGATATTTTGTCTTGAGCTCTTAAGGTTTACCTCAATAAATTGGGTTATTTGTTTGTTTTGTGTGCAGGTTATTATGATTATGCATTTTGTCTGTAATCTGGAATTCATCTGTGTACAGTCGTTACTCTGCCCAATTTTTGTGAAGACTTAATACATTTGAAGTATGGTCTTTTCAAGAGGTTCGATATCCTTGCTTGGTTTTAATTCAAAGAATGGAAATTATATCTTGACTCATAATTTCAAGTGTTGGCTTCTTGTAGGTTAGATGGTTCTTCTCCCTAGCTTTTACCTTATCCTTTAGGATAGTCCCTTCATCTCCTCCCATCTTCTTTAATTTTCAAAATCTTCTCATCTTTTTCAAAATCTTCTTTGTTTATAAACTCAAATTGCTTTCATAATAAAACTCGACTTTGTCGAGTGCCTTTTATTTTAAAACTTCTTTTATTTAAACAAACATCAATTCATTTAATCATACTTTGATATCTTTCAAAATTAACAAAAATAATTCAACTCATTCAAACTCTTTTGTATGCTCGACCACCTTTACCCTTCAAACCTTTTTTTCAAGATGAGACATGATTCATTGATAGTCGAGCAACATTATCCTATCCCCATGGTTATAAATGTGTCGACTTTTCCACTTGAGTTATAGAGGCGTTCTCAAACGCTCACTCTTGCCGATGCAGGGTCCATCTTTCCCGCACCTTGTGGGCGTTAGTCGATATTTCTCTCCTAATATTGATGACTTGTCTCCTCGTTTAAAATCAATCAACATATAAGTCTTTTCTAGCCGAACTACAGTGCTCTGACTTTCCCATTGCACGAGGGAGTACGTAGGCACTAAGTCTTACGACTCAAGACGAGCAACAAAAAATAATAAAAAAACATTTCATTTTCTTTTGTGTGCAAATACTATTTCATTCTTTTCCTTTAGCAAGTAAACCTTTGCATTACACTCCTTTTAAAAGAAACCAAACAAATGGATCATGTGGAGTACCGTAGATGCTTAGGGTGCTAATAACTTCCCTTTGCATAACCGACACCCGTACCTTGATCTCTACCCTTTTATTTCATTGTGGGTTTTGTTCGCTTTTTTCCCATTTCCCTTTGGAAACAATAAAGTGCGGTGGCGACTTCATTGTGTTGAGATAAGTTAATTGATGGCTTAAATCTCAAATCTTTACCACTACATTCTCTTTTCATACCATCATTGTCGCAATTTTGTTTCATCTTCGCATCCTTGACATTGGCGATTGCGCGTGACAGCCCGACGTCAAAAAGCTTTGCCCAGTGACACCCTTATTTCTCACCCGGCGACACAGCAGTGAAGCAAGGCAGACCCAACTAGAAAATTGACTCCAACCCATCACTCCATTGTTGCCTAGTGATGTAGACACGATGCCCCATCGCCCTACAATGCACACCAGTCCAGCAACTTTTTTTGCTTTCTCTGCACAACTTCAATGGGCTCTCTCTTCTTGGCCTTATTCCTTTATTGATACAACAATGCATCTTGAAGCTTTTACTCCTCTTGCTCCAATAATGCTCAAATACCTTCAAAATGAATAAAAAACTATCAATCGATACAATATGTACCCAAAAACGCATTATACATAAACTAAACGTATTTATACATAAAGTTGGTTTATTGAACTGATATTAACAACAAAGAATCGATAAGTACAATAAAAAGTATATACAAAAATAACTATAATCTCACTTATCACACATCTAACCACACCTTTGGAAAACGTGAAGAGAAACAAATATATACACTATATTCACAAGTATGAAAAACTTGTAAAATTCACAAGTATGTAAACAAATACAAGTATCAATATAAACAAGTTTCTATTTACATGTTATAGACAATATGAACATTATGTGCAAAACTCAAAAACAAAGAAACTATCGCAATGCAATCCAATAAAAACACCAATCCCCAGTGTTGTACCCCCAAATTTTCCCTCTCTTTTCTCAAGACATTTCTCAAGGGATCTCAAGGGTTTGATCAGACAAGCCCACCTCCTAAGCACTAAGACCACAAATTAGGGTTTTGACTAAAGTTGACTGATCATTGACTTTTGACCTAATACATAATCTAATGGTTTGAAACATAATATCAAAGACTCAAACATAAAATTTTGAACTAATTTCATGGCTTAAATAATTTTTCAAGATCAGTGGATTGATAGTTGAATTTTGATCAACTGATGAAAAGTCAACTGATACATAAAAAGTTAAACTTTAACTTTTTTCAGTCAACATTAAATTTCAAAGATCAAAATTTATCAAGACATTCAAAAATATCAAACTTGATCATCAAGAATCAAGAAAGTCAACAAAAAGTCAATATTTCCAAGACTTAGAAAAATTCTTTCATCCTTAATAATTTCATTACTTCATGACATTTTTTCACCAAGATGCAAGATGGTTCAAAGAAAACTTTCAACATGAAAATTGTAGATCTTAATGAATTCTACAACTTTGTATTAGAGGGTTGATGTTCAAAAAATTCTTAAATTTGAAGATATAAGCCCATGAAGTCATGACATTTTAATCTAACACTTAGAGAAAATTTCAATAGGTTTTGGTCAGTTTTTATCTCAACTTCTTGGCCATCTCCTTATTGATTTAGCCAAAGTGGTTAACATGAAAGTTGTAGATAAATTTTCAATATTTCCAAATTATCCAAGATCATGAATTTATCATACTTGAGCTAGGAGATTCAAAGGCATGAAGTTGGGCATTCATTCTTCAATTACAAGTCATTTTGGTGAAGAACACATAATCCAATCTACATGTTATGTTGCATAATCTTGCTTTGCAGGCCTTCTAACTTGCAAATCTCACCATAATTTAATGATTACAAAAACTTTTGAGATATGGTCCATTTGATTTAAGCATTGTCCAAATGATTTTTCCATTTTTGGCACAAAGTTAACACTGCCCTTCTTGCAAAGTAGCTTTAATCACAAAGTCAGCTCTTCTTGAGCCTCTAACTTGTTCCTTCTACACACACTCAACATACAAAATCATATAAGCATGCTTAAAGTATCCAACAACTCTATGAAGCAAAGTACAAAGCATTGGAACTATGTTCTTCAAGCTTGCTTCATTTACAATCCAACCTAGCCACAACATGTGATCTTGCAAATCTGATCAACCCTTGTCTTAAAAAATATCTTGCCTATAAATAAAGAGATCATTTGTAAGATAGAAAAAGGATTAAGAAGCCCTCAAAACCCCTTTGCTCTCAAAAAAACAGAATTATCCATAAAACCTTCGTTTTTGAGTTTTGAAGTCCAAATCTTTGAATCTCTCAAACCTTGCAAGTTTTTCCCAAACAAACCATCCAAATACTTCACACACATCATATAAAAGTTGTTCAAACACAAAAACAACTTTTGTAACATCATTATCACCATATTCCAAACTCAAAAACTGTACCTTGCAACTTGACTTGGTTGGAGTGATTCAATAACTTTTAGCATAAAGTGAGGATTGGTATAGCTTCAAGAAGGTCCAAGGGAGCTTAATTAATTATAATATTGCGCCTGGAACAGCTAGAAGAGGCTTCAAACTTTTCTCCAAAAGAGGTAAATTTCCTCAAACTTTGATATCTTTATCCATACATCATTTTTTTTGTTTTCAAAAGAATAAAACAGGACAAATCAAGACATAAGAGTGTAAATATCAAAAATCCAAAAAAAAATGCTCTTAGAGCCCTGACACGGGCGGTCGGGTCACCTGACACGGGTCGTGTCAAGGGGAAAGACATACCAAAAAGCAGAACAGAGGTTGACACTGGCGCCCGTGTCACACGGCACGGCTCGTGTCAATTCAGCTGGGACAGAAAAACATGCGCAAGGCCCGGAACAGATTCTGACACAGGTGCCTGTGTCCGCTGACACGGCCAGTGTCAGCTCATGCATAAAAATTCCCAATTTTGAGATCTTTGTTGTAGTTTTAGATCATTAAGGTTACTTTGGACATATTGCATTGCTTGGAGACGGCCTAACACTATACAAAAACTCTTTTCTAGATAAAACATTCAAGTTATTTTCTAAAATAATTGAAATCATTAGACTTAGGTTTTATTTTTAATTAATTAACTCCTTTTGTAATTAAATTAACTATAAAACCTTTTTCATCAAAAAAATCCATAAAAATTAATTTCCTTTCACTTTACATTTTCTTGCGCATATTACTATTTTTGCATTATAAATTATGTAATTGTCAAAGCCTTGTAATAGTAATTAGGAATTATTTTTACTTGTCATCCACATTTTTAAATTTGCATCTCCATCCCCCAAAGTATTGTAATAGCGTAGGACATTTAAATTCTTCAATTTATCGCTTTCCATATTATTGTTAGTAATTAGGGTATGTATGGAAAGACTTAAAACCAATATTAGACAACCCTAATTCAAGATAAAATACATGAAAACAAAAAACACTTTGCACACATGCACCTCTAGGGTAACCCACACTTGTTTCCTCGGATTTAAACAGTCATGTCCCTCAAACGTGGGATGTTCTAGAAAAGGCCCTCGATTATAAGATTGTAGTCCCTCGATGACCCTTCGACGTTGCCTTCAGTAAACAATCTTAGTCCCTTAAGACAAATTTCTAAAACATCTTACAAGTTTCCTTCAATGACTATACGGTGACCCACGCTCGTCCCTTCACATCCAATGATATGGCTCTCTACCAAACAATGGTAAAGTAGCACTATCTAAAGGAGGGAGAAAAGAACAAAGACTTTTTTGAGTAGGTATATTGCTCGTAATTACTTGCTCACAAACAAAACCATTTACACCTCACACTTTCAAAACATCTTTCAAAATAAGCATTTTGTATACATTCTCAATGATACGAGAATCATTACAAAATTGCCTTACATTGACATTTTTAAAACCAACAACTTTCAATACACCAACACTTTCTTGAAATATTTTCAAAGTCAACACTTTGTATGAATTCTTATAGAGACGGGAATCATTAAAAAAATTTCCCAATGATGGCACTTTTCCAAATATTTTAATACGAACACATCCACAAAAGCATTTCAAAGTGATCAAGCAATTAAGAGCCTGTAGATAACTATGGATGAAAAGGGTGTTAACACATTCCCTTTTCATAACCTACCCCCCGAACTCAAGAAATATTCCCAAAAGGTCTTTCCTGTTCTTTTCACCCTTTGCTTTATTGGATAAAAGAAAATTTGGTGGCGACTCTTGTTATCCGCAATATTTGCAATAAAACGCAAAACACCCAAGTTAGTTCTCCCACGGTATCACAGAATTGGCGACTCTACTGAGGATAAACAACTTTGAAAGTGAGGTTACCTTAAGAGTTAGATCACCTTTATTTGCTTTATTTTGTTTGCCTTGTTTGCTTTACATTTATGGGTAATGCTTGGGTTTATTACTTATAAAGATTTTATACACGGATTTGGGGCACATTAGGTAAGTAACAATAGATCGTGCAAAATGTACGGCATATACCGATATGGTTGAAGCGATGGTTATGTTAGTGTGACACATTTGTTGGTACCGGTGTCCCTTGTGTTGAATCAAGGAGAATACGAGGCCGCTGTGTGGTGTCATGAAGCATTAACTGACGTAGAACCTTAGTTGAGCAACTTGGCCATTAGAAAGTAGTGAGATAGCCGACTTTGGTGCAAAAACTGAAGATTGGTTGATACTCGATAATACACTCATTGAGATTAGACTTTAGATATATTTTGGCTGCAAGAAAAGATTAATTATGCTGAAATAATGCCCGATGAAGAAAGATCAATGATATTGAGACTCCTTAGAACCCGATTACTTTCTTTTAGGACAGGTTGAACCAACTAAACTTCAAGAGGGTACTTACCTATAAACCTCACCCAAGCCTAAACCTAAGGTCCTTGTGTGCTTTGTTTGTGATTAATTATTCATGACATCATAAACATCATGGCATCATGCCATAGCATTCTCACTAACCATTTCAAGGATCTAGGAATTTATCTTTATACTGTTATGTAGGATATGGCTCCCACACGCAGAAATACCATCTAAGTCAGCTTCGTAAAAGTGTCTCCTCAACTCAAAGAGTTAAAATTAAGGGTTCCTGAAGATTCTCCCTTCACCAAAAGATATGGTCGACTTCTCGGTTTGGCTACCTCAAGATTTCAAGAAGAAATGATGTGTGCGCTGCTTCAGTTCTTCGATCCTATGCATCATTGCTTCACCTTTCTCGATTAGCAATTGGTTCCCATATTGGAAGAATTATCTCAACTATTTTGAGTGTTTGTGCTTGACCAAATACCATTCACCGGTCTAGAGGAAGCTCTAAAACTTGAAGTTATTGCCAAGGCCTTGTATTTGAAGAAATCCGACATTGTAGCTAATTAGGAAATAAGGAGCGAAGTCAAGGGTTTTCTAGCTAACTTTCGGTTGGAGAAGGCTCGTTTGTTTTGGGAAGATATGGATTTTAAAGCTTTTGAAGATGTCTTGGCTCTTCTAATTTATGGTTTGCTTTTGTTCCCTAATCTGGACCAACTCATAGATGAGAATACTGTCAAGGTTTTTATTTCTCGTAACCCCGTGCCTACTTTGCTTGGAGACATTTTACATTGTCTTCACACTTGCACTATGAGGAAGTGAGGATCCCTTATATGTTGCATATTGTTGCTGTCTAGGTGGTTTATTTCACACCTTCCTCGATCAGTATTGAAGAATGAATAAGGCTTGACGTGGTCTCAAAGGTTGATGTCACTTTCTCATTTGGATATTTGTTGGTGTTCCCGATCTCTGGAGGATGTTACTATCATTGACCGTTGTGGAGAGTTCCCTAATGTTCCACTCTTGGGAATTAGGGGAGGTATTACTTATAATCCTTATCTTACGTTGCGATAATTTGGGTATGCTTGAAGAGATGGTCCTCATGATGCCCTTATCCATGGTATTGTGTTTGACTATGATAATGATGTCCAACGGTATCGTCAAAGGTTTATACGAGCTTGGAGCATGGTGAACAAGGTTGATAGCAAGACTTTGGGGCATAAAAACTCCATTCCTTTGGAGGCTTATCTCAAATGGGTACGAACTCGTGCTCAAAGTCTCATAATGCCATACCCAGCCATCCTACCTGTGATTATGGAGCCCATTGCGGTGGGGGATGTTCCTTATACCATTCTCCATCTTGACATGCCTACCAACCTCGAGGAATTGCAAAGATCATGGATTCAAATCAAGGGGGAATGAGATACCTTTGAAGCTCGATTTTATGCAAGCGAGAAGAAAGTGTTGGAGCTCACAAGGCAATTTCACAAAGAGCAAAGCCTAAATGCTTACATTGTACCAAAGAGGATGTGCCCGTGGGAGACTTGAGTCTTTTTGTTTTAGGAGTTTATTTTGTCATCTCTTTGAGACCTTTTCGCTTTTTCCATTGTAAGCCCAAGAGGCATTTGTAATTCTCGAATTTATTAATGTGATTGATGTTTTTATCTTCTCTTTGTCTAGCAAATTTAAATTTCTTAAAGTCCCTGAAAACATTGCATCCGCATAGCATGCATCATATCATAAGCAGGTTTCTTGACACAGGTTTCCTCATCTTTTTACTGTTTATTTCAGTATAAGATAGCTCTAGAGAAAACAGTCAAAGATCTGCAAACTCAACACACACAATTCCAAGAGACTCTCCTCAACTTAGCCAAACGTCAGCAAGAAATGATGGCACTCCGTGTCACCAAGAAGAAGACTAAGAAGAGGGTTGTCATCCTCAACATGGGAATAAGGTTCAAGGGGTCTGCCCGACTAGCTCAAATAAAAGAGGCTTCTTATAAGGAAGAAAACAATCAAGAAGAGGAAGTTATAAGCACTAGAGTCGGGGGAGGAAATAACCAAGCTACTGAGGACGAAGACTATTCTGAAGAGCAGTATCCACCAGTGGATGAGAATTACAAACAACTTGAAGACCGACTTAAGGCTATGGAAATCAAAGCAGTACCTGGTTTAGACTTTGGAGACTTGGGTTTGGTCCCTGGGGTGGTCCTTCCCCACAAATTGAAGGTTCCTATATTTTCTAAATACGATAGGGTCTCCTGTCCAAAGATGCATCTGAGGTCTTATGTCCGCAAGATTACACCACACACCGCCGATAGGAAGTTATGGGTGCACTTTTTCCAAGAAAGCTTATCTGGGACGCTGTTGGAATGGTTCTATCAACTTGAGGGGACTAATATCCATACCTAGGAGGATTTAGATGATGCCTTCTACAAGAAATTCCAATATAATGTTGATCTTGCACCAACTCGCGTGCAGTTGCAGAATATGACTATGGGTTCAAATGAAGGTTTCAAAGAGTATTCTAAAAAATGGAGGGACCTAGCTGGAAGGGTGCAACCCCCATTGACTGACAGGGAATTAGTGGACATGTTTATGGGCACTTTGACTGGTCTATTTTTTAACTTGTTGATTGGAAGTTCATCATCTGGGTTCACTGAGTTGATTTTGACTTGTGAGCGAGTTGAAAGTGGAATCAAAAACGGAAAGATCCCCATTGCCTTAACCTCTACTACTGTAAAGAAACCATTTGTTGGTAAGAAGGAAACTAATGTTATTTATGGATAAAGGAGTCATGTCAAGAACGATTGTCACCAATCGGTAGGAGCTGTATTAATTTCAAATCCAACTTCAGTTCAACGACCACAACAATCAAATAATCAACAAAGGCCTGATGTCCCAAGGAGAAAATTTACTATAATCAACATGTTGTTGTCTCAAGCTCTACAACATCTATTGAAACCAGATTTAGTAACGCCGCGAGATCCTCCTCCAAACCCCAATACTGCCTCTCCCAAATATAACCTGAATTTGAAATGCGCTTACCATTATGTAATACGATGGGGGAACTGACTTGGGTGTTTTGCGTTTTATCGCAATTATTACGGATAGAAAGACTCGCCACCGAATTTTATTTTATCCAATACAGGAAAGGGTGAAAAGAACAGGAAAGACCTTTTGAGATATTTTCTTGAGTTCGGGAGGTAGGTTATGAAAAGGAAAGGTGTTAGCACACTTTTCATCCGTAGTTATCTACGGGCTCTTAGTTGCTAGCTCACTTTGAAATGCTTTGCTTAAAATGTGGTTGTGATTGATTTTGAAAGTATTTTTGAAAAGTTCCTTCATTTTGGCGAACTTTGTAATGATTCTCGCCTCTATAAGAATGTATACAAAGTGTTGACTTTTGAAAATATTTCATTTGAAAGTGTTAGTGTGTTTGAAAGATGTTTTGAAAATGGTTGTGAGCAAGTAAGTACGAGCTTTATACCTACTTAAAAAGTCTTAGTTCTTTTCCTTCTCCCTTAAATATGGTTATCTTACCATTGATTGATAAGACGTCCTGTCATTGGATGTGAAGGGACAGACGTGGGTCATTGTACAATCATAGAAGGCAACATTGTAGGATACCTTAGCAATTTGTCGTAAGTGTCTAAGGTCGTTTACCTAAGGCAACAATGAAGGGTCATCGAGGGACTACGATCTTGTATTCGAGGGCCATTTCTAAAGTATCCCACGTTCGAGGGTGATGACTGTTTACTTCTCAAGGAAACAAGTGAGGTTAACCCTAGATGTACAAGTGTGCAAAGTGTTTTTTTTATGCATTTTGTCTTTGAATTAGGGTTTGCTATTTGTTGATTTTAGTGTTGTCATACAAACCTTAATTACTAGCATTTTATATTAAAAGCGATAAATTGCAGAAATATAAAATTCTACGCTATTACATCATTTAGGGATGGGGATACAAATTTACAAATGGGGGGATGATAAGTAATTTAAAGCCTAATTACTATTACAACCATATTGAATGAATAATGAATAATGTACAAAAATGTAAAATAATATACAAGAAAAGAAGAAATTGTTTTTATTTAATTTTCGTTATAAAAAGATTTTTTAACCTAAATAAACTAAAAGGAAAATTAATTAATTCAAGAAAACTAAACATAATTTAATTAAGAAAAGAAATTAGATTTGATGAAGAAAATAAGTTTTTAGAGTTTTATGAAAAGGTTTTAATTTAATTAAACTAGTATGAAAAATTAATTAATAAAAAGTCCTAAATCCTAAATTAATTTTAAAACACAAAAGATAAATAAACCTAAGTCTAATATTAATTTATTTAAGAAAAAGAATTTGTTAAAGAAGTATTTTTGGTCTTTTTTAAAGGAAATAAAATAAAAGTAAGCTTTAATATCTAAAAATAAATATAAAATATTTTTGGCATTTTTTAATTATAAAATAATAATAATAATAATAATAATAATAATAATAATAATAATAATAATAATAATAATAATAATAATAATAATAATAATAATAATAATAATAATAATAATAATAATAATAATAATAATAATAATAATAATAATAATAATAATAATAATAATAATAATAATAATAATAATAATAATAATAATAATAATAATAATAATAATAATAATAATAATACTAGAGAAAATAAAAATAAAAAATAAAGTAAAAATATAAAATTAAAGTCAGGAGGGTGTAAAAATGAATTGGGGGTGTAAGTGTGTAAAAAAACAGTTTTTGTTGTTAGGTCCAATGTTTATATTTGTAGTAAAAAAATTAAAAAAAATAAAAAGGTTAGTTGAGCCTGCGTGGTTTAGTAAACATGGGGTATGAAGAAGAAAGAAAAATCAGGCCCAAAGCTGAGAAAGCCCAACCTGTGTTTGAAAGGAAAAAAACAAGGAAAAACATGAAAAATGAGTCGTACTGGGGCTCGAACCCAGGTCCACACACAACAATGCCTTTAGCACGCTTCTCCTGCCACTGAGGTGGCTGTTTCATCCATGTATAATACATGTTACAGTAAATTTAAAATAAACTTAATTCTGAAAATGACTTCATCTTCAACCTCGAGCCAAAATCCCTACAACTCATTCATTTCTCATCCATTCTCAAAAGTGTAAACATCAAAATTGTTAAAAATTTCACCATAATTCCAGAAATGTAAATAACTTAAGCTAACAATCAAAGATGAACACAAATTTCTAATGGTACTAAACTCTGACCTAACTTTTTCAGAGATTTCAAACTTAAAATTATCACTACTCAGAAAACATAAATGAATTCTAAGGACATAGTCATCTTGTTGCACCCTAAAATTTACTCTCTTGATTTTAGAATTTTTATTTGGCTTATATTTCATCTGCATATGCATACATACATTGGTTATGTTGTTATAGGATTAAGGTATGCCACTAAAGCATCGACTATTTATCAGAAGCGTCAAAGGCTTTGTACAGGAAATTCAATCAGCTGAGGAACAGTTTATCACCATGTTCTATTCCTGTGTATTTTCTCATGTCTTGGGAAATATAATGGAACCAGAGGTTTTGGTCTGATTCAAAACAGTCCGGGTTAAAAATCTATTTTGGTGCGTCAACTTCATAATTTTCTAACTGCGATCCAGAGTACTGTTTTGTGCTTAAATTTGATCACCAAGTCCCTGTTGATATTATATTCACTTTTCGTATTCGGTCCGGGAGCCAATTATGTGGAGATGGCGGTCAAATAATTTTATTACTGAGTTTTCAAGTTACCGATCAACGGTGTTTCAGGTGTTCAAAAATATCTAACCCCGATTTGATATACTGTCTCGAGGTGGTTCTTTCGCCATTGAATCCGTCTCAATGTCCTCTCCAACTTTCATGTTCGAGCCAAAAGTTAATTCTCGAAGGAAGGTCTCCGAATTCGCATATCAGACAAAGTTGAATAGTGGAAAATATTGATAAACAGTTGGTTGAACTGTGTTTTGCGTGCACTAAAAAATTCATAACTCGAAGCCTTTGGCTCGTGTGGAACCCATTCTGGTGGCCAAAATTTCATCTTGACATCATCTACATTTTCATCTCTCACGTCCAGAAGCTAATTCTGCTCAGAAAGGCTCCAAAAATGTGAATTTATCAAGTATTTTTGTACAGGAAAATTGTGGCAAATATTTATCTGCACCACATCCAAAAAATCATAACTCAGTCGATTTTTATCTTATCGATCTTGCTCTGGTAGCATTATCTCACAAGTTGAGTTAGCTAAATTTTGGTTTCCATTTTCAAGAGCCAACGGTACCCTGAAGGCTTCCATTTTTGGCCCGAAACGTGTACAACTCACTGAAAATTCTGAAGCTGGAAATTAAAGTTGTCTGAGGAGAAATTTCAAAAATTCATAACTAAATCACCTTCTATCCGTTTGAGCCCATTGTCAGACAGGAGTTTGTTCACAATGTCAGATACATTTTGATTTCACATTTCAACTTCAAAACTCGCACCGAGATTCCTGCGAATTTTCCCAGAACATGTCGCACTCAAGTTAATTAAAATTCTGCATTACTATTTATGGATATTTGAGACCTATTAACCAAATTCACTCACATAAGCCCATACTATATATTCTTTTTATTCCAATATCTCTCATAACTCACCAATCTCCACAAACAATCAAAACTTTTCTCTTAATTCTATCAAAGATCAAATCAAGATTCTACACATTTTTCATCAAGAACACAACAACAACTTCATCAAGATCCAAAAGTCAAGATTAAGAGCAATTCTTCTCTGATTGTTGATCCGTTCATTGCGATCTCTATACCTAAGCCTCCTCTTCACTTCTATCAGTGAGTTTTCTTGAATTAAATGCTTTTTGAAATAAGTGATTTTTTTGAATAAGTGTTTTTTCTTGGTTTTGTTGTTGATTAAGGTTTTAATTGTATAATTGAGGCTTAATTGTTGAGAATTGATTTGAATTGAGGATTTAATACCATTTTGTTGAATTTCTTATTAAAATAAGTGATTAATTGAACTTGAGAAGTTGATTTTAGTTGTAACTTGTAATTGACATAATGTTGTTGTGTTAATTTTTAGCCCTAGATGTAGTTACACTAGTGTTTAGGTTGAATTAGTTATAGAAAACTAGTTAGCACTAACACTAGTTTGAGATTTTGAACTCTTTATTAGATTAACACTAGTTCCTAATTCTTGATGTAGAATTTGTTAATAGTTTAGGTTAGGTAGATTCTAACACTAATTTTGATTTAGGTGTTGTAACATAAACTAACAATTAGTTTAGTTTAGGCCTGATCTTTGATTTTCAAGCTTTACTACATGTTTCCAATTATTTTTGGTTAATGATCATTGATATTTTTGTGCATTTGAAATGCATTTTTGCATATGATCTCAAGTTACCAATTCATGACATAAATTAATTTTTTTTGTAAATTGTTGATTGGTTGTTTGTTGCTTGCCATTTCGATGAGTTGAAATAATTTCTAGTGGATTCAAATATCATTACAAAACACATTTGAAACAAGTTTGATAGAAAATATCTCAATATTTAGTAAATTGTCAAAGTTTGACATAATTGGTATTTTTGCTCTAACTTTTGATCCGTTTTGAGTTTTTTCAACTTTCTTTAATGAAAACTAACTTTCTCGAGCCATCTGAGGCTCTCCGTGTGAACGGTTTCTCGATTCGGATAAGTTTCGATTAAAACTGGGAGCTGCTGACTTGTGTGCGAAAATCACTTTTTTGAACGAAATTTGTCTGAATCGTCTGCATTTTGAGACCGTATGCATGTGTGTAGCTTCCGGTAATTTTCATAAATTATTCTAGTTGATTTTTAAGCTTGTGCCTTGTGTATCGATTCACTTTTTCAACTTGTCTATAATTGTGATTCTTGGCATAAATGTGACTTTTGTGTCTTTATTCATTACATTTCATAGTTTCTGATTGTGTCAATTATGTGATACTTGTAGCATTTGTTTGTTTGCTAACATTAGCCTAGTCTAGGCCTAATTTTTTGATTGCCCAAAATTATTGAAATTGAAATGTTAAAGGAGCTTGGCATTGGTTGATAATTCATGAGATTATGTTTAAATTGTGGAGTTTACAACTTTGATTGAAAAATATTATTGAATTATCTCATGAGTTTGAAATTGATGTTGAGAGTTTTCTTTAATGTCTTGATATGAATAATATCAATTTTTTCTAAGCATTTGGTTGTTGATAATTGTGTTTTTTTGTGCATTTGAAATGCATTTTTTGTATATAATTTCAAGTTGTTTAATTTTTAACATAAACCACTTTTTGCCAATTTGTTGATTGGCACTTGTTATTTGTCATTTACATGTATTGATATAAATTCTAATAAACTCAAATGACATCATAAAACACATTGGAAACAAGTTTGATTGAGTTTGATAGAAAATACCTCAACACTTGAACATTGACAAATTCTTGACATAATTGTTGTTTTTGCTCTAACTTTTGATCCGCTTTGAGTTTTTCCGACTTTCTTAATTGAAAATTGAGTATCCCAAGCCATCCAAAGCTACCTACGCATATAGTTTTTCGATTCGGACACTTTTCACCCAACTTTTAAAGTTGCTGACTTGTTGCAAAAATCATGTTTCCGGGTGAAATTTGGCCGAATCGATTGCATTTTTGTGATCCGTTTCCATGAATATAAGTCCCATTAATTTTTATAATTTATTCCGGACAATTTTCAAGAGGTTATCGGTTGTTTCAGATGCGCTTTTTGGTTTATGTCCATATTACACCGTTAATTGAAAAATACCCTTTTATACTAATTTCGGTTTGTGATACCATTCCCTCCTAGTTTGTAACTATACTAACTTGTAGCATACCAACTAATTTGGTAGCTTGTACATTGGATGTTGACATTCAAGAGATTACCACTTTATGTAAATACCGCATTTTATTGATACCGTTAACTTGTACATATGCGTATTTACCGTTTTTTTGAGTTTAATTACTTGAATATGGCGTGGCTGTCCGGAGTATTGCCATTAGCGTGTAAACATGGTTCACTTTTTACCATGTGATCATTCATGTTTATACTTATATCTGATCTCATTTCTTCCGCTTCCATGCTAATTTTGGTAATCTTTCTGATACTAATACAATGTTGTCCGGAAATGTCATATTATGTTCAAGCAACTTGCTCATTTTGTATTATATATAATCATGCTTACTTGTAATCATTGTTGCTTACTTAGAATTTGTATTTCAATTGTGTTGTTATTTACTAACCATTTTGGTGAGTTGTGCATGCCTTGAGAAGCAAATTCGGACATTGACTTCTTTGGCAACCGATGCGCTTGCTTGCATTTTTTGTGCTATATTTCTGACGCTTTCTCTTGTCGATGCCAGCTTTTGGAGTTTTGTGGAAGATTTTGGATATTTGTTGTAGAGTTTGTTGTATACGAATTTGTTTTATCCGTTTGGTACATATTCAGATCCTTATTATTGTAAATATCGCATTTTACCACTTTCTAGAGATCATGTATAGTAGGGACATTTATTGCTTTCTAGAAATCATGTGAAGTAGGAAGCAAGAAATAAAGAGCGTGCGCTCAAAGTCGCTGTTTAAAGTCTTGTAACAGGCACCGTTTTCTGTATGCTAATTGTGTTTGTTTAAAATCCTACCTTCGGAGTAGGTGTTATGCACGTGTGTTTATATTTGTGCTTGCATTACATTACAAGTGATAAGTCATCAAAAGAGGCGAGCAGGGAAGGGTCCGTAATCGACCCCCACAAATTCCAGTCCACGTCGTTCCTATGCTCACTTTCTACAAGTAGATGCTCCGAACATGTGCCCAAGATCTGAATGAATTTAAGTCCTTTAAAGGCAAGTGAAAAGGGTTCCCGCAATCGGATCCCCACGCTTTCTTTAGCTCGTGTTGACCAACACTGATGCTTAGTGTATGCATGCACTATGTATTTTCCCCCAAATCTTTCTTGCCCTGGTAATTGATATCACGGTTAAGGACCCTTTTATATTCCTATAATTCTATAGCTTGTTGACTCGGGTGATACGCTCCTCTTTGTTATGGCTTGACCCTAGGTCATATGCTTGGTTACTTGTCTATGGCAGGACCTCCCTTTCTACTACTAGGTTGCGCCTTTTAGGTGTTTGATATTCGAGTGATACTCGAGTTTTTGTTTGTCCAGATATTTTTCCATCTGTTTTCTTGTTTTTGTCACAGGATCTGTGACATTTTTGCTGCTCCCTTAGGATTGCTAGTGTAAGGTTAGTCCTCGAGCTAGACATTAGGATATTTACCCACGCATGCTAACATAGGGTAGAAACTTCCCTTTTCATCCTCAACCTTAGGATCAATTATGGTATGATAACATTAGGGGTAGTGCTAGGCTAGCCTCCCTTAGTTATTTTTCCTTTCTTTGTAGATTGCATCTTAAAACTAAAACTTCTTCTTGGCAAATCATAAAAACGTCTCTAATGAACTTAAATCCTTCTTCAAAGTAAAAAACACAAACCAATCTTAATTGTTTGTGCACCTTTTGGCTTTGTTTTAAACCTTGTCAAATTGATGTTTCACCATCTTTGCCATGATACCTTGCTATCTTTTAGCCGATGTTTCGCCATCGCATACATTTGTTGTTGACGTTTTGCCATCGCACATGTTTGTTATCCTACCTTGATTCTCAATATCATTGTTAGGTGTGATGTTTTATCATTTGAATTATTGATGAAACATCTTTACCATGTTATCTTATTATCTTTTAGCGGATGTTTCTCCATCGCATATGTTTGTTGCTGATGTTTCGCCATCGTGCATGTTTGTTATCTTACTTTGATTCTCAATATCATTGTTAGGTGTGATGTTTTATCATCTGGATTGTTGATGTTTCGCCATCTTTTCCTTGTTACTTTGCTATCTTTTAACCGATGTTTCGCCATTGCATATGTTTGTTGCCGATGTTTCACCATCCCGTATGTTTGTCATCCTACTTTGATTTTCGATATCATTGTTAGGTGTAATTTTGCATCGTCTTGTCTCATATTTTGTTATCATGCTGACGTTTTATCGTCTTATCTGAGTTTGTGTTGCCATGTGATGTCTTGTCATCCTTTGTTGTTGTTGTATCATTGTTGTTAATGCTATGTCATTTTATTCGATGTTTTGCCATCTTGATTGTTGCTTTTTTCTTCTTAACTAAAAAAACACAAACCAACCAAAATATATGAGCCGAACTACGACTGCTCTGATTCCTTAAAAGGGATACGTAGGCATTGGGGTAGGGCCCGAACGAGTACAACTTTTATTTTTCCTACATTATTTTCTCCTTTCTTTTGCATGCATTCCCTGTACAGCCTATATATAGATCCTAACACACCCATTAGATTAGAACAATAAGAGTGGATACCATAGAGTATTATGGGCGTGTGGGGTGCTAATACCTTCCCCTCGTGTAACAGACTCCCTTACCCGATATCTCGGTTGTAAGACCGTGATTTCTCCCTCTCCAGGTTTTCTCGATGTTTACCTTTCTCTTTAGGTGGGATAAAAGGCGTTCAGTGGAGACTTCATTGATTTTATTATCAGATGACGGTTCGGTCGGTTGTTTCACATCTTCAGGGATATGATGTCTGCATTTTATCTTTGAAAATGGAAGCCTAACAATGCATATATGAAGAGATTGAAAGTCAGAAATTTTACCTCAAAACTGGAAATCGTGTTCTGCAAATGAGCTTGATTCAAGTTGTTGTAATGATCAGGTTAGCTTCCTTGAGTCCCTAGGAAGCTATTCCAATGGTTACCTTGGGCTGAGAGTGCTTGAACTAGCCTGGAGAAGTCAAGATGTAGACCTTTTTTTTTTAAAATGGAAGATGGTGATGGATGTGTTACAGTTTGAAAACAAGGATTGGGTCTTTGTATGTGTATTAGAAGCTTTGTGAATGGTTTGGCCAAGAAACACACGAGTGAATTTGAGGATGAATGTGCAAATTCAAAAATAACACAAAAATGGAGGTTTTGTGCAACTTCTGGCTTGAGGGAGTTTGATAGGTTTAGAGGGCTTGTAATCTCGTCCCCTAAGTTGCAAAAGAGTGTCTTGATATATAGGAAAAGGTTTGGAGACTTGAGATGGTCAGAATCACCAAAAGCACAAGTTATGGGATTTTTGCTTGTTTTTGAATCATGCTTGAAACATCTTGTTCCAATGTGCAGTATAAAGCTTGTATGGTGGTTATAACCTTTAAACATGCTTGTTCTGATTGTATAGGGGATTCTTGTGCAGAAAGAACAAGTTCAATGCTCAAGACAAGTTGACTTTGTGATTAAAGCAACTTTACTAGAATGGAATGGTTACTTTCTTCCCAAAATGGAAATTTGGTTTGGATAATGACTTTTCAAAATGAATTTTGACTTTCTTGATGATCAAGTTCCGTATTTTTGTATGTCTTGATGAAATGTGATCTTTGAAACTTAATTTTGATCAAAAAGTCAAAGTTTGACTTTTCAGTGTATAGTTGAACCATGTAATTAGGTCAATATGATGCATTTAAATCCTTGAGATCATGTTTCAAACTAATAAGTCATGTATTAGGTCAACAATCAGAAATCAAGCTTTCTCAATCAAAACCCTAAGTTTGACAATTTTGTCCTTTTGATTAATCTGATCAATTTTCTTGGGGAATTGTGATCCAAACTTGATTAATTGATAAATATGAGTTCAAAATGTTGATATGGACCAAAAATCTTGAAATTTGACTGTATGTTGACCACAATTGACTTTTTACCCAATACAACTGATTTTAGGTCATCTGATCAATTGACTGAGCAAATTTTAACTGCAAGACTTGAAACTTGACATGAGTAATCTTGAAAGTCTAAATGATCCATAAAAGTCATATGAGGCATTAAAAGTCCAATTGTCCTTGTGAAAATTTAAACCCAAATTTGAGGCATCAGTGTTGAGGAGATGTCTTGACCTAGTCAATCCTTGTGCAAGCTTGACCTATTGAAGATCTTGTGGGAAATGTCTTGAGAAATGAGAGGGAAAATTTTGGGGTACAACATTTTCCCATGTTCAATTTTCTTAAACCTGAAGAGTTAAATTGGTGGGTCTGCCATTTGTGACTTGAGGTGAAAGATGATTGAACACTAAAGTGCCCAGAAATTTGCACTCGATGACGTGTTAGTTGATTATGTCAGGAATGGGATTAAATATGAAATTTGGAGAAATGATGAAGAGTTTGTCGGAGATGGGCTTATAGATGCCATCCAGAGTGATTATTGGTAGAAACTGGAAGAAGTATCAGAATAAATCCTTAGTCGATTTATACTGAAACTGTAGATGTCTTTTGTCTGTCTTTAACTGGGAGAAATAATCTAATTAGAAGAGGTCTTGTGATGGTGACTTCACTGGGGAAACAAATCTAACCAGAAGAGGCCTTTTGGTTTCCTATTATTAACTGGTAGAAGTAAAGCCATTCAGAAGAGGACTGTTGATTGCCTATCATTAACTGGAAGAAGTAAATCTATCCAGAAGAGGACTTTTGTTTTGTTGACTGATTTTTCCTGCAAGGAAGGGGGTTAGTTGCATGCAGATGTATGCATGGCATGATGATGCTCTCAAAATAAAGGAGATTATGTTCTATGCGTTTGTCATGCATGTAGTATGATGTATGAATATGAAATATTAAAGTGTATCCTTGTCTGGAAAATAAATCCTTGACAAATGATGGGGAGTTTTGGGAAGTTAAATCCCGGATTACTGTTTGGGATGAAGAGTATGTGCATCTTCAAACCTTGTTTAGAGTGTTTCTGCTGAGGATTCCTACTTTGCTGTTTGAGGAGAATTCTGCTGGGGAACATTGACTTTTCTTGAGAAAACTCTGCGGGGAGTGTTTATTTCTGCTTGGGGAATAGAAGTTTAGGAGTTTTAGTTGTCCATTTCTCTACTGAGGAATTATCTCTTGACTGGGAGAATGAAACTTAGTTGTTATCTGGTTGAAATCCAGGCTTCATAGCAAATTATTGGGGATAATAAAGTTAACTGTTAACTGGTCAGATTCCAGGCTTCGCAACAACTTACTAGGGAAGATGAAATTAAACTGTTATCTGGTCAGATTCCAGGCTTCGCAGAAAATTAAAGTTAAACTGTTATCTGGTCGGATTCCAGGCCTCACAGCAACTTAGATGAAATTAATTGTTATCTGGTCGAATTCCAGGCTTCGCAGAAAATTGAAGTTAAACTGTTATCTGATCGGATTCCAGGCTTCACAAAAAATTGAAGTTAACTGTTATTTGGTCGGTTTTTATGCTTTGCGGTAACTTAGATGAAATTAACTATTATCTGGTTGAATTCTAGGCTTCACAGTTACTTGCTTGAAAGTATGAAATTAAATTGTTATCTGGTCGGATTCCAGGCTTCGCAGGAAATTGAAGGTAACTTTTATCTGGTCGGATTTTAGGCTTCGCGGTAACATATAGTAATGACTCTGTTGGAGATTGCAGTACTCTTTCGGGGATTAAGGGGTTTCGTCCATTGATTTGTAATAGTCTGAGAGGCAAACTTAAACTGGGGAATTTATAGTTTTGTTGGGGAAATAAACCTTGTTGAAGAGACTATTTGATGACCTGCTGGGGAGCTATTTTCTTTAGGCAGAACTCCTTAAGGCTTCTTCTTAAGATCAACTCAGCTGGGGAGAGAGTTTTCGAGAGATTAGAACTCTGGCTGGGGATTGCATGGATCCGTCTCTATGGGGATAATTGTATTGAAGTAACTTTATGGGGATAATTGTATTGAATTAACTCTCTGGGGATATCCTAAATCCTTAAGGAGATGCTTGTTACTATTTTTATGTATACATTTGTTAACAGTTTAATCATGTTCATTCAATTTTAGTCATTGGACAATTTTGCACTCAAAACAGAAAAACAAAAGGTTTTCACTTCAAAGTGTATTTGTATTGATGTTTTGCCCATAAAAAGGCACTCTTTGTACAAGGAGACAAGAGATCCTAGTAAGAGGAAATTGTTGAAAGTATGAAAAGAATACAAAGTGAAAACAAAAATAAATAGTCATGTGGAAGTGATCTCATTGTGTTCCAACTCCACTATTGCCCCTATGTCTTCGAACATCATCCCTTGCTATTGAAAGAAGTTGATTGGATTGATCTTGGACCATTGAACTTGGACCTTGGTAATGAAGTTGGTTGTAGAGATCCCACAGGACATAGTCATACACTTTAATCCTTAACCTTTTCCTGGACCGCCCTTTCGGGTTTTCAGCCCACCAGGATACCCATTTTTGCCAAAGCGGCCCATTCGGGTTTTCGACTTGCCGGGGCAGGGTAGTTTTCTTAGTTAATTCAGATATGCATTCAGTTGCAAGCTCTACCTTCATGCACGACAAATAGTGTAGAATATGCCCTCCAAAAGATGATGTTAGTTCCACATAATCGTCAAGACAGGCAGTCATTATCTCTCAAAATAATAGTTCGTTAAGTCAAAACCTATGAAGTAGACATAAGAAAAACTGGGGCATCCCGCTGACTGTAATCGCAAAGGGAACAGTTCAGGCAAAAGATAGGGATAACTAATTAAAAAAAGAGGTCCTACAAATCCTCAACAAAAAAGAGAAGGTTACCAAAATGACTTCCTTCTCAAACGAACGTTCAATTCCTGAACCATCACCAAGTATTAGAGCAAAGATCCCAGACTCAATTGGGATCTAAACGCACAATTAATGGAGCATAGGATTGAAGAACATCATGAAGAACGGGTTAGGTACAAATAAAATTTAAGCCTTTATCCTTTGTTTCTTGAACCGTGAATCATGCCACGTTATAACCCTTAAAAGTCCTAGTTGAAACATGGGTTAGTTCGAAAGCATATTGTTACAAAAGGTATCCTGACTCCTATAGGGTTCGCTATAAATCCTAAGTTGATATCACACTCTTACAAAATTTGTTTATTTTACTAAAAAATGAATTTTCAAACTTCAAGACAGACATAAGCTTTGAATTCTTAAAATACCATTGTTTGCATATGACTATTTGTTCAACAACAGAGAAATTCACACGACGGATATTCGATGAACAGAAATCCTCTTAGTGGACAGAACCACCTCAGATGGAAAGACATTCTAATGATAGGCCTTTCATAATCAAGGGGTGTATCATGGTGTCCAGCTGATCTAGGGAAGTAAAGTCAAGGTTCAAGGAATCTATCAAAAATGCCAAATAGCCAGGGGCAGATCTCCATCTGAATCACTTGGAGCATTGGACATGAATTTCAGCAATAAATCCTGTATGATCAAACAAACATCTTCTGGAAGTGTGGCAACACTTACTACTATGGACAATGACAATTCTCCGTACTCGGTGAAGATGGACATTGTCGGAAAATACTACACATGAACAAAGACCCGCTAGGTTGACTGGCCTAGGAAAAAATAAGGGCATCCCGGCGAACCAAAAGGGTTCGGGGAAAAATTAGGGATATACATATGAAAAATTAATACACTCGGCAAGTGGAAAACCTAAAAAGACTGCAAATGGCCAAGGAGAAGTCATGACATTCAAGGGAATTGGAGGTACATGAACTTTGTCGACATAGATTTGGCACTTATGGCAAGTCCTTGAGTGGTGGTGATAATCAGTTTCCATTATGAACCAATAGTAACCAGCCCTCAGAATCTTCTTGGCCATAATGTGTCCACTAGAGTGAGATCGAAAGATACCATCATGCATGTCTTCCATGATCTTCTTTTCTTCCTTCTTGCCCACACATCGGAGCAGAGTAGAATCATGGTTTCACTTGTACATGATTCCATTTCTTAGGAAGAACTTGGATTAAAATCATCGCAAGAATTTCTTATCATTGATGGAAGCTCCTTCAAGATACTCTTGTGCCTCAAGATATCTCCTCACTTCATGGTACCACGGCTTCTCTTCATCAGTGTCAATCTCATAACAATATGTAGGTTCGTCAAATCTTTCAATTGTAATTCTAGGGGCCTCGTTATCCCAATTGACCTTGAACATGGAAGACATTGTTTCCAAGGCGTCTGCCAATTGATTTTCTTCTCTAGGGAAGTGCTCAAAGGTAACCTCCTTAAAGTATGGGATCAGGGTCAACACAAGCACTTTGTAAGGAATCAGATTATGGTGCTTGGTATCCCATTCTCCTTTAACTTGACTAATCACTAAAGAAGAATCTTTGTATACATCTTGTTGTACCCCAAAATTTTCCCTCCCATATTTCTAAATACATGTCAAGTGAGGTCCTCAAATTTCTCAAGGAAGTCCAAGAGTTGACCAGACAAACTCTCTCCTAAGCCAGTCTACCTTAAATTAGGGTTTCATTTTGCATCAAGATGTTGAGTCCAAAGGATTCCAAATGCTCACCATTGTCCTAATATGTTCTCAAGATCATCTATGTCAAGTTTTAAGCCTTGCAGAGAAAGTTTTCTCAGTCAATTGCTCAAAGGCCTGAAAATAGACTGTGATAGGTCAAAAGTCAATTGTGGCCCACATACAGTCAGAATTCATGATTTTTGGTCAACATCATAATTTTTAAGTATCATTCATCATTTGATCAAGGGTTGATCATGATTCATCAAGGATTGCTCATAATTCATCAAAGCCCAAAAGTTGCTAAATTAGGGTTTTGTAGGAAAAGTCAACTCAACTATGACCAAGCATAACTTTATCATACTTCATCAAAAATGACCCATCCAAAGCTCATTTTTAAGAGGATGCAATTCACTACAATTCATCTTCAGCTCCCAAGTTCAAAATATGCACTCACAAAAAGATATGAATTTGGACATTATAGGTCATTTTGGAAAGTCAACAAAAACACCTTTTGGGTCAAGGCTTCATACATGAACATGGAAGATTCAATTGAGATGATACCAAAAGGGTTGCTTATAGGACATTCTAATATTTCTAAAAAGTCCAATAACACCTCTCTAGGATCAAAATTGAGAGAGTTATGCATTGGCCAAGTTGCCTTTTTTGCAAAATTATCAAAAGTCAAACATGCTCAAATTTGCATCTTTTGCTAAATGGGCCCAACTTTTTATGCTTGCATCTCATTCCTAACATAGTCCACGACTTATGGAACCCTCCATGCTTTACTTATTCATTTATTTAATTTATTTTGATTTTTATTCATTTAAAATTCAAATAAAATCAAATAAATCCTAATAAATCATATATTGTATTTTAGGGATGATTTGTGCATTGAAACAAGATCTCATATGCTGTCAATTGAAGATAAACTCGTGCAAAGGCAATTTGGTTTGAAAAATATTGGATTTGAGCAAAATTGGAAGTGAATCATATGCATTGAAAGAGCAAATCAAATCTCTATGATGAGCAAGATTGAGGTCGTTTTTGTTGACCTAATAAGTTCTGCTACATATACAGAAGCAAGCCAAGGCATGTAGAGGTTGGAAGCAGTCGTGCAAAGGGAAAACAAAACACAAAAAATTTCAAGAAAAGTGGTAATCTAATTTTCATATTAGAGACCGGATTGTGCCCTTCCTACATTTCCAAAAGGTTGCTGGACGTTCCAGTAGCATATTCCAATCAAATTCAAGCCTTTTCCACGCTTAGAGTCGTAAGTTACAGGTATCACAAGTAGCTTCCAAACTCGTTTTCGTTTTCATCAATCTATACGCCATTCGCATCTTTTGCATGCATATTCTTGTTCATTAACATGTTTGCAAGCTAATCATCATATTCAATTGTGTTTTTGGTGATTGTATGACAAGCTGCCATTGTTAGGGTTTCGTGCTCCAATTTGGGGCTTTGGTTTGCAAGGGAAATTAGACAGGATAATGGGTACCATGATGATCAGAATTTCAAACCCAGTCGATCCATGGTCCCCAACTGAATTTATATTGCATATGCTTGATTTTTGACTGACATAGGTTGCAGCAACATGCCTGTGTTTGTAGGTAAAGGTTCGGAACCTAAAATGACGGTTCCAGGGAAGAAGACAACAGCGTGCCACAACCTGATTGGCCGATTCAAGTTCTGGCCAGAAACCTATTGTTCTGATATATTATTTGTTTTTATTATATTAACAAATTGACATCCAGCGCAGTTGGTCATAAGAAGGAAGTCATAAGCTCATTATTCTGGGTTCGATCGGAGGCGTGAGCTTTTGGTATTTTCCCCTGTGTTTTTATCAGATCCAGCACATGCACTTTCTGAAGACTATCACCTTCTGGATCCACTAGCCAGAATCAGATCCAGCGTAACATCCTTCTGGATCCATGAGCCAGAATCAGATCCAGCACATGCACCTTCTGAAGACTATCACCTTCTGGATCCACTAGTCAGAATCAGATCCAGCGTAACATCCTTCTGGATCCATGAGCCAGAATCAGATCCAGCACGTGCACCTTCTGAAGACTATCACCTTCTGGATCCACTAGCCAGAACCAGATCCAGCACACCTCATCCTCTGGACCCTCATCTTCTGGATCCATCTCCAATCAGACCCGCTGACAGCAGACCCTTGGGTTATTTCTATTATTTTTCTTTAATTTCTCTTCTTTAATTTTTTTTTAACACCAAAATTATTTTCTAAAATTAACCAGCCAAAAATCACAAAAAATAGAGACTTATTTTCTTAATAAATGTTTTTTTCTAATTAATTAGTTTAATGAATTTAGGGAAACTTTAATTTCATTCATAATTAAAATTCAATTAGAAGATTAGGTTTTTTTTATTTAATTTTTCTTTCTCTCTCAAATAAAATAAAAAAAATACAAAAATAGGCTTTTAGTCAAATTAATTTTTTTTTCTTAGATTAAAATTAATTAGAATTAGGCCTTTCTTTTTAATGTAATAATTTCTCTATTTTCTTAAATAACAAAACACGACCAAAGCATTTTTTAACTAATCGCAATAAGGTTTAGGCAAGGGTCAAAACCCTAGTTGCTCCGCATTCGATTCATCGCGCGCATGTTATTATTTTTACCAATGTTTCTGTAACTGTTCATGCCTTGTAATAGTTTAATTTAGGATTTTATTTACTATCTAAATCCCCGGGTTTTGGCTATGTAATTAATCCCCCCTGAAGCCTTGTAATAGCATAGATTTACTTTCTCGCATCTTAATTTCTGCCAATATTTAATTGTCTAGATATATGTTAATAGGATTGTATGACAAGATTGAATGATAATTTAATACAGTTAGAAAACCCTAATGTGCAAAGATAAATAACCGAAACAAATCACTCGCACATATCACTCTTAGGGTATACTCTCACTTCGGTTGCCTTCGGTAAACGATCATTAAGCATAGGTTGTCTTAGTGGTTGCCCTCCTGTCTAAAAAAGATCAAACGTCCCATTCGAATGTTGCCTCGGAAATGTTGCGTCGGAAATGTTGCCTCGAATATGATCTTAAGACTCTACGATTATTACTAAGGTGTCCTAACATTGCTTTAGTGATCGTACGTCCCTTACGAATTGACCCTTACAACTCCAACGACGGTGCCACCTATTTCTCAATAGTGGGATAGCGCCGTCTAAAGGAAACAAGAATAGAAACGATATTTTATCGAGTAGGTAGATGCTAGTAGGTACTTGCTCAAATCAAAACTTTTCACAATTACACTTTTCAAAACAATTTTCAAAAACAACTTCGTCACACCTTTGAGGACTGATACAAGGGTTATCACGAAGTAAAACTTTTTTCAAACCAAGCACATACACAAGAAATTTTAAAAAGATGAGCAAGTACCTAAGAGCCCATGGAAAACCATGGATAGAAAGGGTGCTAACACCTTCCCTTTTTAAAATCTACCCCCCGTACTCAGAATATCTCGAAAAAGGATTTTTATGTACTTTTTTCCTTTCCGGTTGGATGAAATAAAAGTCAGTAGCGACTCTTGCTTACCGCGACATTTTGCGAACACAAAACATAAACCAGTATTCAAACAGTCGGTTATGCCACCGTATCACACATCCAAGAACTAGATCCTTAGGTCAATGGCAGCCTTTAGACCTAAGATGCACGCCTCGTACTCAGCCATGTTGTTTGTACAGTCGAAGCACAATCTAGCGGTGAAAGGTGTATGGAAACCCTCAGGAGAAATAATCACGGCACCAATTCCATTTCCCAAGGCGTTGGAAGCCCCACCAAAAACCATAGTCCATCAGGATCCTTGTTCAGGTCTGTCATACGGCCCAGGCTTTTTGCAGTCAGTCACCAGCATGATGTTCTCGTCTGGGAATTCAAAGTTCATGAACTGGTAATCCTCAACAGCTTGATGGGCCAAATGATCCGCCAATATACTTCCCTTGATGGCCTTTTGTGTTGTATATTGGATGTCATATTCAGTCAGAATCATTTGCCATCTAGCTACTTGTCCGAAGAGAGTTGGCTTCTCGAAGATATACTTGATAAGGTCCATCTTAGAAATCAATAAAGTGGTGTGAGTCAACATATATTGTCTTAGCCGGCGAGCAGCCCATGCCATAGTGCATCAGGTTTTCTCGAGCAGTGAATATCTGGTTTCACAGTCGGTAAAATTTTTGCTAAAGTAGTATATTGCATGCTCTTTTAGGTCAGACTCGTCATGTTGGCCCAGCACACACCCCATAGAATTATCTAATATAGTCAAGTACATAATAAAAGGTCTTTCTTCAACTAGAGGCATCAAGATAGGAGGTTCTTATAAATATTCCTTTACCTTGTCAAAGGCTGCTTGGCAGTCGTTGTTCCAATTGACTACTTAATCTTTCTTCAAGAGTTTGAAGATTGGTTCACAAGTAGCAGATAGGTGAGATATGAATTGAGCAATGTAGTTAAGTCGACCCAAGAAGCCTATGACCTCCTTCTCAGAACGGGGAGTTGGCATTTCTTGAATGGCATTGACCTTCACAGAATCCACTTCAATACTTTTGTCACTGACGATAAAACCTAAGATTTTTCCAGATCTTACCCCAAAGGTGCACTTGTTAGGATTCAGCCTTAACTTGTACTTCTTCAATCTTTCAAACAGCTTGTGTAAGTGAACGAGATGCTCTTCCTCAGTCTGCAACCTGGAAATCATATCATCCACATAGACTTCTATCTCATGATGAATTATATCATGAAATAGGGCTACCATAGCTCGTTAATAGGTTGCCACTGCATTCTTTAAACTGAAAGGCATGACCTTTTAACAAAAAGTTCCCCATTGTGTAACAAAAGAGGTTTTCTCCATGTCTTTGGAAGCCATTTTGATTTGATTATAGCCAGAGAAACCATCCATGAAGGAGAAGACTTTATGTTAATCTGTGTTGACAACCAAGACGTCAATATGCGGTAGAGGGAAATTGTCTTTGGGGCTTTCCCTATTCAAATCCCTATAGTCTATGCACATACGGACCTTCCCATCCTTCTTTGACACGAGGACTACATTTTCCACCTGTGATACGGCAGGAGAACTGACTTGATGTTTTGCGTTTCGATCGCACTTGTGCGGTTAGCAAGAGTCGCCACCGACTTTTCTTTTATCCAAAAGGAAAGGTAAAAAAGCACAGGAAAGACCTTTCGATATTTTCTCGGGATCGGGGGGTAGATTATGAAAAGGGAAGGTATTAGCACCCTTTTCATCCATGGTTTTCCATGGGCTCTTAGTTATTCGTTTAGATCACTTGCTTTCATTTGATCAATTTTTATCTCAACTTCTTGGCCAATTTTCACCCATCTCCTTATTGATTTAGCCAAAGTGGTTGTTGTACCCCAAAGTTTTCCCTCTCATTTATCAAATATTTTCTCACAAGGATCTCTCTTGGTTCAAGACTGCAGTAGGGTTGATCAACTCAAGACACCTCCTTAAGCACTGATGACCAAAATTAGGGTTTGAGATTGCACAAGGATGTTTGAACTTCAAATGCCCCATATTACTTTCATGTATCATTATGGACCCTCAATATTACTCATGTCAAGCTTCAAGCCTTGGATCACACTTTTGCTCAGTCAATTGAGCAGTTGACCTAAAAATCAACTATATTGGGGAAAAAGTCAACTGTGGCCAATTTACAGTCAAACTTCATAATTTTTTATCTACATCAACATTTTAAACTCATATGTATCATTTTATCAAGTTTGGACCATAATTCCTCAAGAAATTTGATCAAATCTTCAAAAGGGCAAAATGGTCAAAATTAGGGTTTTGACTGAGAAGGGGGAATTTCTGATTTTTGACCTAGAAAATGATCAATTAGTTTAAGACATGATCTCAAGAGTCCAATTGCATCATTTTGACTTAATGACATGGTTCAAAACATTGCTCAAGTCCAATGGATTGACAGATGAATTTTCAGTCAACTGATCAAAAGTCAACTGTATACTGAAAAGTCAAACTTTGACTTTTTGGTCAAAATCAAATGTCAAAGATCACAATTCATAAAAACATGTCAAAATATGAAACTTATTCATCAAGAAATCAAAAATTCAAGATTTCATTTTGAAAAGTTAAAATTTCTAAACTTAGAAATTTTTCTAAGTGTTGGAAATTTCTTATATTTTCACAACTTTGAGCAAAATTTTCACCATGATGCAAAATGATTCAAAATAAACTTCCAACATGAAAGTTGTAGACCTCAATGAAATCTAGAACTTTTCTTTAGAGAACTCCTTCCAAAAGTGCTTGGATCTCAAGTAATAATTTTAAGAACACATGGTCATGAAACAAAACACTTAGTGAAAATTTTCCCTAATTTGGTCAGAATTTTGACCCAACTTCATGGAACTTTTTCATATAGTTCCAGTTGGAATTTTCAAAAGTGATTCAAAGAGGTTTTGTAGAGCACATTACAAGCTTTCCAAAATGTCAAAGAACTCCTTGAGATCATTTTTGAGTGGTGAGAATCGAAGAGATGAATTTAGGGTTTTATCACTTGAATTACAAGTCATTTTGTGATGAACAAGACTCAAAATTTAAACTTATGTTGCATAACCTCTACTTTACAGGCCTCAAACTTGTTAGGCACTCCATAATTAATTGCTTGCACAATTGTTAGAGGTCTCATTTCAAGCATTCAATGCAAGGTCATGCTTTATATCCATTTTTGGAAGAAAGTGCACAATGCCATTTTGATAAAGTAGCTTTTTGTACAAAACTTGTTCTTGAGCTTTGCACTTGTTCTCTTCTGATCATACATGTCTTATAACTCAAGAGAAACGTGTTAGACACTTACATTCACTCGGCCCATGCTTGTACTTCCCCTTAAAACTTGTTTTCCCACTTTTCTTCAAAATCAAGTAACCTAGCAATTAGCTTGTAACTTGTACTTCTGACCCTCCAAAGCACTCAAGACCTTTGGCTTATACATACACAAGTTATTTGCTGCAAATTCCACGCATGCTTAAGCCCTGAAAACACCAAGAACACATAATCACCAAAAACACTTCAAAAACTTGTCATTTCTGAGTTTTGAATCCAATCTCCAAATTTGCTCGTGCGTTTCTTGGCCTTTTACTTTCAAAAGCTTCTAAACAACATACACAAACAATCCCAACACCTGCAGCACCACTGTAATACCTCCATCATCATCCACCATTTTCAAAAACAACACATTGCACCTTGACTTCTCCAGAACTCCTCAGGCACTTTCAGCTCAAGCTAAGCATCACATTAGCTTCCTGGGAACTTGAGGAAGCTAATCCAATCATTGGAACTCACTGAAAGCTTCTCAAACTCCAAACATGATACCCTCTTGCAAGGTAAGTTTTCTGACTTTTGAACTCTTCATACAGGCATCATTAATGGTTTATTTGTGAATGAAAATGTAGATATCATTGCCCTAAAGCTAACCATGTTCATAGTTTTCATTTATATTGCTTGAGCTTAGAGAATTTTAAGATTGAAGTTTCTGAAATTTTTAGGGTTCAGATTAGGACCATTAAAATTCCTGCTTATCTTTGATCTATATTTTATTGCTTTGCATTTCTGAAATCGTGAGGAAATTTGCTACAAGTTTCTTGTTTACAGTTTTCATTTTTGTTGAGATTTGAATAAGTTACAGAGGCTTTGGTTGGGCGTGAGGTTGAAGATGAAGTTCAGGACATGGACTTGTTTACTATCATATATTTGTTGTTTTGATTATATAAAACGGATGTATAGCCACCTCAGTGGTAGAAGCGCGCGCCTGTGACTATAGGGACCTGGGTTCGAGCCCCAGTGGTACCCTTTTGGATTTTTTTCTTTTTTTTTTGCATTCTGACTTTCTTTTTGGCAGCGCTGGGCCTAACAGCTTTGGGCCTGCATTTTTTGTTACCTCTAACCCCCTTGCTGACTATTCATACCTTGGCCCATTTTTATTTTCTTTTTCTTATTTTTATTTATTTGATTTCTTAAATATTTTATCTAATACTAAAAAATCCGAAAAAATATAAAAACATTAGATTTATATTTTGATAAAGTTTATTTATTTTTTATACAAAAAAATTATTTTATTTTATTTCTTTTACTAATTGGTTTGTAAATTTAATTAAAAAAAATAGGGTTTTTAGTTATCTTCTTAAAAAAAATTATTTTAAAACCAAAAAAGACCAAAAATATTTTATAATACTATAAATTATTTTTAAGACAAAAATACTAAAAAAAATATTCTTCTCATAAACTTAATTTCTCTTTTAATTAACTAATATATTAGGGTTTTATTTAATTTCATTTCCTAGTAAATTTAGGTCTAATTTTTATTATTTTAATTAATTATTTTCTTCTAATTAATTAGGTTAAAGCAAAAACCCTTTTCTCTAAAAAATCCAAACAAAATAGTCCATTTACTTTACATTACATCCTTGTATATTCATTCATTTTGTACATTATTCATTTCAATTCTTGTACAACTTCAATATGGTTGTAATAGATAATTAGGCTTTATTTTCTTGCAATCCCCATTTAAATTTGTACACCCCCTCCCACAAAGTATTGTAATAGCTAGTAATTTTAAATTTCGTAATTTATCACTTTATATACAAATGCTAGTAATTAGGGTTTGTATGGAAAGACTAAAACCAATCAATTAGAAAACCCTAATCAAAGACAAAACCAATCATGAAAAATAATACACTTGTACACAAGCACCCCTAGGGTAAAATCCACTTGGTTGCCTTACAAAATGGCCATATTACGCATGTGAGGTATCTTAGCAAAAACAAGCAAAATATAAGATCATAGTCCCTCGATGACGCTATCTATGTTTCCTTTCAAATGATCTTAGTCTCTAAAAAAGAATGCTAAGATACCTTGCAACATTTCTAATCATGGTTATACGATGACCCACGCCCGTCCTGTTTACATCCAAAGATAGGGTTACTTGCCAAATTAATGGTAAGATAACAATGTCAAAGGAAAAAGGAAATGAACATGAAAGACTTTTGAGTAGGTAGAATGTTCCTAGTTACTTGCTCAATTTCAAAACAAAACATCCTTGCTATTTTTAAAACAAACACCTACACTTTCAAAAACATTTTTCAAACTTGAAAACATTTTCAAAAGATCAAGCACTTTGTATACACTCTTACGAACGAGAATCATTACAAAGTTTTCCTAAACGATGGCCTCTTTACAAAATACTTTCAAAAACCACACAAAGCACGATTTCAAACAAAAGTAAGTGATCTAGCAAGTAACTAAGAGCCCATGGAAAACCATGGATGAAAAGGGTACTAATACCTTCCCTTTTCATAATCTACCCCCAGAACTCAAGAAATAATCTCAAAAGTCTTTCCTATTCTTTTTCACCTTTCCTTTTGGATAAACGAAAAGTCGGTGATGACTCTTGATAATCGCAACATTTGCAATCAAACACAAAACACCCAAGTCAGTTCTCCCACCGTATCATAGAACTGGCGACTCTGCTAGGGAAAATTATAAAAGTGGGGTTACCTTAGTGTAGCGGTAGAAATGTGCAAGACTAAGACATTGGATTGACTAGACTTTTTACAAATCATAATAAAAATCGTCACCGCGCTTTATTATTTCCAAAGGAATGGGAAAAGAGCGAATAACCCAAAAAGAGGGGGAAAGATTCATGTTAAGGGGGTTGGTTATGAAAAGGGAAGGTATTAGCACCCTAAATATCTACGGTACTCCGCAGGAACCTCTTTGAAAAATCTGTATATTTTGGCTATAAAAATGTGTTGTATATAAAATGGATGGTGGAGGTGAGAAAAGAAATATTTTTATGATTTTTGCACCCGCCGCGGTTGCGAACCTTTAGTGCCTACGTACCACCTTTCGTGCAATAGGGGATCAGGGTACACGTAGTTCCTCTTTTAAAAATTTGAAACACAAGTGTGTTGGTTAATTTTATGAGATAAGACATCATCGTCATTGTCCGTGTGGAAAACATACTTACTACCCACAATCATGAGAAAGGAGAATTTGCATCATCTCAAAGTGGAGGATATGGCTTGGATTTTAAAATCAATAATGCCTCACTTAACACCCAAGTGTAAAATATCTCACTTCACTATATATTATAGAAGTATAGTTGTTTGCATCACTACAAGGATTGACAAGAGTCTAATCTTTTGAGAAAAAGTTTAAAGATAAAAGCCAAAGTGGCAAAATGGTTTGAAATGAGATTGATTGACTTTTAGTCTTCTTACAAAAAAGGTCAAGGTTTTATTAAATTTATTGAAATTTATTTATGAAAATGTTTCGAAGATGCATAGACCTAAGTCCAAGTTTATTATGAAAATGTTTCAAGTTTCAAAACAAGAAGAGTTTTTTTTAAGGAGGGAGAAGATTTTTGAAATTAAAGAAGATGGGAGGAGAAGAAGAGGCTATCCTAAAGCATAAGGTAAAAGCTAGGGATAAGAACCGTCTAACCAACATGAAGTTGATACTTGACATTATAAGCCAATGTAGAATTCCCATTCTTTGGATTGAAACCAAGCAAGAAAAGATACTAGACCTCTTGAGAGAACCATGCTTTAAGTGTATCAAGTCTTTGAAAAATTGGGCAGAGTAACGGTTGTATACGGGTGAATTCCAGATTACAAACAAAGTATGTAATCACAATAACCTGCACACAAAACAAACAAACAACCCAATGTCTTGAGGTAAACCTCAAGAACTCCAGACAAAATAATGAATTAAGGTCACAAGGTCTCCAAGATAGGCCAAGGTCTCTAATCCTAAGTCCAAGAAGTCCATCACTCCATAATGCAAATGATAGTAACCATGTAGTCCAAGTATCATTAATGATTTTTATGGTTCATGTTGATTATTAGGTGTCTTTAAAAAGAAAGAAAAGCTCAAGTGAGCAAAATAAAAATGACATAAAAGTAAATGCTCAAGTGAGCACAGATGAAAATAGCATGAAATGTAAAATGATAAAAGTAAATGGTACATAAAGCATGAAAATAAAAGCGTAAAGTAAAGTTAATGGTTAGTAATTAGTGGTTAGTTGGATGACCATCTTGAAACTTGCATTTGGAACTCATTAGAGGATTGGTAGAACCAAAGCCTCCACACAACAAGTTGCATTTGCTTTTTGTCAAGTATATCATCCATTTTGGAATTCTCACAAGGCAACATGTAATGATCAACGATGTTTAAGTGATCCGCGTTGACCAAAGGTGTTGTAGATCCATTAGAGGATTGGTAGAACCAAAGCCTCCACACAATGAATCTCAAGGTTATTGGATCAAAGAGATCAAATTAACATACTTGGGCTTGCAATCATAAGTTTGGGCCACGAATGATCATTTATTTGAATCAGGACAAAATTTAGCGCTATGTTAAGCAATCGTAAGTGGACTTATGTAGAAGTCACGCCTATTTTGAGGCTGGTCAATAGCAATCTATGTACTTCATGTTTGGATAAATGATATAGAGATCACCATCCCTTAACATGTAGCACAATTAAAAAAAAGAAAGGGATAAGATAAAGAGGGAGGGAAATGATAAGCTAATTTGGATCACCATTTCAAAATTCTTTCATCTTTAAATTCAACCACTCCTCTAGATGGATTAAAGCACTAAACATATCATTAATCCAAAGCACCAAAAATGAATTAAATAATTCACTCTTAGGTAGATTTTAATTGATGAACATTTATCCAACTTCATCTACATCACAAATTCCATTGAGTTTAAAGACAAATTGGACATTTAAAATTGCAATCCAAACCAACAATCAAAAGGAGTGAGTAGAAAAAGCTTTTTTGGATCAAAGCTGCCCCAAAACAAGGCAAAAAAATGCATTATGTCCTTGTGTAAATCGATTGAACTATTCTGTAAATCGATTTACACAGTACAGTTTTCAAAAATTTGCGTGAAATTGCTTCTGTGCAATCGATTGCACTACAGTGCAAATCGATTGCACACAGTAACAGTAGCAAAAACAGCATTTTAAAAGGGCAATTTCTTGTTCAAACTTTCCATCAAACACCTTATGATCATGGATCCAATTGAGCACGAAAATTCCATCAAATTATGAGAAAATCACACCATTGGAATCACAAAATAATGCTCAATGAATCAATCCCAAAGATCACCAAGAGATCACATTGTGAAAGATGAGTTATCCAACTTACCAAAGGTAGATCTAGAGAATTATCAAAACAACTTCAAGAATTTGCTTCAATTCAACCACAAGAATCAATTGACCAAGCTTGGATGTAGAGAATTGATGGAGAAAAAGTATTTGGACGAAGGTTTAGCTCAAAGATTAGTAAGCTTCAATGCAAAGCTTACTAACTTTTTGAAAATGGAGCTTTAAGTGAATTTGGTAGATGGAGAGAATTGAGAGATTTTTTAGCAAGGTGGATTTGGCTATCAAAAGCTTGAAATTTGAATGAAATGAGAGCTCTATTTATAGAGTTTAGGATTGGGATTAGTGGTAATTTGGTAATTGATTCTTGGAGCCAAAATTTGAATTAATGATAATTCTTTCAAATATTAGAGCCAAAATTTGAATTAATGATAATTCTTCTTTAAAATGAAAAATTGGCACTAAAATTTGAATTAATGATACATCTTTCAAAAGTGAAGGAAAATTGGAGCCAAAAATTTGACAAGCTTGAAATGCTGATTTTTTTTTTCAAATTTTCACGTTGTGCAATCGATTGCACTATAGTGCAAATCAATTTGCACAGTGTATTTTTCCAAAAATTGCACAAAATTCACTTTGTGCAATCGATTGCACTCTAGGAGCAATCTATTGTACAGTGAAAAAAAATTAAAATTTTTAATTCTTTTTCTTTGCAAATAGAGATTTTAGGAAAATAATACCAGAAATCCTTATTTGTCAGATGTTTCAACTTGGTACCTACAAAACAAAAATATACAAAGACAAAGACAAATATTTTTTGTATTTTGATTAGAAGTTAGTCAACAACACATATACAAAATACATAACCAAGGTGCTTGGAGATTCCTCAAGAGAAAACTTAAAGATAGGAGATAGAAAAAGAGGAAGAACCAACCCTAATGTGATCTTGTTATGATCGAGTTGATATGATATGATAGAGGAATCTTAGGGGCAAAAATTAGGGTACAACAGCTGCCCTTATTTAAGTGTCTTCTATCCGGAGATACGGAGGTTAAAAATCTTCGTGTCGACGCGATTGAAGATACTTAAATATAAAACAAGCCCTATTTTTGTCCCTAAGATGCCATGCAATGCTTATGATTATGAATGCAGATGGACAAAACAAAAGAGACGTAAAGGTATCACTGGGGATGCCACAAAAATGAAGAAACAAAGGAGAAACCCCACCAGGAAAATAAATCACTGTTGAGCAAAAGAAAAGACTCTATTGGTGTTAGGCCCAAAGAAGAGATAAAGTAGCATCAGCTATAATATTGAGGAAAAAGTAAAGAATGATAACGATCGACAGATAACTGTGAACTACCAACTCAATGGATGAAGGTAGAAAAGTAATAAGATACCGGCTCACAGATGACGGTGAAATACCAACTCAATAGTTAAAGGTAGAAGATCAAAAAGATACTGACTCACAGATGACGGTGAAATACCAACTCAATAGTTAAAGGTAGAAGATAAAAAAGATACCGACTCACAGATGACGGTGAAATACCAACTCAATAATTAAAGGTAGAAGATCAAAAAGATATCGACTCACAGATGACGGTGAAATACCAACTTAATAGTTAAAGGTAGAGGATAAAGATATACCGACTCACAGATGATGGTAAACTACCAACTTAATAGTTTGAAGGTAGAAGAAAAAGATATACCGACTCACAGATGACAGTAAAATACCAACTCAATAGTTAAAGGTAGAGAGAAAAAAGATACCGACTCATAGATGACGGTGAAATACCAACTCAATAGATGAAGGTAGAGAGAAAATATCATACCACTGCCGTTCACTGACGATGAACTATCAACGTTCACTGATGATAGCAAAAAGATAATATCTCAAGTTTTCCCCAAAATTCTGGTGTTTCACCTCGAACGGGTCTCAACTTCTTCTTTAACCAAGGCACTCTTCCTGGAAAGGGTAATATGCAAACTTATCTCAAATAAAGAGACATCCACTCATTTTCAAGGGGAATTGCAAAGAGAAATGACTTTCTGGGGATAGAAATATGGCTTCCTGGGGAAAGAGATATGACTTCTTGGGGAAAGAGATATGACTTCCTGGGGAAAGAGATATGACTTCCTGGGGAAAGAGATATGACTTCCTGGGGAAATGCCACGTTATTCCTTCTGAGGAGATAAAGTATTCTCGTGCCAAAATAAATGCACATTCTCAAACCAGTGCTCAAAGCTTGCAAAAATCCAAAGTAATAATATTGTTGGGGATCACAGATTCAAACTCGAAATGAACTGGAATGAAACAGGCAACCGTAATACATCCTTTGAGAAACAAACTCAAGAGGGAACATCAAATCCATCCAGACAAAGAGCTGTACAGGAAGGTTGAAGCAAAAATATTCCACGAGGGATAACTCAGTGGGTAAGTTGAAAGAATGTATACTTTCTGCTTAAGGCCGACACTCTATTGGAGAGAGGACAACACAACTCTGTAAAACAGGGTAATATGTCAACAAAATAAAATTGATGAATGCAAATAAGCAATGATTTTCTAAATTCAACTATGTATGATGTATGTATGAATGTATGAGTGATATCGTGCATATGCTGGTAAAAGGATACATAATCAGTACAAACAAACAAAACTGCCTCAGGTACCAACAACATTGGGCTAAACATCAAACAGAGAGATCATTCCAAGAAAGGTAAAAGAAACTGTGGAAACCAAACCTATTGTCTGCCCTAACTTCACTAAGGAGAAACATGATCCAAATGTAGCTAAATTAAACAGATACCGGGATAGAACATCTTTCTTCTGGTTTCATCGGAGAAATCAGTTTTTTTCAAAAGCAACATGCCTACTGAAGATTGCAAGATTAGTCTCAAATAAAGCAGACTGACACCGAGACAACCAAACCTCACTGGGGAATTCAAACCCACTTCCTTGGAGAAAAAACTGCGGATTGAAAACTTTTCATCATGAATACTCATTCCAACAAGAGATACCCTGGTATAGTCTTCAGATATAGGGATATAACATCCTTCTCCAGGCTTCACCGGGGATTATCACATAGACTTCAATGGGGAAACAAAAGTTTTTCACGGTTCGCACTTCTTCTGGATATTGCAAAACTGATCTTGAATAAGGCAGATGGAAACCAAATTGTCAAAACATTCACTAGGGAATTCAAGCCCACTTTGAAGGAAGAAAAACATACGGACTTCACTAATGGAGACCATACTTCCTCATCGAGACCTCTACTGGGGAATTTAGGCCGACTTCAATGGGGAGGCCAAAACCACATCATCGAGGGGAAACCAAGATACGTGCTCCACTGGGGAACCGGAGATACGGTCTTCACTGGGGAAACCGGAGATACGTTCTCCCCTGGGGAAACCGGAGATACGTTCTTCACTGGAGAAACCGGAGATACGTTCTTCACTGGAGATAAGTTCTTCACTGGGGAAACCAGAGATACGTGCTCCACTGGGGAAACCGAAGATACGTGCTCCACTGGGGAAACCGGAGATACGTTCTTCAAGAGTAATTATTGCACCAACTTCTTTGGGGAGAAAGGACTTCTATCAAATAAACGAGGCCTTCATTGGAGAATATTGGATTGAGTCTTCATATCATACAAACCTGTTCCAACAAAAGATGCCCTGGTATAGTCTTCCTAGGAAATCAAGAAGTCAACACTAATGCCAATACTGCAAAAAGAGCGATATCTTTGCACACCGAGGGAATAAAATCTTTCATCATATGAGGGAAAACTTCGCTAGGGAATCTGGGACAGAGGCTTCTGACCATGCAAACCCAAAATTAAAAGCGAACCAAGACTTGGTCGGGGATAATAGGATCACAAACCAAATATTGTACCTTTCACCCACTGGTATCATCTTCAACTATCCGAGAAACACACAAAGATTGCGCATATACCAACAAGATGACTTGAGAGAACCTTCCTGGGGAACCAAGAAGTTAACACTATAGTAAGAAGTCAAAATTATGGGGATTTTAAATCAAACTCAACACTTGGTGAGAGAAAACCCAAAAACTTCACAGTTGTCTCAACACCTCTTAGAAAATATACTGCCCTTGTCTAGCTACTTGGGAAGCATATAACAACAATAATGTCGTAACTGGAGAAAACACTTCTCTACAAGAGATTCCATATCAATAAAAAGGGAGAAAGAAATCCATCAAATGAGAAAAGGCTTCATAGCTCTTTTTAATCTCCGTTTGATCACCACCTGGATGGGTAAAGAATCACACTCAGCTGGAGAAGTCTGCAGCAGGACTGGGAAAAATGGGATTATGAACCCAACATCATAACACAACTTGAGGAAGGTTCTCAGCTTGGGGTAGACATAATAACTATCTTGACGAAATCTGGATATGCCCTTGGAAACCAATATGGTGTCTCAAGCTTACCATGTTGATCAAAGTAACTTTCGTAACTTTCCCTTGGCTGCATGCTTTTAAGATAACCTTTCTGATCAAATGGCTTTCATAGATTTGTAGAATCTTGACGTAACTGCCCTAGATTGGCTGAATGTTGCATCCTCTTTGCTCCACAACTCTTCCCGGCAACATGCCTTTTGCTTATACTCAAATGTAAACTTTCATGATATCAAGCAGTTGTTTTACAAGCAGAAAATGTTTATTCTAAGAATGAAAAATATAATGCAACAATTATGTAAGTCTTAAAGATTTTATTTGAAAAGATGTCGCAAAACCCTGTGAACGAATCACTAGCCAGGATGCGACATGGATTTTTGTATGAAAGATAACAAAAGCAATATGATAGCAATCACAATAATTTAGCAAAATTAATGGGAGTCAGGAAACACTATTTCATTGGAGTATGCTTTCGAAATAAACCCTGTTTCAATTAGGACTTTTGAGGGTTGTAACATGGCCTGGTTCACGATTTTAGAAAAAAGATTTAAGGCTCAAAAATATTTGGTGCCCACCTCCTTCAGTCCTAAGTTCAGTTAACTTGACACGAACATTCATCTCTCAAAAGAAGTTTCGAGATGGTTGAGGAATCAAACAAGGTTTTCTTTGGACATGCAAGTCACTCATTTCTGCTTCTTTTGGGTTTCTTGTCACGCGACTCTGTTCTTTGCTAATGATTTCACATTGTAATCCTTTATCACATTTTAGGATTTCCATTTCTTCCTTGCCTTCGGGACAAATTCCTTTTGACTTTGACTCTGAAGTGCAGCGGGATGCCCTGACTTTTGCCTAAGCGACTTGTTTTTTCAAGTTCCGACTTAGCGGAGCTTTTTGTCTCTTTCTTTTTCATCATATTTTTTTATTCATATCATTTTTTCTTTTTCTTTTTGAACATGTCGCGTGACTTCAAGTCATTTGTGACTTGCCGAAAGAATCGTGACTGCCCTATTTATGGGTAGATAAAAGATAACCATTGTTGTATCATCATCTGTTGATCCCCTGATATGTGAGAGATACCCATTGGGATAACATCTTCTTTTGATGCACACTACTGATATGCGGAGGTTAAACATTGCGGTTTTGAATTCCCTCAACCTCTTGAAGGATAACCATTATTGTATCCTTAGATGCGCACTCTTGATGAGTTCTGAATGCTCGATCAAATTAACTGAACACTACTCTACCCCAGGTTTTTAAAAAAAGAGGGTTTTTTCTGAATAGAAAAAGAAACTCCTACTTCAAGGCTCAAAGGGGTTAACGAGGGTTTCACTCCCTTATATCTCCGGTGTTTGAGGATTTGAAACAATGCCTGTACATCGTCAACAGGGTTTTATCCAAAAGCATACAAACAGAAAATTTGTGTTTTAATATCATCATCCTCCCTCCAATCTCTGCCTAGGCAAGAGAATGGGTAACAAGTTGGTATCATAAAGCAATTTAAAATTTAAAACAAATACGAGTGAAACGAATGAATTTCTTCAAGACAAACATACTCATTGTATTAAGATTAAACGTTCAAATGCAAACAAGTTCTTACATGAAAACAGTGCAATGATAAACAAGAAAAATTACAAATGAGAAAGCAGTAAAAATGCTAATAAATTGAGAAGGCTAATCATCCTTAAACTCCAGGGCATTCTTCAATCACCTTTATCCTTCGGCAAAGACTTGACTTGAACTTCAAGACAAATATCCTTAAACGACAAGATACCACTTCGGACCAACTTCTGAACTTCAATTTTCAATGGATAAAAATTTTCAATGGATAAAAATTTTCAATGCTATGCCTCGGGGCTCCCTGATAAAAGGCACAAGTCAAATCAGCTTTGTAGTACCACGACATCTTCGCAGGGACCTTTAGTGGAAGTTGGGTATGAACCAAATTTCTCTGTATCAGGATGGGAAACAATTCTGTATAGGTCGTTGGGATTGGATCAAACTGATTTTTCCTCTAATCATGAACTTGCTGATTCTGTTGACAAACTGGAGCAACAAGAGGTAAGTTGAACACAGGGATGACAGGAGGAACATGTTGATTCTGACGATAATTGTTTCTTCCTCTGGTTCTCTTCTTAGAAAAGTTATTATCAAACTTCTTCACACCACTAGCTGAGACACCATCTTCAGATGAACACCCCTTTTGGACATCCTCTTATGGAGGCACTCCCACATTTACTTTTTCAGGGAAGTCATTGGACGCATTGACCATCACCTTCTCATGAAAGAATGATCTCAGTTTCTGTGAACACCTTTGCCATCTCTTTTTCCTTCCTAGAAGGATTGACTTGGGCAACAACCAAAGTTTTAACCAAAGCAGTTAGATACTCCATGCCAGCCTTCAAAGTAGTTACCTCTTTGCGGAGTTCAAAGATCTCTTTCTTAATGTTTTCCATATCCTCTTTGAAATTAGCCTGAGTGTTGTAGTGATGAGTCAGCTTGCTGAGTGAAGTAAAGAAGCTGGGTAAGACACCTGGATATGCGTAACAAATGCAAGAAATATGTGCAATATGATGCATGATATGCAATGCACATGGTTTTATTTTATTTAACATTTCAAGGGATTTATGGTTTATAGACACGTTGCCAACATCCAAGTAATAAGGCTTTTATTTCTCTTTCCAGAATCCATGGTTTAAAAGTACCTGAGATATTCACAAATAGTCAACCTTTAAATCCCTTGAAATATTGTTTTTTTCAAAAGATGCTTATGAGTGCATGGATGCATGATGCAACAATCACGCACAAGATCACACATATAGGGTTCATAGGTTCAACGTCACGAGCATGAGGTCGAAGGTACTACCCATAAGGTATTGGTCTAAAAAGTTATCACCTACCGAACAAGGTTCTAGAGGTTCCCAGAGTCTACATCCTTCCTTCGGATATTACCAACTTCCCAATTAACTCGGTAATTAGTAATATTCTCAAGAAAGACTCGTCCAAGCGTAGTATCGCGTGACAATTACTTCCAGATTACTCCGTTATAGCTTCCGCACTACACCTAAAAGGCCAAGAGGGGTTAGGTAATCTACGGTCCTCAGCTTAGGCAGGCTCCCAGGTCGAAAGCAGTACGTCTTCCCGATTACTCGGTAAACGACACTACAGTCAAAGGGGCCTCCACTGAGTGGGGTATCTCATGCCTCCTTTTTTGGGATTACTCCCTCAAAGTTAACATGACTATACCGCCCGTCCTATCTTAAAGTTTGCCCAAGTCCGGGTATAGGACTTATGAGTAATCACCAAGCACCCTGTAAACCAGGAAAATCCAGACAAACATATATACAAAATATAACACATAAACAACAATAGCACATATACAGATATAAACAAAGATAGGTTTAACCCACTTAGGGATGGACCAGCAAGAGGTCAATCTTTCCCCAGTGAAGTCGCCATTTTTCTGTAGCGGTAGAAATGTGCAAGACTAAGCCATTGGATTGACTAGACTTTTTACAAATCAAAATAAAAATCGCCACCGCGCTTTATTGTTTCCAAAGGAATGGGAAAAGAGCGAATAACCCAAAAAGAGGGGGAAAGATTCAAGGTAAGGGGGTTGGTTATGCAAAAGGAAGGTATTATCACCCTAAACATCTACGGTACTCCGCAGGAACCTCTTTGAAAAATCTATATATTTTGGCTATAAAAATGTGTTGTATATAAAATGGATGGTGGAGGTGAGAAAAGAAATATTTTTATGATTTTTGCACCCGCCGCGGTTGCGAACCTTTAGTGCCTACGTACCACCTTTCTTGCAATAGGTGATCAGGGTACACGTAGTTCCTCTTTTAAAAATTTGAAACACAAGTGTGTTGGTTAATTTTATGAGATAAGACATCATCATCATTGTCCGTGTGGAAAACATACTTACTACCCACAATCATGAGAAAGGAGAATTTTCATCATCTCAAAGTGGAGGATATGGCTTGGATTTTAAAATCAACAATGCCTCACTCAACACCCAAGTGGAAAATATCTCACTTCACTATATATTGTAGAAGTATAGTTGTTTGCATCACTACAAGGATTGACAAGAGTCTAATCTTTTGAGAAAAAGTTTAAAGATAAAAGCCAAAGTGGCAAAATGGTTTGAAATGAGATTGATTGACTTTTAGTCTTCTTAAAAAAAAGGTCAAGGTATTATTAAATTTATTGAAATTTATTTATGAAAATGTTTCGAAGATGCATGGACCTAATTCCAAGTTTATTATGAAAATGTTTCAAGTTTCAAAACAAGAAGAGTTTTTTTAAAGGAGGGAGAAGATTTTTGAAATTAAAGAAGATGGGAGGAGAAGAAGAGGCTATCCTAAAGCATAAGGTAAAAGCTAGGGATAAGAACCGTCTAACCAACATGAAGTCGATACTTGACATTATAAGCCAATGTAGAATTCCCATTCTTTGGATTGAAACCAAGTAAGAAAAGATACTAGACCTCTTGAGAGAACCATGCTTTAAGTGTATCAAGTCTTTGAAAAATTGGGCAGAGTAACGGCTGTATACGGGTGAATTCCAGATTACAAACAAAGTATGTAATCACAATAACCTGCACACAAAACAAACAAACAACCCAATGTCTTGAGGTAAACCTCAAGAAATCCAGACAAAATAATGAATTAAGGTCACAAGATCTCCAAGATAGGCCAAGGTCTCTAATCCTAAGTCCAAGAAGTCCATCACTCCATAATGCAAATGATAGTAACCATGTAGTCCAAGTATCATTAATGATTTTTATGGTTCATGTTGATTATTAGGTGTCTTTAAAAAGAAAGAAAAGCTCAAGTGAGCAAAATAAAAATGACATAAAAGTAAATGCTCAAGTGAGCAAAGATGAAAATAGCATGAAATGTAAAATGATAAAAGTAAATGGTACATAAAGCATGAAAATAAAAGCGTAAAGTAAAGTTAATTGTTAGTAATTAGTGGTTAGTTGGATGACCATCTTGAAACTTGCATTTGGAACTCATTAGAGGATTGGTAGAACCAAAGCCTCCACACGACAAGTTGCATTTGCTTTTTGTCAAGTATATCATCCATTTTGGAATTCTCACAAGGCAACATGTAATGATCAAGGATGTTTAAGTGATCCGCGTTGACCAAAGGTGTTGTAGATCCATTAGAGGATTGGTAGAACCAAAGCCTCCACACAATGAATCTCAAGGTTATTGGATCAAAGAGATCAAATTAACATACTTGGGCTTGCAATCATAAGTTTGGGCCACGAATGATCATTTATTCGAATCGGGACAAAATTTAGCGCTATGTTAAGCAATCGTAAGTGGACTTATGTAGAAGTCACACATATTTTGAGGCCGGTCAATAGCAATCTATGTACTTCATGTTTGGATAAATGATATAGAGATCACCATCCCTTAACATGTAGCACAATTAAAAAAAGAAAGGGATAAGATAAAGAGGGAGGGAAATGATAAGCTAATTTGGATCACCATTTCAAAATTCTTTCATCTTTAAATTCAACCACTCCTCTAGATGGATTAAAGCACTAAACATATCATTAATCCAAAGTACCAAAAATGAATTAAATAATTCACTCTTAGGTAGATTTGAATTGATGAACATTTATCCAACTTCATCTACATCACAAAGTCCATTGAGTTTAAAGACAAATTGGACATTTAAAATTGCAATCCAAACCAACAATCAAAAGGAGTGAGTAGAAAAAGCATTTTGGATCAAAGCTGCCCCAAAACAAGGCAAAAAAAGCATTATATCCTTGTGTAAATCGATTGAACTATTGTGTAAATCAATTTACACAGTACAGTTTTCAAAAATATGCGTGAAATTGCTTCTGTGCAATTGATTGCACTACAGTGCAAATCGATTGCACACAGTAGCAGTAGCAAAAACAACATTTTAAAAGGGCAATTTCTTGTTCAAACTTTCCATCAAACACCTTATGATCATGGATCCAATTGAGCACGAAAATTCCATCAAATTATGAGAAAATAACACCATTAGAATCACAAAATAATGCTCAATGAATCAATCCCAAAGATCACCAAGAGATCACATTGTGAAAGATGAATTATCCAACTTACCAAAGGTAGATCTAGAGAATTATCAAAACAACTTCAAGAATTTGCTTCAATTCAACCACAAGAATCAATTGACCAAGCTTGGATGTAGAGAATTGATGGAGAAAAAGTGTTTGGATGAAGGTTTAGCTCAAAGATTAGTAAGCTTCAATGCAAAGCTTACTAACTTTTTGAAAATGGAGCTTTGAGTGAATTTGGTAGATTGAGAGAATTGAGAGATTTTTTAGCAAGGTGGATTTGGCTATCAAAAGCTTGAAATTTGAATGAAAAGAGAGCTCTATTTATAGAGTTTAGGATTGGGATTAGTGGTAATTTGGTAATTGATTCTTGGACCCAAAATTTGAATTAATGATAATTCTTTCAAATATTAGAGCCAAAATTTGAATTAATGATAATTCTTCTTAAAAATGAAAAATTGGCACTAAAATTTGAATTAATGATACATCTTTCAAAAGTGAAGGAAAATTGGAGCCAAAAATTTGACAAGCTTGAAATGCTGATTTTTTTTCAAATTTTCACGCTGTGCAATCGATTGCACTATAGTGCAAATCGATTTGCACAGTGTATTTTTCCAAAAATTGCATAAAATTCACTTTGTGCAATCGATTGCACTCTAGGAGCAATCGATTGTACAGTGAAAAAAAATGAAATTATTTAATTCTTTTTCTTTGCAAATAGAGATTTTAGGAAAATAATACCAGAAATCCTTATTTGTCAGATGCTTCAACTTGGTACCTACAAAACAAAAATATACAAAGACAAAGACAAATATTTTTTGTATTTTGATTAGAAGTTAGTCAACAACACATATACAAAATACACAACCAAGGTGGTTGGAGATTCCTCAAGAGAAAACTTAAAGATAGGAGATAGAAAAAGAGGAAGAACCAACCCTAATGTGATCTTGTTATGATCGAGTTGATATGATATGATAGAGGAATCTTAGGGGCAAAAATTGGGGTACAACACTTAGGGTTAGATCACATTTACTTGCTTTATTTGTTTGACTTATATGCTTTACATTATGGTTCTTTGTTTGGGTTTGAATCCTCTACCCGGATTTGGGATACCTTATAGGTAAGTAGCAATACATTGTGGAATATGTGCGGGGTATACCGACATGGTCTAAGAAATAGCTACGTTAGTGCGACATATTTGTGGGTACCAGTAGACCTTGAGTTAATCAAGGAGAATACGGGGCCACTGAGTGATGTCATGAAGCACTAATGAACTTTTAGAACCTTTACTTGACCAACTTGGCCTTTAGGATGTAGTGAGATGACCGGCTTTGGTGCAGTACGAAGTTGGTAGATACTCGATACTACACTCATTGAGGTTTGGTTTTTTGGGATATTTAGGTCGCTATTAAAGAGGCTTGTGCTGAAACAATGACCAAAGAAATAAACCAGTGACATTGAGCTCCTTAGAACCCGGTTACTATTGCTAGGACAGGTTTGAGCCAACTAAACTTCAAGAGGGTATTTACCTATGAGACTCCATGCAAGCCTAAACCTAAGGATTTGTTTGCTTTATTTGTGTATATTTACTTGTACATAACATCATAAACATAATAATATCATATTCATTCACTAACCATTTCAAGGATCTTTGGATTTATCTTTGTTCTGTTTTGTAGGACATGGATTCTACTCGCAAGAAAACCATTCAAGTCAGTCTTGTAAGGATCTCTCCACAACTTAAAGAACTAGCTTCAAGGATTCCTGAAAACTCTCCATTTATCGAAAGACATGGTCGCCTACTAAACTTTGTCACCTCCAACACTGATGAAGACATGATGACGGTGCTCTTTCAGTTCTTTGATCCTTTACACTATTGCTTCACATTTCCTGATTATCAACTTGTGCCAAATTTGGAAGAATTCTCCCAACTCTTGAGGATTCCCATTCTCAATCAACTATCTTTCAACGGTACGAAAAAATATCCAAAGCCAGAAGATATTGCTCAAGCTCTACACTTGCAATCATCTGATATCACAACTAATTAAGAAACAAGGAGTGGTGTCAAGGGTTTCCTAGCAAAGTTCTTGTTTGGGAAAGCCCAAAGCTATTGGAACTCTTTCGATTTGCAAGCTTTTGAGGAAATTGTGGCTCTCCTCATCTATGGGATGGTTTTATTTCCAAATCCTGACCAGTTCATAGAAATTTCTTGTTTGAGAAAGCCCAAAGCTATTGGAACTCTTTGGATTTGCAAGCTTTTGAGGAAATTGTGGCTCTCCTCATGTATGGGATGGTTTTATTTCCAAATCCTGACCAGCTCATAGATGTGAACGCCATCAAAATCTTCATGTCCCACAACCCAGTGCCTACTTTGCTAGGGGACATCCTACATTCTTTTCACACTCTCACTATGAGGAAAAGAGGTATCCTTATGTGTTGTACTCCTATTTTGGCAAGATGGTTTATTTCGCATCTTCCCCAATCTGTATTAAAGAACGATCAAGGTTCAAGGTGGTCACATAGGTTGATGACGCTCAAACATTCAGACATTTATTAGTGTGATACAGTGGCAGAACCGACTGTTTTTACTGGTTTGCATTTTGTATTCGTAAATGTCGCGGTAAGCAAGAGTCGCCACCAACTTTTATTTCATCCAACAAAGGAAAAGTAAAAAGAACAGAAAAAACCTTTTTTGAGATGTTTCTGAGTACGGGGGGTAGACTATAGAAAAGGGAAGGTGTTAGCACCCTTTCTATCCATGGTTTTCCATGGGCTCTTAGGTACTTTACTCATTTTTTAAATTGCTTGTGTATGCTTATTTTGAAAAGTTTTACTTCGTGATAATCCTTGTATCGGTCCTCAAGAGTCTGACGAAGTTGTTTTGAAAATTGTTTTTGAAAAGTGTTTGTGTGAAAAAATTTGTTTGAGCAAGTACCTAGGAGCTAATCTACCTACTCGGGAAAAAAAAGTCTGTTCGTTTTCCTTTAGACTGTGCTATCCTATTATTAAGGAATAAGTAGCACCGTCATTGGAATTTTAAGGGACGTTCGAAGGTACAAGTACGGTCACAAAAGCAATGTTAGGAAATTTTAGTAATCATCCTAAAGCCTTAAAGATCTTTTTCCGAGGCAACATCCGAATGGGTCATTTTAGATCTTTTGGGACTAGAGGACGACCACTAAGATTCCCTATAATTCATGACCGTTTATCGAAGGCAACCGGAGTGGAGTAAACCCTAAGAGTGAGCATGTGCAAGTGTGTTCTTTTCAGTTTATTTATCTTTGCACATTTAGGGTTTTCTACTGTTTTAATTTCAATTTGTCTTTCCATACAATCCTATTAACATACATCTAAGCAGTTTATAGTTTGCGAAATTAAAATGCGAGAAATTAAAGTCCTAACTATTACAAGGCTTTCACAGATACATAATTATTTTGACTGTAAATAAAGGTGCAGAAATTTAAAACCCTAATTACTATTACAAACCCGGAACAGTTGCAATAATAGAAAAAAGAAAATTAAAGGCACGCATCAAATTAAATGCGAGAAATAATTGGAAAACGTAAAAATATAATTGAGAAAATATTTAGGTTATTTTTTTAGAAAAATTAGGTTATGTACAACATTAAACCCTAATTCTAGTTGATTTTAATTATACAAAACAAGAATTAAATTGCCTTAATTTAATTAAACTAACTAATTAATAAAATATTTTTATAAAAAAATGATTTTATGATGTTTTTATGATTTTTTGATTAAATAAAAAAACATGATTTTTGGTGTTATTTGAAAAAGGAAATAATTAATAAATAAATAAAAAGGAATTGAAATAAAAAAAGAATAGAATTGGGCCTGATATGATGAGCAATTATGGGGGGGGGGTGTTTCTGAATTTGTGCCAAGCCCATGAATTTTGAGCCCATTCCTACGCCTGATTCTGTGCAGCCACGTTTAGAGAATGCACCATGGTCCTTCCTTGGTTTGAGCATTGGATCTGTGTTGGTAGTGATCCAGTGGATGGATTTTGAGACCACACGGTAGGCGCTTGGAACGTGTATACATGTAATCTGCAAATGAACGTTAAGAAAATAAAGAAAACACGGGGACCTGGGATCGAACCCAGGTCCTCTCCACTATCCAACGCACGCTTCACCACTGGGCAATATTGTTCAGTTGTCAATATAATAAGATTAAATAATAATAATATACAAAACAAAGGTGAATAAACTAAAAAACACGCATAATTCAAACAAGCCAATAGTGTTATGCCAAATCATCATCTTCTTCTCATGTTCGTCGTCTTAGGCCAATACCTTTTACCTACGGACAGAACTCCATAGCCATAGCCCTGCAAGCTTCAAAAATCCATAAATCGCATGATAAATTAATTCTAGCTATACCAATCAACTCGTCTTGATCTCAAGAGTACCATGGCACCATTTTCTTGGCCTAATTTTACCTGTACAGAGAAGTCTTAAAATGGCTTCTTAAACCCTAGCCATGGCAATTAGCGAAACAGTCATCAAAACTCAAAATTAATTGAACCAAAACATTCTAAATGATGATACAAACACAATGCCATGCTTAAGAGTGGTTAATCATGCGTAAATTGTAAAATCAAAATCAAGCTTGTATGTGCAAACCGTGGGTTTACCAAGAGCGATTGTGGGCTTGGGAAGGCTTACAAACGATCGTATTAGCTTCGGGAGATGTCCAGGAAGCGATTAGAAGCTTTGAATGGCCTTGAATCGTCCCCTAGGTTAGAAATCAGATCCACACTTTTTGTCCAATTTTTGAGTTTTCTTCTTCAGCTCTCACGACTGCAACCCCTATTCTTTTGGCTTGTGTATGTTCTATATATGCAGTGTGATGAATTAGGGCAACAAAAACAACTTGAATCTTTTCCAATCATGGAAATTGAATGTGATTTGTTTGCTATATGATATCTTTCCAAAACCATCCTAATCATGCTATTTTTGCCTCAATTTGCCTTGATTTGATTTGATCTAATTAGGCCAGCTTAATTAGATTTGATTCTAACAAAAATCATATCAAAAAATCAATCTTTTATATTTTTTGTCATTTATTTGATTTAATTTGACTTTTAAATAATGAAAATAAAAATAAAATAAATAAATAGAAAAGATAATATATGGATGCTTATTTGGGTCGTGAACCATGTCTTCAACAAGATACAATCATGAAAAGCAAGGCCCATTTGACAAAAATACACTTTTGAGCATATTTGACTTTTGGCAATTATCCAAAAATGGACAACTTTGACAATGCATATCTCTTCCAATTTTAACCCTAGGAAGGTGTTCTTGGACTTTTTTGAAATCTTAGGATGTCCCCTAAACAACACTTTTGTTTTCATCTCAATTGGATCTTCCATGTTCATGTAAGAAGCTTTGACCCAAAAGGTATTTTTGTTGACTTTTCAAAAGGACCTATAATGTAGAAATTCATATCTTTTTATGAGGGCATTTTTTGAACTTTAGGGATGAAGATTAGTTGTAGGAAATTGGATTCTATTCAAAATGAGTCTTGGATGAGAAATTTCTGATAAAGTATGAGAAAGTTATGCTTGGTCAAAGTTTGGTTGACTTTTCTTGAGAAACCCTAATTTAGCAACTTTTGAGTTTTGATTAATTAGGAGAATTCCTTGAGGAATCATGATCAACCTTTGATAAAATGATTAATATCACTTAAAAATGTTTATTTTGACAAAAAAATATTGAAGTTTGACTGCATGTGGGCCACAATTGACTTTTGACCTAATACAGTTGATTTTCAAGCATCTGAGTAGTTGATTGAGCAAACTTCTTGTGTAAGGCATGCAACTTGACATAGATGATCTTGAGAAAATATTAGGATAATGGAAAAGATTTGAGGCCTTTGGATCTCACCCATCTTGATAAAAAGGGAAACCCTAGTTTGAGGTTCATTGCTTTAGGAGAGAGTTTGTCTGGACAATCCTTGGGCATCCTTGAGCAAGTTAAGGATTTCAATGAGCATATGTTGAGTAAAATGGGAGGGCAAATTTTAGGGTACAACAATTGGTGTTCCCGATCCTTAGAGAATGTTACTATTATCTACCATTATGGAGAATTCCCTAATGTCCCTTTACTTGGCATTAGGGGAGGTATCACCTACAACCCATGCTTAGCCTTAAGACAGTTTGGTTATGCCCGAAGGGATGGCCCACATGACATGCTCATTCAAGGTTTGGTATTCGACAATGAAAGGGATGATCAAGGTCATCGCCAGAGATTTATCCGAGCTTGGAGGATGTTGAACAATGTAGATAGTAAGACATTGGGGCATAAGAATTCCATCTCTCTTGAGCCTTACCTCAAATGGGTATGAACTCGTGCTTAGAGTCTTATGATGCCTTATCCCTCCATTCTCCCAGTAATCATCGAGCCTGTTATGGAGGGAGATGTTCCATACATTATCCTGCATCCTGACATGCCTACCTCTCTTGAAGACTTACAAAGAGATTGGATACAACTCAAGGGGGAGCGAGACACGTTCGAAGCCCAATTCTACGCTAGCGAGAAGAAGGTTTTGGAACTCACTAAGAAACTTCATGAGGAGTGGACTCTGAATGCCTACATTTCACCAAAGAGGATGCGTACAACCCTTTTATCTTATATTTTTTGTATTGTTTTGCCCAAAGAGGCACTGATGTACTCAAGCTTTAATTTATTAATATAACATGTGTTTCCTTTTTGTCTAAAACAAATTTGAATCTTTAAAATCCTTGAAATCATTGCATATGCATCTACCATTCATCATAACATAAGCAGGCTTCTTGCAACAAGTCTCCTCATCTTTCTACTGTTTATTTCAGTAAGATTGATCTCGAGCAGACGGTGAATTACCTCCAAGCACAAAATGTTCAGTTTCAACAGATGTTCTTAACTCTATCCAAAGGACAGGAAGAGTTGAAGACCTTGTTGGTTGAAGAGAAGAAAAAGAAAACAAAGAAAATAACTGGAGTTCTAAATATGGGAAGAAGATTCCAAGGACGGGCAAGAAGGACCCTAGACTTTGCAACGTCATCCGGTGAGAAAGACAATCAAGATGGGAAAGGCAAGGAAGCAGTTGTCCAGCCAGATTCAGAAGAGGAAGAGGAAGAAGAAGATTATTCTGAAGAACAATATCCTTCGACCGACGACAAGTATAAGCATCTGGAGGAACGGTTAAGTGCAATGGAAATTCAAAAAGTGCCTGGATTGGACTTTGAGGAATTGGTTTTAGTATCCAGGATTGTCATCCCTCCAAAATTCAAGGCACCGGCATTCGCCAAATATGATGGAGTTTCATGTCCCAAAATGCATCTACGGTCCTTAGTGAGGAAAATACAACCTCACACTGCTGACAAGGATTTATGGGTACATTTCTTCAAAGACATCCTGTCTGGAACTCAACTTTATTGGTTTTATCATTTATAAAGAGCCAATGTTCATAGCTGGGAAGATCTGGCCGCTGCCTTTTATAAACAATACCAATACAACGTTGATCTTGCTCTCACTTGTACTCAACTCTAGAGTATGGCCATGGTTTCAATGTCATTACTGCCCCTATGCCCAAGCACGGCTGTGATGTCAATGTCGTTGAAGAAGATATGTTTGTTACTTAAATTGATGAACTTGTGACCCCACTCCCGACTATCAAAAAGAACTTATTAAATGTTGGTGTTTTTCCAGGATGTGATAAAAGTTATCGTTTCTGTTTTTCCCCACCAACTAGCTGTCATTTATTAAAAGAAGGCATTCAATGCCTAATAGATAACAAGGAGATTTTATTCAAAAAAACTTCTATTCCAACTGTTTCTTATAATGATGTTTCCATCGTGACCATTTCCGCCAATTCTTCCAGAGTCTCCACCAAAAGACCCGTTAGAATTACATCAGTTCCTAAAGTAGCTCCATTGATAATTACAATGCCTGGACCAATCCCGTATTCGTCAGACAAAACCGTCCCATGGAATTATGGAGGTGATGTCTACTACCACGGTATCAAGCAAGATTGGCCAGCTGCTAAAGATTCAAGTTCTGAGAAAGTTGACTCTGATATCAGTAACATCACATGGACTAGCAAGATAACCCGGAGTGGAAGGGTATTCTCTCCAAAAATTGCTCCTCCAAAATCTATTTCTGGACCTATAATCATTCTTGTTGTTGTTGCTCCTACAAAGACTATTCCCAATCCTACAATCATCTCTGCTAATACTCTTGTTGACAAAACTGTTGCAGTCCCTGTTATCACCCCTACTGACATTCCTGCTGCTGAGTCAACCGAGACTCGAGGTAAAGGTATTCTCGTTGAGCTTGTCCGGATGAAGGCACAATCAATATCTATCCCTGAGACCTCCCGAAAAGAGATGGAGGAAATTCTAAAGATTATAAAAAGAAGCGACTACAATGTAGTTGAACAACTGGGGCAAACTCCATAAAAAATTTCCATGTTGGCTTTATTGTTATGTTCCGAGGCTCATGCAAAGGCCTTGGTAAAATTCCTTTAAGCTGTCCATGTACCCCAAGAAACATCTTCCGATCAGTTCCAAGACCGCGTAGCCAGCTTGACTGCAGATAATGGTTTAGGTTTTTCGGATGCTGATTTAATGCCAAGGGGGAGGAAACATAACGAGGCATTGCATGTCTCAACCGAATGCAAGGGCACGACATTGGCTCAGGTCCTGGTTGACACCGGTTCTTCTATGAATGTGTTGCCTAAAAAGGCTCTTGATAGGCTTTACTGTGAAGGATTGACATTGAAACTGAGCAATGTAGTAGTGAGAGCCTTCGACGGCTCAAAAAGGATGGTGCATGGGGAAGTGGACATCCCCATAAAAGTTGGACCCCAAACATTTGATTTATCTTTTTATCTAATGGATATTCACCCTTCATATTCCTGCTTATTAGGTTGACCGTGGATTCATAATGCTGGTGTTGTTACCTCTATGTTACATCAAATACTGGAGTATCCAATTCAAGGGAAAATTATCACTGTTCATGGAGAAGAAGAGTATATGGTCAGTCATCTAAATTCCTTCAGATATATGCAAGTAGATGGTGAATTTATTGAAACTCCATTTCATCACTTTGAAGAAGTCCCGCAAATTATGGCAGTAACCAAGGCTGTTTCTCAAGTCCCAAAAATTACAAGGCCTCCGCTCAAAATGTCGTCTTTGAATGATGCAAGGCAGTGATAGAAGAAGGTGGGTTCACTATTTGGGGCCAACTCCCAGATATCCCATACAAATCTGACAAATTTGGTTTGGGTTTCACTTCAGGAGCCCAGAAAGTTGTATGTCGTGCTTGTGCCGGAGGACCACCCTTGAAGATCAGCAACCATGAAGTCAACACCGTGGAGGATGATGAAGACAGTTATGACCTGGAGCATTGGATTTTTCCAACTGTCAACGGAGGGCTCGGCAACTGGGAAGCTAGAGATTTTTCCCCGATCACTTTTATCCCACAGTAATTTGTCTTTAAATTTTGTCGGATCTGTAATATTAAACAATTCAGACTCTTAAAACCTTGTGTCTTACCCGAGGCACAATGGTCCATTTGTAAGGGTTATTATCTCATTTCCATATGACATCAATGAATCATGGATGTTTTTGAATAAAAACTTTATGCTCATTGTTTTTATTTTTACATTTTCCTTCCTTTCTGTGATACGGTGGCAGAACCGACTGTTTAATACTGGTTTGCGTTTTGCGTTTTGTGTTTACAAAATGTCACGGTAAGTAAGAGTCGCCACCGACTTTTATTTCATTCAACCGGAAAGGAAAAAAGTACAAAAAAAATCCTTTTTTGAGATATTCTGAGTACGGGGGATAGATTATAGAAAGGGAAGGTGTTAGCACCCTTTCTATTTGTAGTTATCTACAGACTCTTAGGTGCTTGCTCATTTTTAAATTGCTTGTGTTTGTATGCTTTGTTTTTGGAAATGTTTTACTTCGTGATAACCCTTGTATCAGTCCTCAAAGGTGTGACGAATTTGTTTTGAAAATTTGTTTGAAAAGTGTAAGTGTGAAAAGTTTTGATTTGAGCAAGTACCTACTAGCATCTACCTACTCGAAAAAAGATTGTTTCTATTCTCGTTTCCTTTAGACAACATTATCCCACTATTAAGGAGTACGTAGTACTGTCGTTGGAGTTTGAGGGATTTTCAAAAGGGACGTACGATCACTAAAGCAATGTTAGGACATCTTAGTAATAACCCTAGTGTCTTAAGATCATATTCGAGGCAACATTTCAGAGGCAATATTTCTGAGGCAACATTCGAACGGGACATTTGATCTTATTAGACAGGAGGGCAACCACTAAGACACCCTATACTTAATGATCGTTTACCGAAGGCAACCGAAGTGAGAGTATACCCTAAGAGTGATATGTGCGAGTGATTTGTTTCAATTATTTATCTTTGCACATTAGGGTTTTCTAACTGGATTAAGTTGTCATGCATTCTTGTCATACAATCCTATTAGCATACATCTAAACAGTCGAATATTTGCGAGAATTAAAATATGAGAAAGTAAATCTACGCTATTACAAGGCTTTGGGGAGGGAAAATTAATTACATAGCCAAAAAACTCAGAAAAAGCGATAAATAAAAGGTCCTAGATTAAACTATTACAAACCATGAGCATTTACAGGTATAAATAATATATCGCGCGCGATGATTTAAATTCGGGTAACTAGGGTTTTGACCCTTGCCTAAACCTAATTGTGATTAGTTAAAAAATGTTTTGGTCGTGTTTTGTTATTTAAGAAAATAGAGAAATTATTACATAAAAAAAGGGCCTAATTCTAATTAATTTTAATCTAAGAAAAATAAATTAATTTATTCTAAACCTATTTTTTGTATTTTTATTTATTTGAGAAAAAGAGCAAAATAACATTAAAAGTTAACCTAATTTCTATTTTGATTTTATTTATGAAAAAATAAATTACAACTTTTCTAAGTTAAACCTAAATTCAATTAATTTTGATAATAATACAAAAAAAAAAGACTAATCCTAATTTTGGTGAATTGTTGATTTTATATTTATTTTTTTGTGAAAAATAAATTAATTTGTAAATTAAATAAATAAAGGAAATTAAAATAAAAAAAGATAAAGAAAAAGAAATAAAAAAGATTAGAAATGGGCCTGATGCTGTTCAGCAATTGAGGGGGGTTGGAATATAAATTTCTGGGCCCAAATGGCTAAGGCCTTTTTGACTTCGCCCCAATCCAGTGTGCATGCTTGACTGAGGCGCATGGTTTTCCTCCCATGGTGGTATGTTGATCTAGGGGCATTGATGAATTAGAGGGCCATATCCTGATGGTGCACGGTGAGCATCTTGACTTGCAAAGCGTTGGATTACCTGTTAAAAAATATTAAGAATGAAGGTTGGGACTTGGGAATCGAACCCAGGTCCTTAGGCATTTTCCAAGGCACGCTTACCATCTACGCTGCATGTGTTATTTGTATATATGATAAAAACAAAAGATAATATATGGATAACAATGAAAAGCATGCTAAATTCAAATGGCCCAACCAAGGGATGACACGCATCATCATCTACCTCCCAACCGTCGTTTTAGGTAAACAAACTTTTACCTACAGACGCTAGCTGTAGGTATATCCATATCCATCTCCAAAATCGTGTACGTTCAAGATAAATGGCTATGGATGGTACCATTCTACTCGTTTCATCCTCACAAGTCTCATGGTACCAGAATCAATGCTCAATTTTTCCTATCCTGCAAAGGCCTAATCAAGAACATAAAACCCTAGCTATGGCAACTTCCTGTATAGGCGTTAGAAATGCAATTAAATGGTAACAATAGTTTGCAAACTCAATGACAAACATGAATATATAATCAAAATATGCAATGGATGAGTAAATCAATGAAACCGAATTTGAATTTGGAAGCAAGTCGTGATACCTATATCTTACAATTACAGGCGTGAGAGAGCTTGCAAATGGTTTGAATTCCTTCTGGAGATGTCCAAGAAATTGTTGGTGTCGTGAGAATGGTATGAATTATCCTCTAATGTAGAAATTGAATCACCACTTTTCTTGCAATTTTTTGAGTTTTGTTTCACCTCTGCACGACTTCTTCTAACCTCCTCATACCTTGGTCTCCTTCTGTATATGTAATACAAGCTATTAGGTCAGCAAAAATGACCTCAATCTTGCTCATCATGGAGATTTCTTTTGATCTTTCATGGCATATGATTCCTTTCCAATTTTGCTCAAATCTAATACTTTTCAACCAAATTGACCTTGCACGAGTTGATCTTCAATTAACAACATATAATATCTTCTTTCAATGCAAAAGATCATCTCTAAAATGCAATATATGATTTATTAGGATTTATTTGATTTTATTTGAATTTTAAATGAATAAAAATCAAAATAAATTAAATAAATGAATAAATAAAGCATGGAGGATCCCATAGGTCGTGTATTATGTTAGGAATGAGATGCAAGCATAAAAAGTTGGGCCCATTTAGAAAAAGATGCAAATTTGAGCATATTTGACTTTTGGCAATTTTGCAAAAAAGGTCAACTTGACTAATGCATAACTCTCTCAATTTTGACCCTAGAGAGGTGTTCTTGGACTTTTTATAAAGCTTAAGATGTCCTCTAGGCAACCCTTTTTGTCTCATCTCAATTGAGTCTTCCATGTTCATGTATGAAGCTTTGACCCAAAAGGTGTTTTTGTTGACTTTTCAAAATGACCTATAATGTCAAAATTCATATCTTTTTGTGAGTGCATATTTTGAACTTGGGAGATGAAGATGAATTGTAGGGAATTGAATCCTCTTCAAAATGAGCTTTGGATGGGTCATTTTTTGATAAAGTATGAGAAAGTTATGCTTGGTCAAAGTTGAGTTGACTTTTCCTGCAAAACCCTAATTTAGCAACTTTTGAGTTTTGATGAATTATGAGCAATCCTTGATGAATCATGACCAAATCTTGATCAAGTGATGAATGATACTTAAAAATGAGTATGTTGACCAAAAATATTGAATTTTGACTATATGTGGGCCCCAGTTGACTCTTGACCTAGCATAGTCGATTTTCAGGCCTTTGAACAATTGACTAAGCAAACTTCTTTTGTAAGGATTGAAACTTGACATGGATGATATTGAGGACATATTAGGAAAATGGTGAGCATTTGGGATCTTTTGGACTCAAACATCTTGATGCAAAATGAAACCCTAATTTGAGGTAGACTGCCTTAGGAGAGAGTTTGTCTGGTCAACTCTTGGTCTTCCTTGAGCAATTTAAGGACCCCACTTGAAATATATTGAGAAATATGGGAGGGTAAATTTTGGGGTACAACAGCTTCCCCTGTTCAATCTTCTTAAACCTGAGGATGTAGATTGGCTTGTCTGTCTTTCGTGATCTGAAGGTAGAAGATGATTGAACACTAGAGTGCCCAGAAATTTGCACTCGCATAAGGTGATACTTGTCTTGCGATATCAGGAATGGGCTTATAGATGCCATATGGTGGTTGCTAGAGAATTTTCGGAGATGGGCTTAAAGATGTCATCCGAAAAAGTGTCGATCACATAAGAGATTCCTTTGCGAGAACCTGTATACGTGTTGTTGAGGAATACTTCACTAGGGGATGCTGGTCTCTGTCTTGAGAGAAATAGAGTTTTAGGAGCTTCAATCGTCCATTACTCTATTGGAGAATAACTCTGGTTTAGGAAGCAGAAGTGAACTGTGTGTCTGGTCGGGGTATATGTTGCACCGCGACTTACTGGGGAAATGCGAAATCAATTGTGTGTCATCGGGTCCCGGTCCTACATTGTTATGGATTGTTGTCTGGGGATAAGGGAGGCCGAACCCGGATAGTAAGGTTAGGATAAGGAACCTGGATAGTAGGGTTACTTCGATATGAAAGCCTGGGTAGTAGGGCTGCGAGAAGAAACCTGGATAGTAGGGTTACTTCGGTATGAAAGCCTGGGTAGTAGGGCTGTGAGAAGGAACCTGGATAGTAGGGTTACTTCGATATGAAAGCCTGGATAGTAGGGCTGTGAGAAGAAACCTGGATAGTAGGGTTACTTCGATATGAAAGCCTGGATAGTAGGGTTGTGAGAAGGAACCTGGATAGTAGGGTTACTTTGATATGAAAGCCTGGATAGTAGGGTTGTGAGAAGGAACCTGGATAGTATGGTTACTTCGATATGAAATCCTGGATAGTAGGGTTGTGAGAAGGAACCTGGATAGTAGGGTTACTTCGATATGAAAGCTTGGATAGTAGGGTTGTGAGAAGGAACATTGATAGTAGGGTTACTTCGATATGAAAGCCTGGATAGTAGGGTTGTGAGAAGGAACCTGGATAGTAGGGTTACTTTGATATGAAATCTTGGATAGTAGGGCTGTGAGAAGGAACCTGGATAGTAGGGTTACTTCGATATGAAAGCCTGGATAGTAGGGCTATGAGAAGGAACCTGGATAGTAGGGTTACTTCGATATGAAAGCCTGGATAGTAGGGCTGTGAGAAGGAACCTGGATGTGGTTGCATTTGTTGCCGATGATTACTCTGTTTAGCTTTGAGTGTTGATCATGGACTTGCTGGAAATTGTTGATAATAATGTCTTTCCTGAAAGAAATACAAGGTTAGTTATATGTGATGCATGAGATGCATTGTATGTTGACGTTCTTAAAATAAATGAGACTATGTTATATGTGGTGTATGCATATGTCATGATGTATGAACGTGAAATACTGACGTGATAATCTGAATCTGGGAAAATAAATCCCTGATTGCTATGCAAACCATAGTTCCTCCACCTCTGTTGGGGATGGTGAACAAAGATGACAGTGCTGGGGATTTGCCCCTTGGCTGGTAAATATTCTGCCGAACGAGATTCTGTCTGAAGACAACTCTACGAGGAATAAATCTGTTGGAGAGGAGATACTCTATTGATGGATCTGCCGACTTGGAGAAATAACACTCAGTTGGGGATGAATTTTCGTTCCTAGTGATAACGAATCTTGTGAGAGAAATAAACTCTGCTTGGGGAAAATTTACTGACTCACTCGCAATCGCGAACCTCAGCTAGGGAGAGTTATGTCCTATTCGGGAAAGCTAGCATCATCGTATTTGGATACTTTTTACTCTGTGGGGAGTATATGTACCACTACTCATGTTCTCGAGCTGGCTCTATCCCGGTACCTAATGGGCAGAGTAACTGTAAGGTTTTGGGCACTTCTTATTCTTTCCCTGTTTTTGGAATTACGAGTAGTCATCTTTTGTTTCTTATGTAAATATTTATGAGCAACAATCATTTTCAAATGCATATATCAAAAATGAATCATTGGACATTCTTGCAAACAAAAATAGAAAAAGAAAAACAAATTGAAATTTCTTGTGAAAATGAATTGTATTGACTTTGAAGTTGGCCTGTAATAAGCGTTTTGTACAAAGAGGCTGGCGTCCTAGTAAGAGTACGCCGCAGAAAGACAGAAATTATACAATTTGTGTAAAAGAAAGAAAATAAACTATGTGAAACAATCCCACTGGGTTCCAACTCTTCTATTGCCTTTATATCTTCAAGCGTCTCATCACTTTGCTGCTTGGTCGAAGGTGGATCAGATTGATTGGTGTCGTCTGAGCTTGATAGTCGATACTGAAGTCTGGCTGCGAGGTGATCCAATGAGACATAGTGTTACACTTTGATCCCTAATTTTTTCCTGGACCGCCCTTTCGGGTTTTCGGACCACCGGGATACCCTTTTTTGCCCAAGTCGCCTTTTCAGGTTTTCGACTTGCCGGGTGTACAGATTTTTTCATTTTCATCCCTCACTTTTGCTTGAACCCTTTTCGTTCGTCGGGAAGCCCTTATTTTTTTCCTAGTCCAGTCAACCTAGCGGGTCTTTGATTATGCGTAGTATCTTTTCACTATGTCTGCATTGACGAGGTGAGGAAGGTCGTCACCATCCATGGTGGTTAGAATCATAGCTCCCCCCAAGAAAATACTCTTAACCATAAATGGCCCTTCGTATGTGGGGGTCCATTTGCCCCTGGGATCCCGTTGCGGTAGTATGATGCGTTTGATCACTAGATCCGTGACTTGATATTCTTGACGTCTGACTTTCTTATTAAAAGCCTTGATCATTCGCTTTTGATACGTCTGACCATGACAGGTAGCATTAAGTCTCTTTTCATCGATTAAATTCAGCTGATCAAGTCGGGTTTGGATCCAGTCGTCTTCATTCAAACCTGCATCCATAACCCTGAGAGAGGGTATCTAGACTTTGATGGGTAGGACTGCCTCTATGCCGTACACCAAAGAGTAGGGTGTTTCCCCTGTCGACGACTGTGCTGAGGTACGGTACCCATGAAGAGCGAATGGTAACATCTTGTGCCAGTCTTTGTATGTCACTGTCATCTTCTGTATAATCTTCTTGATGTTCTTGTTAGCTACTTCAACAGCCACATTCATCTTCGGCCGGTAGGGGGAAGAGTTATGGTGATGTATCTTGAACTGTTTGCAGAGCTTGGTGATCATTGTGTTATTGAGATTTGTACCATTGTCCGTAATAATTCTCTCGGGTACACCATATCGACAGATCAGATTGTGTCGGATAAACCGAGCCACGATATTTTTGGTTACTGTAGCAAAGGAAGCTGCCTCAACCCACTTCGTAAAGTAATCAATTGCTACCAGAATGAAATGATGCCCGTTAGACGCAGTTGGTCTGATCTTGCCGATCATGTTGATGCCCCATATTGCAAAAGGCCAAGGAGCTGTCAAAACATTTAGGGGAACCAGAGGTACATGTACCTTATAATCATAGACTTGGCACTTATGATAGGTTCGAGAGTGCTGGTAACAATCGGCTTCCATAGTGGACCAGTAATATCCTTCCCGTAGGATTTTCTTCGCCATGGTATGTCCACTGGAATGAGTTCCGAAGGTACCTTCATGTAACTCTGCCATGATCCTTTCTGCCTCTCTCTTGTCTATGCACCGCAGTAAGGTTGAATCATGGTTACGCTTATAGAGGATACCATTACTGATGAAGAACTTCGCAGTGAACCTTCTCAGAAACTTCTTATCATTAACAGATGCCCCTTCGGGGTATTCTTGAGCCTTAAGATACCTCTTTACCTCGTGAAACCAGGGTTTATCTGCTACCTCTTCAGTCTCAATGTCACAGCAATGTGCGGGTTCGCCCAACCTCTCAATGGTAATTTAGGGAGCTTCATTGTCCCACCTCACTTTGAACATAGAAGACATGGTAGCTAGCGCGTCCGCTAACTGATTCTCCTCTCTTGGGAAGTGTTCAAAGGTTATCTCCTCGAAGTGCGGGAGCAATTTCAGTACACACTCTTTGTAAGGAATAAGATTCGGGTGTTTCGTATCCCACTCGCCTTTGATCTGACTTATCACCAGAGCGGAATATCCGAATACACTCAAGAACTTAATCCTCAGGTCAATAGCAGCTCGAAGACCCATGATACACGCTTCATACTCCGCCATATTTTTGGTGCAGTTAAATAATAAACGGGCGGTGAATGGAGTATGACAACCCTCAGGAGATATGATTACAGCGCTAATGCGATTACCCAACGCGTTTGAAGCTCTGTAAAAATACATAGACCATCAAGATCCCTCCTCGGGTCCTACATCCGGTCCAGGTTCCTCGCAGTCGGTTACCAACATGATATTCTCATTCGGGAACTCGAAATTCATGGACTGATAGTCATCCACAGCATGATACGCCAAATGATCCTCCAATACACTCCCCTTGATTGCCTTTTGGGTTGTGTATTGGATGTTGTACTCGGTTAAGATCATCTGCTATCTTGCTATCCTTCCGGAGAGAGCGGGCTTCTCGAAAATATACTTGATCGGATCCATCTTTGATATCAACAAGGTAGTGTGAGTCAACATATATTGTCTTAGTCGGCGAGCAGCCCATGCCAAAGCACAACAAGTTTTCTCGAGCAATGAGTATCGGGTCTCACAGTCGGTAAAATTTTTGCTAAGGTAGTAAATTGCATGCTCTTTTTGACAAGACTCGTCATGCTGCCCCATCACACACCCCATTGAATTGTCTAGCATTGTCAAGTATAATATCAAGGGTCTTCCTTCGACTGGAGGCATCTAAATTGGTGGTTCTTGAAGGTATTCCTTGATTCTTTCAAAAGTGGTCTGACATTCATCATTCCACTTTACCACTTGATCTTTCTTCAGCAGCTTGAAGATTGGATCACAAGTAGCAGTCAGATGTGAAATGAACCTGGCGATGTAATTTAGACGTCCCAAGAAACCTCTAACTTCCTTTTCTGTGCGGGGGACCGGCATCTCTTGTATGGATTTTACCTTCGCAGGGTCTACCTGAATACCTTTGTCACTGACAATAAAACCCAGGAGCTTACCAAACCTTACCCCGAAGGTACACTTGTTCGGATTCAACCTCAGCTTGTACGTCTTCAACCTGTCAAACAGATTATGGAGATGATCAAGGTGTTCTTCCTCAGTCTGGGACCTGGCTATCATGTCATCAACATAAACCTCGATCTCGTGGTGAATCATATCATGGAACAAAGCGACCATGGCGCGCTGATAAGTTGCCCCAGCATTCTTCAACCCAAAATGCATTACCTTGTAACAGAAGGTGCCCCACTGTGTAACGAAGGTTGTCTTCTCCATGTCCTTAGGAGCCATCTTGATCTAGTTGTATCCATAAAAACCATCCATGAAGGAGAAGATCTTGTGTTGTGCGGTGTTGTCGACTAGAACATCAATGTGAGGAAGTGGGAAGTAATCCTTGGGGCTTGCCTTGTTCAGATCTCTATAATCCACACATATTTGTACCTTACCATCCTTCTTAGGTACCGGCATAATGTTAGCAACCCACTGCGGATAAGAAGTGACAGCTAAGAATCCTATGTCGAACTGTTTCATGACTTCTGCCTTGATTTTCTCTGACATTTCAGGGCGCATACGGCGGATCTTCTACTTTACCAGAGGGCAGTCTTCCTTGGTCGGCAGGCGGTGTACCACAATATCAGTGTCCAAATCGGGCATATCTTCATAGGACCAGGCGAAGATCTCAACGTAGTCGTGTAGCATCTATATTAACCGTTGTTTGACGCTAGGTTCCAAATCTGCACCTATCTTAACCTCCTTCATGTCTTCCTCTGTACCCAAATTCACTGACTCAATTGGCTCTTCATGAGGCTGTATGGCCCTTTCTTCCTGTTGTAATAGTCTAGCAAGTTCTCCAGGAACCTCACAATCATCCTCGCCTTCATCCTCGACTTGGTTGATCAAATTTTTAAAGTCGTAACTGACAGTAGCAGAGTTGTTATCAATGGGATCCATAGTGGATATGGATCTGCAGTATGATACGTGAGTGTGTGTAAGAGAAATAGTTGTTTTGATAAAGTGAGAGACAGAAAAGAAAAACAAGGAACACAAAATTTATAATGCAAGAAATGTCAAATGCTTTATTAATGATATATGAAATGACAAATAATAAGCCCTCATAAGCAAAGCCAAAGCGCCTCGGGAAAGGCACTGGGTTGTAAAGTTTCAAACTGTTTATTACAAATCTTTAAAACAAAAGTCAATTACTGTGGAATAAAATAAACAGGTATGAAGTCCTTCGCTGTCCAGTTATTCAGTCCATCGTTGGTTGTTGGGTAGATCCAGCTGTCGATATTTGAATCCTCTTCACTATCCTCAATTGCATTAACTCCCTGATTGCTGATGTGTAGCAGAGGCCTTCCAATCCGTGCGTGCCTAACAGCCCTTTGAGCCTCTGTAGTAAAGCCCAAACCAAATTTGTCAATTTTGTGAGTGAAATCAGGGAGCTGACCCCAATTGGTACACCCACCTTCTTCAACTACAGCCCTGGCATCCTTGAGAGAAGCCACCTTCAGCAGAGGTTTGCCGGTAGTAACTTCAATTGACGCCAAATCTGAGGGACCTCTTCGAAATTCTGACAAGGTGTTTCTATGAACTCCCCATCCATCTCTACATAGCGGAAGGAATTGAGATGACTTACGATATACTCCTCTTCACCTCGCACCGTGACAATCTTCACCTTCACCGGATATTTCAGCATTTGATGGAGCGTGGAAGTAACTGCCCCAGCCTTATGAATCCAAGGACGACCCAACAAGCAAGAATACGATGGTCTGATATCCATTACGTAGAAGGTGGACGCAAAGGTATGAGAACCCACTTTGACAGGGATGTCCACCTCCCCGTGCACCATTCTTTTTTATCCATCAAAATCCCTCACCACAATGTTACTCGGCTTTAAAGTCAAACCTTCACAATCCAAACGGTCTAACGCTCTCTTTGGCAGAACATTTAACGAAGACCTTGTATCTACCAACACATGGGCCATAGTGGTGCCCCTGCACTCAATCGAGACATGCAGAGCATCATTATGATTCCTCCCCTTAGGGGTCAGATCCGCATCTGAAAAGCCTAGCGCATTGTCAGCAGTCAGGTTAGCCACGCAATCTTTGAACTGATCTGCAGAAGTTTCCTGCGGCACATGCGCAGTCTTGAGAAACACAATCAAAGCCTTCGCATGGGCTTCAGAACACAATAACAGGGACAACATGGAGATCTTTGACGGGGTCTGCCCAAGTTGCTCGACCACATTGTAGTCGCTCTTCTTGATAATCTTCATATTTCCTCTATCTCTTGTTTAGAGGTTTCTACAATGATATTCTTAGGTGCCTCCGTCTGGGCAGGCTCACCTATGATTTCTTTTCCCCGAGTCCCAGATGGCTCGGTGACAGGGGTGATAACTGGAATAAGAACTAGGGCAGTAGTTAACGTACCAGTAGACGGAATGACAACAGGTTCATGGACAGTCGGAGGGGAAATCTCAAGAGAAAATAGTCTTCCACTTCTGGTGACCTTGCTAGCCCCAACAATATTACTGATATCCGTATCGGCTTCTTCAGCCCTCAGATCTTGTTTAACACCATGGTAATATACATCAGCACCGTAGTGCCATGGGATAGCCTTATCTGAGGTATATGGGATGGGACCAGGAGCGGTGATTATTAACGGAGCAATTCTTGGAACAGGTGTAACCCTAACAGGTTTTCTCGAGGAAACCTTGGAAGAATTGGCGGAAATGGTTATGATGGCAACATCTTCAAACGGAATCATAGTCTTTTCAAACAAAATTTCTTTATTATCCATCAGGCACTGAACACCTAACTTCAATAAATAGCAACCGGAAGACAGAATTGAACATATGTGGCAACCTTCACCACAACCCGGAAATAAACTGGCCAACAACAAATTCTTCTTAACCGTCATCAAATGAGTTTAAATTTCTTCCACATAGGTCACAAACAAATCGGTGTCCACAGTAGTGACTCCACGACCATGTTTGGGCATAGGAGCAGTTATAACGTTTGGCTTTTCTGGAGCATCAAACTCAATCTCTTTAGCTTCCAGTAAATCTTGCACTTTATTCCTCAGAGCCCAGCAATCGTTTGTATCATGGTCTGGGCTCTCCGAATGGTAGGCGCACCGCGCGTTGGGATTGTATCTGGGAGAAGCAGTGTTCGGATTCTTGGGAGCCTCTTTCAAGGTTGCCAAGTTGGATTTTAACAGATGAGGAAGAACTTCCGCCAAAGTCATGTTGATGCGGGTAAACTGTCGTTGTGGTCTTTCTACCCTTTGCTGATTGTTGCATTGTGGAGCAACTGTGGGTCTTGGTATCACTACAGCATTTACCGCTTGACGGTGATCAGGTCTACTTTGACCCCTCGGGCCATAGACTGCACTAGCTTCCTTCTTACCGGTCAAAGGCTTCTTTGCTGCACTTGACGAAGCATCCTTTTGTATCTTACAACTTCGGATACCAGCTTCTACTCTCTCTCCAGTCAAAATCAACTCAGTAAACCCAAATGACGAACTGTTGATCAAGTGATTGAAAAATGGACCAAATAGCGTCCCTAGAAACATGTCAACCAACTCCCTATCAGACAAAGGGGGTGGGACTCTTCCATCCAAGTCTCTCCACTTTTGAGCATAGTCCTTAAAACCTTCACTTGTACCCATAGACATACCCTGGAGCTAAGTACGAGTGGGAGTAAGGTTGGCGTTATACTGATATTGCTTGTAAAAAGAAGCAGCAAGGTCTTCCCAGTTTCGGAAACTGGCCCCTTCCAACTGATAAAACCATTCAAGCTGAGTCCCTGACTGACTATCTTGAAAGAAGTGCACCCACAAATTCCTATCACCAGTGTGGGGTTGGATCTTTCGGACATACGAGCGGAGATGGAGTTTTGGGCAGGATACTCCATCATATTTAGCAAAAACTGGAGCTTTGAACTTATGAGGGATGGCCACTCACGATAACAATCCCAACTCTTCGAAGTCTAAACCAGAGATTTTCTAAATCTCCATATCACTCAGACGGTCTTCTAGCTGCTTGTACCTATCCTCAGCAGGAGGATATTGCTCATCATCGTAATCTGTATCGTCTCAAAAAACTGCAGGACTATGGTCCTTTGTTCTTTCTTGGTTCTCCCCGTCCTTGGATGAGGAGGTTAGATCAGTTGGTGGCCTCATCCTTTCTCTGAATCTTCTACCCATGTTCAGAATACCGACCTTCTTCTTCTTTTCTTTCAGAATAAGGGTCTTCAGATCCTCTTGTCCCTTAGCCAGACTTATGAACATCTGTTGGAACTGGGCATTATGTGCCTGAAGATCTTTGATGGCTTGATCAGAAGACATTTCTGCTATAATAAACAGCGAAGAAGATGAAAAACTTGTAAGGGTACCTGTAATGGTGTGCATGATAATGGGATGTGCATGTAATGATTTCAAAGACTTTGGGAGATTTAAATTTGCAAACCAAAAATAAACAAAATTTTATTAGCTTAAACTTTGAAAGGTTTAACAATGTCTATAAGGCGTTACAAAGAAGTAAAACAAACAAAATCTAAAACTAGAAAAACAGCAAAATCAAAAGTCCCATGGTCGCTTCCTCTTTGTGTTGATGTAGTCATTGATCACTTTTTCTTCCTCGAGTTGCCTGGTAAGCTTCAAAATCTTCCTTTCTTGCTCATGGTACTGCTCCCGGTAGGTATCACGCTCATTCTTCAGCTGAATCCAAGACCTTTGCAGCTCCCCAGGATCAGTAGGCATGTACTGATAGAGAACTGTGTAAGGAAAGCCTTCTTTATTAGTGGGCTCCACAATCACTGGTAATACGGCCTCATAGGGCATCCCAAGCTTCTGGGCACGAGCTCGGACCCATTGGAGGTAAGGCTGTATAGGAAGGGAAGTCTTTGGTCTCAACTCTTGGGGGTCAGATCTGTTCACCATGCCCCAAGCTCGTATAAACTTCTGGCGGTGCTCCTTAATGTCCTCCTTATGGTCAAACACAATTTCCTCAAGAAGGAGCTCATGGGGACCATCTCTCCGAGCGCGACCAAATTGTTGCAAATCTAGACAAGGATTGTAAGTTATACCCCCTCTGATTCCCAACAATGGGACATTAGGGTATCCTCCATAACGGTTAATAACAGCAGTGTCTTCCATAGCCCGGGAACACCAAAGAATATATGTATGAGCAAGTGACATTATTCTATACGTCCAACCCAAACCTTCTTCGTTCTTCAGCACAGACTTAGGGAGGTGAGAAATAAACCACCTCGACAGCAACAACATGCAACACATAAGAGTCCCTCTTCTCCTCACGGTACGAGTATAGAGGGCGTGTAAGATATCTCCAAGCAAGGTAGGCACAGGGTTGCGAGAGAGGAAAATCTTGACAGCGTTCACATCTACAAAGGAATCCGGATTTGGGAAGAGAACCAAACCATAGATAAGGAGAGCCAAGACATCTTCAAAAGCTTGAAAAACCAAACCATCCTAGAATAGCTGAGCCTTGTCTATCAGAAATTTGGCTAGAAAACCTTCGACCCCGCTTCGTGTTTCCCAATTGGGTACTACATCATCCCGTTTCAAATGCAGAGTTGAGGCAATGTCTTCTGGTCTAGGAACTTCTTCCATACCTGTGAAGTGTACCTGTTCAAGGATGGATATGCCCAATAGATGAGAGAACTCTTCCAAGGTGGGTACTAGCTGGTAATCTGGAAAGGTGAAGCAATGATGCACGGGATCGAAGAGCTGGAATAGTACACTCATCATCTGTTCATCAAGATTTGAAGTAACCAGGATAAGAAGCTGACCATGTCTCTTAATAAACATAGAAGTCTCGGAAACTCTTGAGGCTAGCTCTTTAAGTTGGGCAGGTATTTTCACAAAGTTGACTCGGATGGTATTTCTGCGCACGGAAGCCATAATCTGCAAAACAGAACAAAGATAAATTCCCCTGGTCTTTGAAATGGTTAGTGTAATGAAGCATGAACTCCATGTTATGATGTATGATGTCATGGTAAACCACAGGTATAGCAAACATAGATATTGCAAACACAGATATTGTAAACATAGTCAAATCACACAAAGCCCTTAGGTTTAAGGCTTGCATGAGGTCAAAGGTAGTACCCTCTTGAAGTTAAGTGGGTTTCAACCTGTCCTAGAAAAAAGTAACCGGGTTCTAGAGGATCTCCATATCACTGACCATCCTCCATCGGTCATGGTTTCAGCTCACACAATCTTTTCTTGCGGCCGAAACTATCTCGAGAGTATGGTCTCAATGAGTGTAGCATCGAGTATCAACCAATTCTCAATTTTACATCGAGGCCGGCTATCTCACTACTTTCTAATGGCCAAGTTGGTGGATTAAAGTTTCTAAGGTCAGTTGATGCTTAACGACACCACGCAGCGGCCCCGTATTCTCCTCGTTTCTCCACAAGGGATACCAGTACCAACCAATGTGCCACATCAACATAGCTACTGCTTCAACCGTATCGGTCTACATCGTACATTTCCCTTAGTCTATTGCTACTTACCTAAAAGGTATCCCCAGATCCGAGTTAGGATCTATAGTAACCCAAAACAAAACCCTTAAAAGTAAAGCAATCAAAGCAATCAAGAGAAGCAAGTATGATGACCTAGATCCTAAGGTATACCCCACTTATTAAGTCCCCGGCAGAGTCTCCAGTTCTGTGATATGGTGGCAGAACCGACTGTTTAATACTGGTTTGTATTTTGCATTTTGCGTTCGCAAAATGTCGCGGTAAGGAAGAGTCGCCACCGACTTTTATTTCATCCAACCAGAAAGGAAAAAAGTAAAGAAAAAATCCTTTTTTGAGATATTCTAAGTACGGGGGGTAGATTATAGAAATGGAAGGTGTTAGTACCCTTTCTATCCGTAGTTATCTACGGGCTCTTAGGTACTTGCTCATTTTTAAATTACTTGTGTTTGTGTGCTTTGTTTTTGGAAATGTTTTACTTCGTGATAACCCTTGTATCAGTCCTCAAAGGTGTGACGAAGTTGTTTTGAAAATTTGTTTGAAAAGTGTAAGTGTGAAAAGTTTTGATTTGAGCAAGTACCTACTAGCATCTACCTACTCGAAAAAATATTGTTTCTATTCTCATTTCCTTTAGACAACGCTATCCCACTATTAAGGAGTAGGTAGTACCGTCGTTAGAGTTTGAGGGACTATCGAAAGGGACGTACGATCACTAAAGCAATGTTAGGACATCTTAGTAATAACCCTAGAGTCTTAAGATCAAATTCGAGGCAACATTTCTGAGGCAATATTTCCGAGGCAACATTCGAACGGGACATTTGATATTTTTAGACAGGAGGGCAACCACTAAGACACCTTATACTTAATGATCGTTTACCGAAGGCAACCGAAGTGAGAGTATACCCTAAGAGTGATATGTGTGAGTGATTTGTTTCAATTATTTATCTTTGCACATTAGGATTTTCTAACAGGATTAAGTTGTCATGCGTTCTTGTCATACAATCCTATTAGTATACATCTAAACAGTCAAATATTTGTGAGAGTTAAAATGCGAGAAAGTAAATCTACGCTATTACAAGGCTTCGGGGAGGGGAATTAATTACATAGCCAAAAAAACCCGGAAAAAGCAATAAATAAAAGGTCATAGATTTAACTATTACAAACCATGAGCATTTACAGGTATAAATAATAATTCACGCACGATGAATTAAATACGGGTAACTAGGGTTTTGACCCTTGCCTAAACTTAATTGCAATTAGTTAAAAAATGTTTTGGTCGTGTTTTGTTATTTAAGAAAATAGAGAAATTATTACATAAAAAAGGGCCTAATTCTAATTAATTTTAATCTAAGAAAAATAAATTAATTTATTCTAAACCTTTTTTTTGTATTTTTATTTATTTGAGAAAAAGAGCAAAATAACATTAAAAGTTAACCTAATTTCTATTTTGATTTTATTTATGAAAAAACGAGTTACAACTTCTCTAAGTTAAATCTAAATTCAATTAATTTTGATAATAATACAAAAAAAAAAGACTAATCCTAATTTTGGTGAATTGTTGATTTTTTTTTTTTTTGTGAAAAATAAATTAATTTGTAAATTAAATAAATAAAGGAAATTAAAATATAAAAAAAGATAAAGAAAAAGAAATAAAAAAGATTAGAAATGGGCCTGATGTTGTTCAGCAATTGAGGGGGGTTGGAGTATAAATTCCTGGGCCCAAATGGCTAAGGCATGTTTGACTTCGCCCCAATCCAGTGTGCATGCTTGACTGAGGCGCATGGTGGTCCTCCCATGGTGGTATGTTGATCTGGGGGCATTGATGAATTAGAGGGCCAGATCCTGATGGTGCACGGTGAGCATCTTGACTTGCAAAGCGTTGGATTACCTGTTAAAAAATATTAAGAATGAAGGTTTGGACCTGGGAATCGAACCCAGGTCCTTAGGCATTTTCCGAGGCACGCTTACCATCTGCGCTGCATGTGTTATTTGTATATATGATAAAAACAAAAGATAATATATGGATAACAATGAAAAGCGCGCTAAATTTAAATGGCCCAACCAAGGGATGACACGCATCATCGTCTACCTCCCAACCGTCATTTTAGGTAAACAAACTTTTACCTACAGACGTTGGCTGTAGGTATATCCCTGTCCATCTCCAAAATCATGCGCGTTCAAGATAAATGGCTATGGCTGGTACCATTCTACTCGTTTCATCCTCACGAGTCTCATGGTACCAGAACCAATGCTCAATTTTGCCTATCCTGCAAAGCCCTAATCAAGAACACAAAACCCTAGCTATGGTAACTTCCTGTATAGGCGTTAGAAATGCAATTAAATGATAACAATAGTTTGCAAACTCAATGACAAACACGAATATATCATCAAAATATGCAACGGATGAGTAAATCAATGAAACCGAATTTGAATTTGGAAGCAAGTCGTGATACCTATATCTTACAATTCCAGGCGTGAGAGAGCTTGCAAATGGTTGGAATTCCTTCTGGAGATGTCCAAGAAACTGTTGGTGTCATGAGAATGGTATGAATTTGCCTCTAATGTAGAAATTGATCACCACTTTTCTTGCAATTTTTGAAGTTTTGTTTCACCTCTGCATGACTGCTTCTAACCTCCTCATGCCTTGGTCTCCTTCTGTATATGCCTTGGTCTCCCTGTTTCTTATCCAGTTGAAGACATTCAAGACCTAGACCGGTTCAGTTAAATCGACCCTAAGATTTCTCTGTTTCTTATCCAGTCCAAGGCCTTCTCTGGTTCAGTCAGATCGACCCTAAGATCTCCCTGTTTCTTATCCAGTTGAAGATTTCAAGACCTAGACCGGTTCAGTTAAATCGACCCTAAGATTTTTCTGTTTCTTATCCAGTCCAAGGCCTTCTCTAGTCCATCTAAATCGACCCCTAACATATTTTCCTGATAAAGACTCAGTAGAAGATACCCAAGATTCTCTCAATGATTACTGTTGAGGTTGAAGTCGTCCAAGATTCTCTCAATGATTGCTGTTGAGGTTGTAGTTTCTTGTGGTTCTCTCCTCGATACTGCGGAGATGGTAATTCCCCCCAAGATTCTCTCAATGATTGCTGTTGAGGTTGTAGTCGCCTATGGTTCTCTCCCCGATACTGCGGAGGTGGTAATCCCAAGATTCGCTCAACGATTGCTGTTGAAGTTGAAGTTATCCAAGATTCTCTCAATGATTGCTATTGAGGTTGTAGTCGCCTATGGTTCTCTCCTCGATACTGCGGAGGTGGTAATCCCAAGATTCGCTCAATGATTGCTGTTGGAGTTGAAGTTATCCAAGATTCTCTCAGTGATTGCTATTGAGGTTGTAGTCGCCTATGGTTCTCTCCCTGATACTGCGGAGGTGGTAATCCCAAGATTCGCTCAACGATTGCTGTTGAAGTTGAAGTTATCCAAGATTCTCTCAATGATTTCTATTGAGGTTGTAGTCGCCTATGGTTCTCTCCCCGATCCTGCGGAGGTAGTAATCATCCCAAGATTTTCTCAACGATTGCTGCTGAGGTTGAAGTCGTCCAAGGTTCTCTCACCGTTCCTGTTGAGGTAGTAACCATCCCTGGTTCATCCATCATCGTTTGAAGCTCCAGATCCAGCTCCTGTAACCAGTCAGGACACATCTACAAAGAGTCTGAAGACCAGCTCCTGTAAAAGGCCAGGTAATCATTTTTTCTTTTGCAGGTACGCAGGTTCTCGCTAAGGAATCTCTTACGCGATCGACATCCAGATGACATCTATAAGCCCATCCACCCTCCAGCATCTCTTAGCATGGCATCTATAAGCCCATCATCCTATCCATCAATCTCCAAATGGCATCTATAAGCCCATTCCCCCATCACACTACTATGTGAGCGCAAATTTCTGGGCACTCTAGTGTTCAATCATCTTCCACCTTTGGATTATGAAAGGCACGTCAGCCAATCTGCATCCTCAGGTCTAAGAAGATTGAACAGGGGCAACTGTTGTACCCCAAAATTTGCCTTCCCATATTTCTCAAAACATTTCAAGAAAAATTCACAAGTCCAACCCGGCGCGTCATATTCAGGTGTTCTTTCGCCAAGATATCTCTGACAACGTATTCTCAAATTCAGGTTCGGCTCAAGAGTCAATTCTTTAAAGAAGGTATCCGAATGTGTGAGTTTTCTCGAAGAAATATGGTGAAAAAGTGTGCTGAAAGTGCAGTTTTTACGCGCTAAAAAATTCATAGCTTGAAGATCGTGGCTCGTTTTGAACCCGTTCCGGTGGATAAAATTCCGTCTTGACATTATCTACATTTTCATCTCTCACGGATGGAAGCCAATTTCGATCAGAAGGTCTTCAAAAATGTGGATTTATCAAGTATTTTCATACAGAAAATTTGTGACAGAAGTTTATTTGCGTCATGTTCAGAAAATCATAACTTGGTCGATTTTCATCGTATCGAGCTGGTTCCGGTGCCAAAATTTCACAAATTGAGTTGGCTACATTTTCACAGAAGGTATTGAGTTCAAACGGTATTCAAAAGGCCTTCGTTTTTTGCTCAGAGTGCGTGACACGCTGAAAATCCTGAATGCTGAATATTATTTTATCTGGGCCGAAACTTCGAAAATTCATAACTCGGTCAATTTTTATCGGATTGGACTCATATTTTTACACAAGGTTACTGACTCACAGATCTACAACTTTGCTTCAAAAGTCGAGACCAAATTATGCACCGATCAATACCAGTTTTTTATTGAAGAACGTGTCAGAGTCGACACTGAAGCCCAAAATAAGTTTGTCTGAGCTGAAACTTCAAAAATTCATAACTAATTCACCGTTTATCTGATTGAGTCGATTTTCGGACAGGAGTTAGTTCTCGATGTCGGCTACATTTTGTTTTCACATTTCAACTTCAAAAAAATGCACTTAAGTCCCTGCGATTTAGCCTGGAAAGTGACAAATTCAAGTGAATATTGGAGGCCCAATTGCACATTCAAAGCCCATTTGCTTTACCCTAATTTCCATTATATAATCACCTTCTTTTCACACAAACCAGAGGGAAGAAAAAGAAGAGAAAAAAGAGGAGGAAAAGAGAGAAAAAACCTTGCCACAACGAATATCAAATTCTTCCAAGAACCCTAAAACCTTGAAATCCTTATTACAAATCCCTCTCTCACTACAAACAAGTCATCACAGTTACAAACCAACACCTCACTACTTCTTCAGTAAGGGTAAGGCTGACTTGATCTCCATGATCCTAATTTTCCAGTAAGGCATAAAAGCATTCAGGCCACTGATTTTCCAGTAAGGGTAAGATTGATTTGATCTCCATGATCAAAAGGGTATAATCATTCATACATGCCATATTGTGCCTAAACATTAAATTTCTTCATATATTGGCTTTATTTGCATTTTATGATTTTATTTAATGTGTTCGTGAGATTCAACTGCAGATTTAGACAGGATCCCAGGTTCATTAAGGAACGTTGAGGCCAAAAGCCAAATGGCCAAAAGCCAAATGGCCAAAACAGAACATTTTACACATGACACCAATACATGGCGAGACAGACATCCTAAGAAGATTAAGGAACGTTGAGGCCAAAACGCAAATGGCCAAAAGCCAAAAGCCAAATGGCCAAAGTAGAACAACTTATGCATGATGAGGCCAGAACACAAATGGCCAAACCACTCCAATTCACCTCCAAAAAGGGGACAGAAACCCCCCAAGGTATTGTATTTTCTTTCTTTTCCTTATTTTATTTATTTCAATTATTTCTTTTTTTAATTAATTCCTTTAATTTAACTTATTTTCATAAAATATAAAAAATAGTAAAAAACAGAAAAGTCATAAAAATCAAAATATATTTATTTAATTAATATTTTTTGTAAATAAATTTCACTAATAATTAATTATTTATTTTTATAAATCAAAATTGCATGTAAATAATTAGATTAATTTTAGGTTTAATTTTAACATGTTTTTCTTAATAAATAAAAAAATTAGAATTAGGGTTAATATTTTAATTTCATTTAATCTTTCTCATAAAAATACATAAAAAAACATAAATACCAAAAACTCAAAAAAAAAATAATAATAATTTCTTTTTTCTCTTTAATTTCATTAGTTTAATCATTTAATTTAATTTCATTAAAAAGGGTCCAACGCCCTCGCTTCCAATTTTAATTCCAATTCGCGCATTTTATTTTATTTCTTATAATATTAATGTAATTCTCCCAAAGCCTTGTAAACTCGAACATTTTATTTCTCGCACTTTACTTCTTTATTTTTTGTCAAATCGGGTCCTGGATTAAATTTGGCGATGTGGACCCGCGCCTTTGTAATAGTTTAGAACTTTTAATTTCCGCATCTTTTTAACTGTTAATAAATGCATGCAAGAATGAATGATAAAATAAAAACAAACGCATAGATCACCTTGACATGAATAAGACAAAATAAATGAACATGACACACAAATCACACACCACCCCTAGGGTACGCCTCACTGTTGCCTTGCCCTTCGAAAGGTGATCGTCGAGTAGAGGATGTCTTAGTAAGTCCTCATGATCCGGGAACCTGGCATGAGGGTAGCTTCTAAGGTGTCTTCCCATTGCTCTGGGGATCACCATGTCCCGAACCTCGAATTGACCCGAACACCTCCAACGGTGGTGCTACCTACCTCTCAATGGTGGGATGGCACTACTTTAAAGGACATTTACACAGACGAATTCCTTAGGGTAGGTAGGTTCTCTAGATACTTGCTCTAAATTTCAAAACAAAACAAAATACTTTTCACACCAACACATTTTCAAAAAGCTTTCGAAAGCAATTTTTCAAACACTCTTGAGGACCGATACAAGAGTCGAACTGGAATTTTCAAAGAAACTTTTTAAAACCCACAGTTGAAAAGCAAACAAACCAATTTTGAAAACACAAGTGAGCAAGTATCTAAGAGCCCATGGATAACCATGGATAGAAAGGGTGCTAACACCTTCCCTTTCTATAACCTACCTCTCGAACCGAGAGCAATCTCTATAAGGAATTTTTCTGTGCTTTTGTCCTTTCCATTTGGAGAAAATAAAAGACGGTGGCGACTCTTGCTTCCGCGACATTTCGTGAACCAGCGTTAAACAGTCAGTTCCAGATCCACCGATCACAGAACTGGCGACTCTGCTGGGGACTTAAACTTAAAGTGAGGTGTACCTTAGGGTTAGTTCATAACTGTGTTTTCAATTGTATTGACTTGTCTGCTTTAAATTTGTGGGTTGCATGGGAGTTACATAGATCCTAACCCGGATCTGGGGATACCCTGTTTAGGTAGCATAAGCTGTGAGGGACCTGTCCGGCGTAGACCGACACGGGTGAAACAGTGGCTACGTTGGTGTGGCACCTTGGTCTGTACCGATATCCCTTGTGTTGCAACGAGGAGAATATGGGTCTTCTGAGGAGTCATTAAGCACCAACAACCTTAGAACCTTAAATGACACAACTTGGCCATTAGAACAGTAGCAGTATGCTACGCCCATTGAGGCTAAACTCTCGTGATGGTTCTGGCCGCAAGAAAAGATTGCGATGCTGGAGTTATGACCGATTGAGGGTAGTCAATGATATTAGGATCCTCTAAGAACCCGGTTACTTTGATAGGACAGGTATGAACCAACCAACTTCAAGAGGGTAATACCCAGACCCCATGCTGGCCTTAAACTCTAAGGGCTTGTCCGGTGTGACTTGTGTGCCTTCGTACTTGACTACTTGCATGCTTGTTACCTGACACATGAACTACTTGCAGGTTTTGTTTATAGTCCTTAATCGGGACTCATAACAGGGTATACTAAGTTTCTTACAGGTTTTGGTTTGCAGTCCTTAATTAGGACTCATAACAGGGTTTACCGAGTTTCTTGCAGGTTTTGTTTTTTAGTCCTTAATTGGGACTCATGACAGGTTTTACTTGAGTTTCTTGCAGGTTTCTGTTTATAGTCCTTAATAAGGGCTCATAACAGGGTTTATTCATATTACCCCATGCATCATGACATCATACCATTGCATACATCCTAACCCATTTCAAGGATCTCAAGGGCTTGTGATGCAGGTCATGATGAATCAAACATCTAGCAAGGGGCAAAGAGGATTTATTTTCCTCTAGCCAAAGTTGTCAGAGGCTATGACCCACTGGATATGGTGAGCCTTTGACCCTTGAAAAAGGACTCTCAACAAATATGAAGTTCCTTCAATCAAGCTACCGGATCCCAGCTCTAACAAATTTCTTGTTTACCCCGCGAGATCCTTGAAAACATTGCATGCATATCATACATATCATTGCATAACAGGTACCCTTGTTGCAGGTCACTTACCCTCCCTGCTGTTTATTTCAGCCATGGCTTCCCAACAAGATAACCAGGACCTTCACACTCAAGAGACTCCGTTCAAAGAGATCTTCCTAAGCCTATCCAAGGGGCAGGAAGAGTTGAGGACACTCCTCATGGGGAATCTGATCAGAAAGAGTCCTGAAGATGACAAGGACGAACAGCTGAAACGTCTACAAGCTGAGGTAGACACATTGAAAACCCAGATGCTGGGGCAAAGGGCCCTCATTCAAGGTTTAGCTCAGGAGCAAGGAGAGCTGAGAGCCATGATCAGCCAACTTCCTCAAGGCATGAAGCAACCAGCCCAAATCAGGGACCAGGTCATAGAACAGCTTCCAAGAATGCAAAGGTCGGGTCCAATGAATAGACCTCTCCGAGTTGCTACTACTTCCCAGGTCCAACAATGACCTCGCCCAGAACAACGGGCTGATCAGAGCAAACCAGACAAGCCTAAAAGGCAGTTCACCAAGATCAATATGTCGCTGGATCAAGCACTACAACAAATGTTGGAGGCAGGGCTGATCACCTTAAGGGCTCCTCTCCGGAATCCAATCACTTCTGCTCCTAACTATCATCCCAACGATAGGTGCGCATACCATTCTGATAGCCCGGGGCATACTACGGACAACTGCTGGCCTCTCAAAAACAAGATTCAAGACATGATCGATGCTGGAGAGATTTAGTTTGAAGTGCCTGAGACTCCAAACATAATCATTGCTCCCTTGCCAAATCATGGCTAGGATTGAGAAATTTTTGTCCATTCGAATGTTCAAGTTGCAATTTTCTTTTGTTCAAACATTTACTCATGTTAAACATTGTTATTTCATTAATGCATCGCATATGTCTGTTCTGAAACAATATATTCGTATTCACTAAATGCAAATTATCTTCATATTTTTTCTGATGTCAACTCTCAATTAATAATTCTGAGTCTCTTGAGGGAGGATGACGAAAACGATACCATAATCTACAGTATGCTTTTGAACAGACCCCGCTGATGAGGTACAGGCATTGTTTCAATCCCTAAACACTGGAGTTATAAGGATGATAATCCCTCGTTAACCCCTCTGAGCCAAAGAAGTAGGAGTTTTTCTTTTCGAAATTCAAAACCCTTCATCATAACCTGGGGCAGGGTAGTTCTCTCAGTTGATCCAAGTGCATAACGAATGGCACCAAAAAGATCCTTACAAAACAAAGAAAGATAATGATGGTTCCGAATGATCAATAAAGAAAGGCAGTCATTATCTTTCAAAAAAAAAACCATTAAGTCAAAACCCATGAAGGAGACTTACAAAACTGGGGCATCCCGCTGACTGTAATTCCAAAAAAGGAAACAGTTCAGGCAAAAAAAGAAAGGGATAACAAAAAAAAATCAGACAAGAAAGAGGTCTTACCAACCCCCAACAAGAAAGGAATGACTGCCTATTCAAAATAAGTTATCAACATCCGAATCATCACCAGAAAATCAGAGCAAAGACTCAAACAAGGTCTAACGTATGATCAACTGAGTTTAGGTTTGGAGAACATCACGAAGAGCGGGTGGGTACAAATAATTTGAGCCTTTATCCTTTGTTTCTTAAACCGTGAACCAGGCCACGTTATAACCCTTAAAAGTCCTAGCTGAAGCATGGGTTAGTTCGAAAGCATACTGTTACGAAAGGTATCCTGACTCCTTAAGGCTTACGGTAAAAACGGAGTTGACATCACGTTTTACAAACATTCACTTGTTTTATGAAAAAGAATGCATTTTCAAAATCTTCAAGACAGACATAAGCTTTGCATTTTTAACATAACTTTGTTTGCATATGACTTTTTGTTTGAACAGCATAGAAATTCGCACGACGAATGCCTAATGAACAGAAGCACTTCCAATCAAGGGGCATGATATGATGATGGTCTATTATCTGGGGCAGTCCAATCAAGATTCGGAGAATCTCTCAAAGGCCAAATAGCCTGGGGCAAATCTCCGTCTGAGTCACTTGGGGCATTCCAACAACGAATCTTGCCTGATCAAACACCTTCTGGTGGCATGACAAAACACTTCTAACAGGGGCAACTCCCAACATTCTGAAAGCACGGACATAGTTGAAAAAATACTACGCATAATCGAAGACCCGCTAGGTTGACACACCTAGGCAAAAATTAGGGTTTCCCGGCGAACCAAAAGGGTTCGGGCAAAATGAAGGGATGAAATGAAAAAAAATCTGTACACCCGGCAAGTCGAAAACCTGAAAAGGCGGCTTGGGCAAAAAATGGGTATCCCGGTGGACTGAAAACCCGAAAGGGCGGTCCAGGAAAAAGTAAGGGATCAAAAGCGTACGACTATGTCCCGGCATCTTGTCACCTGCCTACCAGAAGAAGGTTGGTCCATCAACAACTATCAGTGCCTCACAGGTCTTCCTCTCCCACCTCAGAAACAGGGGCAATGTTGAGTTGCCCAAACAATCTGATTGTTCGGTCCTCCAAGGTATCAAGGTAGGTTCCGTTGAAGAACATAACCAATACAGTTCAATACTTCCCCAGGAGAGTCCAATCCAGTTTCCCCAAGAAAGTTGGAATCCATCTCCCCAAGCAGTAAGCTTATCCCCAATAGATTCTGGAAGCTTATCCTCGCAAAGCACGAACGCGTCCTCCGGCTTTATTCAAGAGTTATTTCCTTACCAGGATATAACTGGGTTATCCTCAGCCGAAAGCCACGGAAAGAGCGTCCTCGACGAAGTATCCTTATCCCTAGTGAAGTCTATTAACACTTCCAATACAACAAGGGTATCCCCAGCAAGTTATTATCGACACTCAACAAAGTCTCTCTCCCCACAGAGTATTGCTTCCCAGCAAGATTGCTAGAGTACTTTGCTCCCCGCAGAGTTATCCATTCGCCAAGTCGATTCCCCAACGGAGTTATCTTCTCCTGCCGGTATTCTTGCAACTATCATCCCCAGCGGAAGCGAAATCTATTCTTCAACATTAGCCCAGGAGTGACTTCCCGGCACCTGTCAAGGATTTATTTTCCTAAGACGAAAACATACATTCCTAAACATCACATACATCATTATAGCATGCATATACGCATCATATCTTACAATCTCATTTATGATTGAGAACATCATTGCTTGATCCATATCATGCATTGCATATGACTGACCTCTACCTTTCAGGAAAGATCCAGTTAAGTTCTCAACTATATTTCAAGACCTAGACCGGTTTAGTTAAATCGACCCTAAGATTTTTCTGTTTCTTATCCCGTCAAAGGCCTTCTCTGGTTCAGTCAGATCGACCCTAAGATCTCCCTGTTTCTTATCCAGTTGAAGACATTCAAGACCTAGACCGGTTCAGTTAAATCGACCCTAAGATTTCTCTGTTTCTTATCCAGTCCAAGGCCTTCTCTGGTTCAGTCAGATCGACCCTAAGATCTCCCTGTTTCTTATCCAGTTGAAGATTTCAAGACCTAGACCGGTTCAGTTAAATCGACCCTAAGATTTTTCTGTTTCTTATCCAGTCCAAGGCCTTCTCTAGTCCATCTAAATCGACCCCTAACATATTTTCCTGATAAAGACTCAGTAGAAGATACCCAAGATTCTCTCAATGATTACTGTTGAGGTTGAAGTCGTCCAAGATTCTCTCAATGATTGCTGTTGAGGTTGTAGTTGCCTGTGGTTCTCTCCTCGATACTGCGGAGATGGTAATTCCCCCCAAGATTCTCTCAATGATTGCTGTTGAGGTTGTAGTCGCCTATGGTTCTCTCCCCGATACTGCGGAGGTGGTAATCCCAAGATTCGCTCAACGATTGCTGTTGAAGTTGAAGTTATCCAAGATTCTCTCAATGATTGCTATTGAGGTTGTAGTCGCCTATGGTTCTCTCCTCGATACTGCGGAGGTGGTAATCCCAAGATTCGCTCAATGATTGCTGTTGGAGTTGAAGTTATCCAAGATTCTCTCAATGATTGCTATTGAGGTTGTAGTCGCCTATGGTTCTCTCCCTGATACTGCGGAGGTGGTAATCCCAAGATTCGCTCAACGATTGCTGTTGAAGTTGAAGTTATCCAAGATTCTCTCAATGATTTCTATTGAGGTTGTAGTCGCCTATGGTTCTCTCCCCGATCCTGCGGAGGTAGTAATCATCCCAAGATTTTCTCAACGATTGCTGCTGAGGTTGAAGTCGTCCAAGGTTCTCTCACCGTTCCTGTTGAGGTAGTAACCATCCCTGGTTCATTCATCATCGTTTGAAGCTCCAGATCCAGCTCTTGTAACCAGTCAGGACACATCTACAAAGAGTCTGAAGACCAGCTCCTGTAAAAGGCCAGGTAATCATTTTTTCTTTTGCAGGTACGCAGGTTCTCGCTAAGGAATCTCTTACGCGATCGACATCCAGATGACATCTATAAGCCCATCCACCCTCCAGCATCTCTTAGCATGGCATCTATAAGCCCATCATCCTATCCATCAATCTCCAAATGGCATCTATAAGCCCATTCCCCCATCACACTACTATGTGAGCGCAAATTTCTGGGCACTCTAGTGTTCAATCATCTTCCACCTTTGGATTACGAAAGGCACGTCAGCCAATCTGCATCCTCAGGTCTAAGAAGATTGAACAGGGGCAACTGTTGTACCCCAAAATTTGCCTTCCCATATTTCTCAAAACATTTCAAGAAAAATTCACAAGTCCAACCCGGCGCGTCATATTCAGGTGTTCTTTCGCCAAGATATCTCTGACAACGTATTCTCAAATTCAGGTTCGGCTCAAGAGTCAATTCTTTAAAGAAGGTATCCGAATGTGTGAGTTTTCTCGAAGAAATATGGTGAAAAAGTGTGCTGAAAGTGCAGTTTTTACGCGCTAAAAAATTCATAGCTTGAAGATCGTGGCTCGTTTTGAACCCGTTCCGGTGGATAAAATTCCGTCTTGACATTATCTACATTTTCATCTCTCACGGCTGGAAGCCAATTTCGATCAAAAGGTCTTCAAAAATGTGGATTTATCAAGTATTTTCATACAGAAAATTTGTGACAGAAGTTTATTTGCGTCATGTTCAGAAAATCATAACTTGGTCGATTTTCATCGTATCGAGCTGGTTCCGGTGCCAAAATTTCACAAATTGAGTTGGCTACATTTTCACAGAAGGTATTGAGTTCAAACGGTATTCAAAAGGCCTTCGTTTTTTGCTCAGAGTGCGTGACACGCTGAAAATCCTGAATGCTGAATATTATTTTATCTGGGCCGAAACTTCGAAAATTCATAACTCGGTCAATTTTTATCGGATTGGACTCATATTTTTACACAAGGTTACTGACTCATAGATCTACAACTTTGCTTCAAAAGTCGAGACCAAATTATGCACCGATCAATACCAGTTTTTTATTGAAGAACGTGTCAGAGTCGACACTGAAGCCCAAAATAAGTTTGTCTGAGCTGAAACTTCAAAAATTCATAACTAATTCACCGTTTATCCGATTGAGTCGATTTTCGGACAGGAGTTAGTTCTCGATGTCGGCTACATTTTGTTTTCACATTTCAACTTCAAAAAAATGCACTTAAGTCCCTGCGATTTAGCCTGGAAAGTGACAAATTCAAGTGAATATTGGAGGCCCAATTGCACATTCAAAGCCCATTTGCTTTACCCTAATTTCCATTATATAATCACCTTCTTTTCACACAAACCAGAGGGAAGAAAAAGAAGAGAAAAAAGAGGAGGAAAAGAGAGAAAAAACCTTGCCACAACGAATATCAAATTCTTCCAAGAACCCTAAAACCTTGAAATCCTTATTACAAATCCCTCTCTCACTACAAACAAGTCATCACAGTTACAAACCAACACCTCACTACTTCTTCAGTAAGGGTAAGGCTGACTTGATCTCCATGATCCTAATTTTCCAGTAAGGCATAAAAGCATTCAGGCCACTGATTTTCCAGTAAGGGTAAGATTGATTTGATCTCCATGATCAAAAGGGTATAATCATTCATACATGTCATATTGTGCCTAAACATTAAATTTCTTCATATATTGGCTTTATTTGCATTTTATGATTTTATTTAATGTGTTCGTGAGATTCAACTGCAGATTTAGACAAGATCCCAGGTTCATTAAGGAACGTTGAGGCCAAAAGCCAAATGGCCAAAAGCCAAATGGCCAAAACAGAACATTTTACACATGACACCAATACATGGCGAGACAGACATCCTGAGAAGATTAAGGAACGTTGAGGCCAAAACGCAAATGGCCAAAAGCCAAAAGCCAAATGGCCAAAGTAGAACAACTTATGCATGATGAGGCCAGAACACAAATGGCCAAACCACTCCAATTCACCTCCAAAAAGGGGACAGAAACCCCCCAAGGTATTGTATTTTCTTTCTTTTCCTTATTTTATTTATTTCAATTATTTCTTTTTTTAATTAATTCCTTTAATTTAACTTATTTTCATAAAATATAAAAAATAGTAAAAAACAGAAAAGTCATAAAAATCAAAATATATTTATTTAATTAATATTTTTTGTAAATAAATTTCACTAATAATTAATTATTTATTTTTATAAATCAAAATTGCATGTAAATAATTAGATTAATTTTAGGTTTAATTTTAACATGTTTTTCTTAATAAATAAAAAAAATTAGAATTAGGGTTAATATTTTAATTTCATTTAATCTTTCTCATAAAAATACATAAAAAAACATAAATACCAAAAACTCAAAAAAAAAAATAATAATTTCTTTTTTCTCTTTAATTTCATTAGTTTAATCATTTAATTTAATTTCATTAAAAAGGGTCCAACGCCCTCGCTTCCAATTTTAATTCCAATTCGCGCATTTTATTTTATTTCTTATAATATTAATGTAATTCTCCCAAAGCCTTGTAAACTCGGACATTTTATTTCTCGCACTTTACTTCTTTATTTTCTGTCAAATCGGGTCCTAGATTAAATTTGGCGATGTGGACCCGCGCCTTTGTAATAGTTTAGAACTTTTAATTTCCGCATCTTTTTAACTGTTAATAAATGCATGCAAGAATGAATGATAAAATAAAAACAAACGCATAGATCACCTTGACATGAATAAGACAAAATAAATGAACATGACACACAAATCACACACCACCCCTAGGGTACGCCTCATTGTTGCCTTGCCCTTCGAAAGGTGATTGTCGAGTAGAGGATGTCTTAGTAAGTCCTCATGATCCGGGAACCTGGCATGAGGGTAGCTTCTAAGGTGTCTTCCCATTGCTCTGGTGATCACCATGTCCTGAACCTCGAATTGACCCGAACACCTCCAACGGTGGTGCTACCTACCTCTCAATGGTGGGATGGCACTACTTTAAAGGACATTTACACAGACGAATTCCTTAGGGTAGGTAGGTTCTCTAGATACTTGCTATAAATTTCAAAACAAAACAAAATACTTTTCACACCAACACATTTTCAAAAAGCTTTCGAAAGCAATTTTTCAAACACTCTTGAGGACCGATACAAGAGTCGAACTGGAATTTTCAAAGAAACTTTTTAAAACCCACAGTTGAAAAGCAAACAAACCAATTTTGAAAACACAAGTGAGCAAGTATCTAAGAGCCCATGGATAACCATGGATAGAAAGGGTGCTAACACCTTCCCTTTCTATAACCTACCTCCCGAACCGAGAGCAATCTCTATAAGGAATTTTTCTGTGCTTTTGTCCTTTCCATTTGGAGAAAATAAAAGACGGTGGCGACTCTTGCTTCCGCGACATTTCGTGAACCAGCGTTAAACAGTCAGTTCCAGATCCACCGATCACAATCGTCTACCAACGAAAGAAGACTGCCCACCGGTAAAACAAAAGGGCCATCGCATGCGACCAGACATGTCAGAGAAGATCAAAGCGGAAGTTATGAAACAATTCAATGCCGGATTCTTGGTCGTGACTTCCTATCCACAATGGGTTGCCAATGTTGTTCCCGTGCCCAAAAAGGACGACAAAGTGCGAATGTGTGTGGACTACAGAGATTTGAATAGGGCAAGCTCTAAGGATGATTTCCCACTTCCCCACATTGATATTCTAGTTGATAATACAACACAGCACAAAGTGTTTTCCTTCATGGACGGTTTCTCAGGCTATAACCAAATCAAAATGGCGCTTAAGGACATGGAGAAAACAACCTTTGTCACACAGTGGGGCACATTCTGCTACAAGGTTATGCCATTCGGGTTGAAGAGCGCTGGGGCAACCTATCAGTGTGCCATGGTAGCTATATTTCACGATATGATACATCATGAAATAGAAGTCTATGTGGACGACATGATAGCCAATCTCAAACCGAAGAAGAACATCTTGGTCACTTGCAGAAATTATTTGAGAGGCTAAGGAAATACAAGTTGAGGTTGAACCCAAATAAATGCACGTTTGGAGTGAGGTCTGGTAAACTCCTAGGCTTTGTCGTCAGCGGTAAAGGTATTGAAGTAGATCCTGCCAAGGTGAAAGCAATACCAGAGATGCCTGCTCCTCGTACTGAGAAGAAAGTCAAAGGATTCTTGGGATGGTTAAATTACATTTCCAGATTCATTTCTCATCTAACGGCTACTTGTGAACCAATATTCAAATTACTGAAGAAAGATCAAGTAGTCAAATGGAATGATGAGTGCCAAATTGCTTTTGACAAGATCAAAGAATTCTTACAAGAGCCTCCTGGTTTGATGCCACTAGTCCAGGGAAGACCCTTGATCATGTATCTAACTATTTTGGAAAATTCAATGGGGTGTGTGCTGGGACAGCATGACGAGTCTAGCCGAAAAGAGCATGCTATTTACTACCTAAGAAAAAAGTTTACCGACTGTGAAACAAGATATTCACTGCTCGAGAAAACTTGCTGCACTCTGGCATGGGCTGCTCGCCGGCTAAGATAGTATATGCTGACCCATACTACCTTATTGATATCCAAAATGGATACAATAAAATACATCTTCGAGAAACCTGCACTCTCTGGGAGAATAGCAAGATGGCAGATGGTCCTGATAGAATATGACATATAGTATACTACCCAGAAAGCAATAAAGGGCAGTGTTCTAGCTGACACCTTGCTCATCAAGTTGTGGAAGATTACCAGTCCATGAAATTCAAATTCCCAGATGAAGACATCATGACGGTAAACAACTGTGAAGAATTCAGACCATATGATGGACCTGAACAAGGATCCGATGGACCCTGGTTTTTGGTGGGGCATCCAATGCACTCGGCAATGGTATAGGAGTTGTACTCATATATCCTGAAGGATGTCATACTCCCTTTACGGCAAGACTCTGCTTCAATTGTACAAATAACATGGCAGAATACGAAGCGTGCATTTTTGGTCTCAAAGTTGCCATAGATTTGGGGATCAAATCCTTAAATGTATTTGGAGATTCAACTTTGGTCATCAGCCAGATCAAAGGGGAATGGGACACCAAACACCCTAACCTTATCCCTTACAAAGAACATGTGTTGACATTGATCCCACATTTTGAGAAGATTACCTTCGAGCATTTCCTACGAGAGGAAAATCAGCTAGCAGACGCACTAGCCACAATGTCATCTATGTTTAAACTTAAATTGGATAACAAGGCTCCCCAGATCACCATTGAACTAATGGATGAACCATCTCTTTGTCACGAGATTAATACTGAAGAAGTAGTGGACCAGCCTTGGTTTCACGAAGTCAAGAGGTATCTCGAGGCTCAAGAATATCCGGAAGGAGCTTCGGTCAATGATAAGAAGTTCTTAAGGAGATTCTCTGCTAAATTCTTCCTTAGTAATGGCATTCTCTACAAACGCAACCATGACTATGTGTTACTTTGGTGCATAGACAAGGTTGAAGTGGAAAAGATCATGGCTGAGTTACATGAAGGCACTTTTGGTACCCATTCCAGTGGGCATACGATGGCAAAGAAAATCCTACGGGCAGGTTATTACTGGTCTACCATGGAAGCAGATTTCTATCAACACTCTCGAACCTGCCACAAGTGTCAAATATATGCTAACAAGGTGCACGTACCTCCGGTTCCTCTGAATGTCTTAACGGCTCCTTGGCCCTTTGCTATGTGGGGTACCAATATGATTGGGGAAATAAAACCAACAGCCTCTAATGGACACTGCTTCATTCTGGTGGCCATTGACTATTTCACAAAGTGGGTTGAGGCGGCCTCTTTCGCTTCCGTTACCAAGAATGTTGTATCCCAGTTCATTAAACAGAATCTCATTTGTCGGTATGGTATCCCAGATAGGATCATCACAGACAATGGTACGAATCTAAACAATACTATGATCACTGCTATGTGCAAGCAATTCAAGATCCAGCATCACAATTCTTCCCCTTATCAGCCAAAGATGAATGGTGTTGTCGATGCCGCAAATAATAATACCAAAAAGATCATACAGAAAATGGCAGTCACGTACAAAGACTGGCATGAGATGCTACCATTCGCTCTTCACGGTTATCGTACCATAACACGCACATCAACCAGGGCAATACCCTACTCTCTGGTATACGGCATAAAGGTTTTCTTGCCTATTGAGGTCCAGATCCCCTCTCTGATAATTATGAAGGATGCAGGGCTGAATGAAGAAGATTGGACTCAGATATGCTCCAGACACGGATGCCATCCTGATACTCATTCATATTCAACTCTCAGATACAGTTCAGATACGCTCCATACACGGATGCCATCCTGATTCTCATTCAGATTCAACTTTCAGATACAGTTCAGATACGCTCCAAACACGAATGTCATTCTGATACTCATTCAGATTCAACTTTCAGATACAGTTTGATACACTCCATACACGGATGCCATTCTGATACTCATTCAGATTCAACTTTCGGATACAGTTCAGATACGCTCCAGACACTGATGCATTTCTGATACTCATTCAAATTCAGCTTTTAGATACAGTTCAGATACGCTCCAGACACGGACGCCATTCTGATACTCATTTTGTTTCAGCTTACAGATACGGTTCAGCAATCATTTCTGGATGGCATCTACAAGCACATCTCCGACAACTTTCCATCATCCCTCCAAATTGCCTCTTTAAGCCCATTTCCTATACCATCAACCATCACATCTTCGGGTGCAAATTTCTGGGCACTCTAGAGTCCAATCATCTTCCACCCTCGAGTCACGAATGGAAAAACTCGCCAATCTAACTCTTCAGGCTTAAGAAGATTGAACAAGGGAAGTTGTTGTACCCCAAATTTTTCCCTCTCACTTATCAAGAATTTGCTCACAAGATCTCCTTTGGCTCAAGACTGCATTAGGGTTGATCAGCTCAAGACACCTCCTTAAGCACTGATGACCAAAATTAGGGTTTGAGAATGCACAAGGATGTTTAAACTTCCAATTCCCCATATTACTTTCATGGATCATTAAGGACCCTCAAGATTACTCATGTCAAGTTTCAAGTCTCGGATCACAGTTTTGCTCAGTCAATTGAGCAGTTGACCTAAAAATCAGCTATATTGGGGAAAAAATCAATTGTGGCCAATTTACAGTCAAACTTCATAATTTTTTATCCACATCAACATTTTAAACTCATATGTATCATTTGATCAAGTTTGGACCATAATTCCTCAAGAAATTTGATCAAATCTTTAAAAGGGCAAAATGGTCAAAATTAGGGTTTTGACTGAGAAGGGGTAATTTCTGATTTTTGACCTAGAAAACGATCAATTGGTTTAAGACATGATCTCAAGAGTCCAATTACATCATTTTTACCTAATTACATGGTTCAAAACATTGCTCAAGTCCAATGGATTGACAGATGAATTTTCAGTCAACTGATCAAAAGTCAACTGTATACTGAAAAGTCAAACTTTGATTTTTTGTTCAAAATCAAATGTCAAAGATCAAAATTCATCAAAACATGTCAAAATATGAAACTTATTCATCAAGAAATCAAAAATTCAAGATTTCATTTTGAAAAGTTAAAATTTCTAAACTTAGAAATTTTTCTAAGTTGGAAATTTCTTATTTTTTCACAACTTTGAGCAAAATTTTCACCATGATGTAAGATGATTCAAAAGAAACTTCCAACAAGAAAGTTGTATACCTCCATGATATCTATAACATTTATTTACACAACTCCTTTCAAAAGTGCTTGGATCTCAAGTTATAGTTTTAAGAACACATGGTCATGAAACAAAACACTTAGTGAAATTTTCCCCTAATTTGGTCAGGATTTTGACCCAACTTCATGGCACTTTTTCATATAGTTCCAAGGGGAACTTTCAAAAGTGATTCAAATAGGTGTTGTATATCATATTACAAGATTTCCAAAATGTTCAAGAACTCTTTGATATCATTTTTTAGTAGGGATAATCAAAGAGATGAAGTTAGGGTTTTATCACTTGAATTACAAGTCATTTTGTGATGAACAAGATTCAAAATTCAAACTTATGTTGCATAACCTCTACTTTTAATGCCTCAAACTTGTTAGGAACTCCATAATTAATTGCTTGCATAGTTGTTAGAAGTCTCATTTCAAGCATTCAATGCAAGGCCATGCTTTATATCCATTTTGGGAAGAAAGTGCACAATGCCATTTTGATAAAGTAGCTTTTTGTACAAAACTTGTTCTTGAGCTTTGCACTTTTTCTCTTTTGATCATACATGTCTTATAACTCAAGAGAAACTTTTTAGACACTTACAATCACTCATCCCATGCTTGTACTTCCCCTTGAAACTTGTTTTCCCACTTTTCTTCAAAATCAAGTAACCTAGCAATTAGCTTGTAACTTGTACTTCTGACCCTCCAAAGCACTCAAGACCTTTGGCTTATACATACACAAGTTATTTGCCACAAATCTCACGCATGCTTAAGCCCTGAAAACACCAAGAACACATGTTCACCAAAAACACTTCAAAAACTTGTCATTTCTGAGTTTTGAATCCAATCTCCAAATTTGCTCGTGCGTTTCTTGGCCTTTTACTTTCAAAAGCTTCTAAACAACATACACAAACAATTCCAACACCTGCAGCACCACTGTAACACCTCCATCATCATCCACCATTTTCAAAAATAGCACCTTGCACCTTGACTTCTCCAGAACTCCTCAGGCACTTTCAGCTCAAGCTAAGCATCACATTAGCTTCCTAGGAACTTGAGGAAGCTAATCCAATCATTGGAACTCACTGAAAGCTTCTCAAACTCCAAACACGATACTCTCTTGCAAGGTAAGTTTTATGACTTTTGAACTCTTCATACAGGCATCATTAATGGTTTATTTGTGAATAAAAAATGTAGATATCATTGCCCTAAAGCTAACCATGTTCATAGTTTTCATTTATATTGCTTGAGCTTAAAGAATTTTAAGATTGAAGTTTCTGAAATTTTCAGGGTTCAGATTAGGGCCATTAAAATTCATGCTTATCTTTGATCTATAATTTTATTGCTTTGCATTTCTGAAATCGTAAGGAAATTTGCTACAAGTTTCCTGTTTACAGTTTCATTTTTGTTGAGATTTGAATAAGTTACAGAGGCTTTGGCTGAGCGTGAGGTTGAAGATGAAGTTCAGGCCATGGACTTGTTTACTATCATATATTTGTTGTTTTGATTTTATAAATAGATGTATAGCCACCCCAGTGGTAGAAGTGTGCGCCTGTGACTATAGGGACTTGGGTTCGAGCCCCAGTGGTACCCTTTTGGATTTTTTTTTCATTTTTTTTTGCATTCTGACTTTCTTTTTGGCAGCGCTGGGCCTAACAGCTTTGAGCCTGGCTTTTTTGTTACTTCTAACCCCCTTGTTGACTATTCATACCCTGACCAGTTTTTATTTTCTTTTTTTTTATTTTTATTTATTTGATTTCTTAAATATTTTATCTAATACTAAAAATTCAGAAAAAATATAAAAACATTAGATTTATATTTTGATAAAGTTTATTTATTTTTTATACAAAAAAATTATTTTATTTAATCATATTTTATTTCTTTTACTAATTGGTTTGTAAATTTAATTAAAACAACTAGGGTTTTTAGTTATCTTCTTAAAAAAAATTATTTTAAAACCAAAAAAGACCAAAAATATTTTATAATACTATAAATTTTTTAAAGACAAAAATACCAAAAAACTATTCTTCTTATAAACTTAATTTTTTTTTAATTAACTAATAGATTAGGGTTTTATTTAAATTCATTTCCTAGTAAACTTAGATCTACTTTTTATTATTTTAATTAATTATTTTTTTCTAATTAATTAGGTTAAAGCAAAAACCCTTTTCTCTAAAAAAAATCCAAACAAAATAGTCCATTTACTTTACATTTACATCCTTGTATATTCATTCATTTTGTACATTATTCATTTCAATTCTTGTACAGATTCAATATGGTTGTAATAGATAATTAGGCTTTATTTTCTTACAATCCCCATTTAAATTTGTACACCCCCTCCCACAAAGTATTGTAATAGCATAGTAATTTTAAATTTCGTAATTTATCGCTTTATATACAAATGCTAGTAATTAGGGTTTGTATGGAAAGACTAAAACCAATCAATTAGAAAACCCTAATCAAAGACAAAACCAAGCATGAAAAAAATACACTTGCACACAAGCACCCCTAGGGTAAAATCCACTTGGTTGCCTTACAAAATGGTCATATTACGCATGTGAGGTATCTTAGCAAAAACAAGCAAAATATAAGATCATAGTCCCTCGATGACGGTATCTATGTTGCCTTTCAAATGATCTTAGTCCCTAAAAAAGAATGTTAAGATACCTTGCAACATTTCTAATCATGGTTATACGACGACCCACGCCCGTCCCGTTTACATCCAAAGATAGGGTTACTTACCAAATCAATGGTAAGATAACAATGTCAAAGGAAAAAGGAAATGAACATGAAAGACTTTTGAGTAGGTAGAATGTTCCTAGTTACTTGCTCAATTTCAAAACAAAACATCCTTGTTATTTTTAAAACAAACACCTACACTTTCAAAAACATCTTTCAAACTTGAAAACATTTTCAAAAGATCAAGCACTTTGTATACATTCTTACGAACGAGAATCATTACAAAGTTTGCCTAAACGATGGCCTCTTTACAAAATACTTTCAAAAACCACAGAAAGCATGAGTTCAAACAAAAGCAAGTGATCTAGCAAGTAACTAAGAGCCCATGGAAAACCATGGATGAAAAGGGTGCTAATACCTTCCCTTTTCATAATCTACCCCCCGAACTCAAGAAATAATCTCCAATGTCTTTCTTGTGCTTTTTCACCATTCGTTTTGGATAAAATAAAAGTCGGTGGCGACTCTTGCTAACCGCAACATTTGCGATCAAATGCAAAACACCCAAGTAATTTCTCTCACCGTATCACAGTGGTCAACATAAAAGTTATAGACAATTTTTCAAGCTTTCCAAAATGTCCAAGAGCATGGATTTATCATACTTGAGCTAGGAGATTCAGAGGCATGAAGTTGGGCATCCATTCTTGAATTACAAGTCATTTTGGTGAAGAACACATAATCCAATCTACATGTTATGCTGCAAAATCTTGCTTTACAGGCCTTCTAACTTGCAAATCTCACCATAATTTAATGTTTACACAAACTTTTGAGTTATGGTCCATTTGATTTAAGCATTGTCCAAATGATTTTTCCATTTTTGGCACAAAGTTAACATTGCCCTTCTTGCAAAGTAGCTTTAATCACAAAGTTAGATCTTCTTGAGCCTCTAACTTGTTCCTTCTACACACACTCAACATACAAAATTAGATAAGCATACTTAAAGTATCCAATAACTCTATAAAGCAAAGTACAAAGCATTGGAATTATGATCTTCAAGCTTGCTTCATTTACAATCCAACCTAGCCACAACATGTGATCTTGCAAATCTGATCAACCCATGTCTTAAAAAACCTCTCTCCTATAAATAGAGAGATCATTTGCAAGATAGAAAAAGGATGAACAAGCCCTCAAAACCCCTTTGCTCTCAAAAAACCAGAATTATCCACAAAACCTCCATTTTTTAATTTTGAAGTCCAAATCTTTCAATCTCTCAAACTTTGCAAGTTTTGTCCAAACAAATTATCCAATACTTCACACACATCATATAGAAGTTGTTGAAACACAAGAACAAGTTTTGTAACATCATCATCACTGTGATACAGTGGGAGAACTGACTTGGGTGTTTTGCATTTTATTGTAAATGTTACGGTTAAAAAGAATCGCCACCGACTTTTCTTTTATCCAAAAGGAAAGGTGAAAAAGCACAAGAAAGACCTTTGAGATTGTTTCTTGAGTTCGGGGGGTAGATTATGAAAATGGAAGGTATTAGCACCCTTTTCATCCATGGTTTTCCATGGGCTCTTAGTTACTTGCTAGATCACTTGCTTTTGTTTGAAATTGTGCTTTGTGTGGTTTTTGAAAGTATTTTGAAAAGGTGCCATTGTTTAGGCAAACTTTGTAATGATTCTCGTTCGTAAGAATGTATGCAAATTGTTTGATCTTTTGAAAATGTTTTCAAGTTTGAAAGATATTTTTGAAAGTGTTAGTGTTTGTTTTGAAAATATCAAGGATGTTTTTGTTTTGAAATTGAGCAAGTAACTAGGAACATTCTACCTACTCAAAAGTCTTTCATGTTCATTTCCTCTTTCCTTTGACATTGTTATCTTACTATTAATTTGGTAAGTAACCCTATCTTTGGATGTAAAAGGGACGGGTGTGGGTCATTGTATAACCATGATTAGTAATGTTGTAAGATATATTAGCATTTCCTTTAGGGACTAAGATCATTTTTTTGAAAGGCAACATGGATAGCATCATCGAGGGACTATGCTCTTCTATTTTCGCTTGTTTTTGCTAAGATACCTCACATGCATAATATGGTCATTTTTGTAAGGCAACAAAGTAGATTTACCCTAGGGGTGCATGTGTGCAAATGCATTGGTTTACATGCTTGATTTGTGTTGTACCCTAAAATTTTCCCTCTCATTTCTCAAGGGACCACCCTGGATCCCCAGGTTTTCTTCCATCCATTTCCCAGCCTTGAACTATAAATTTTTCAAGAAAGTTATTCACAAGGGTAAAATGGTCATTTGTATACTGAAACGTCAAACTTTGACTTTTGGATCAAAATCAAGCTTCAATAATCATATTTCATCAAGACATGTTGGAATATGAGATTTGTTTCGTCAAGAAATGCAAAAGTCAAATTTCTAAATACTTGGAATTTTTCTAAGTGTTTAAGAAACATGACAAACTCAGAACTTCTGATTAGATTATCACCATAATGCAAGCTGATTCTTGAAGAAATTATGATACAATAGTTATAGATTTCAGTGAGATCTAAAACATTGCAGAACATAACTTCTCCTAGAAATGCTGGGATTTCAAGTTACAACTCCTCAGAGACACGTCCTTGAAACTAAAGCACTCAGCAAATTCTGGATATTCTCAAGACAGAGTTTGGTCAGAACTTCTGGGCTAGTTTTCACAAAGGTTCGGTCAGAGTTTGCAAGGGTAATTCAAAAAAGTTACAAGACGTGCTGCAAGCTTCCTGGAAAGTCTGAGAGCTCCTTCAGAACATGCTGGAGCAAGAAGATAAAAGGATCAGAAGGTTGGATGCTACGCTGAAGTAGAACTTCTAATCTAGAATTAAGCAACGATGCAGAGTTTCACATGGCAGGATTTATGATTCGATAAATCTCATCATCATTTAATGCTCATTTAATGCTCACAACCACTTTTTAGTTTTTACCCAAAGGATTTCCCCCACGTGTACCCCTACTGTCTTGGGAAAGAAAACTTTTGTGCAAAAGTGAGCTAGACCCATGTGCTGCTTTTTCTTTTCCTTAATTCATGCTGACAAATCCAGCTTAGGCGCTGCTAAACCTACTAACTATCCTACTTTGTGCCTTGAACCATGCTTTTTTAAGCTTACTTCAAGAGTAAGTCAGCGTCTAGCGTATGACATTGGTGCCACTAGACATCTCCAAACTACAAAACCTTTGCCTAAAAATTGAACTCCATTGGCCATTGAAAAGGGTCGAAAAATTTGAGAAAGAAAATCCCCGAACCCCTGCTAAAATTCCAAGAGTCCAAGAACTAAACCTATTAACTTTTGATTCCTTACATACAAACTCCATTTGTTCTCAAGTGTTTCTTGACTAAAACCATCCACACAGTTTCTGATTCACATATTAGAAGCTATCCTAACTTCTGTGTTCATACTTCCATACACTCTCCATCCACCTCCACCTCAAAGAAGTCAGAACATTACCCCTTAGCTGTTCCAGAAGGCGAAAACTTCCAACCTACTGAGTACGTGAAGAAGCTTCTCAATACATCACCAGAGCTCAGGACCAACCTCCGGTTCACAAAATCTTTTCCAGCGGCAAGGTAAGCTTTTGATGACTCTCACCACATTACTTAAGCATTATCAGATTTGCATGTTCAAAAATACAATGTAGACATCATGTTTCTGATGTTGTACATATTCTGAGGTTTCACGTATTTGTCTTCCTAAGTAGGGAGTAAATCAGTTCAGAACTTCTTGAAGAAATTAGAACTCAGAATTAGGATTAGCAAATTCATGCTTGCCTCTGACTTATAGTTCTGATATTTCTTGTTTCTAAAACACTATGAAACTTGTCATAACTGTCATATGCGCATCTTCTGTTTTGTTGAGAAATGACCAAGTTGCAGATGTTCTGACTAGCATGGAGAGGGAGACCAAATTCTTCCAGTGGTATCAGAACCTCTGAAAACTACCTTGTTCCCAGCGGACCCGAAACTTCTGACTTTACCTATTTTTTTCACTAACAGGATATATGTTTTGTAGTATGCCAGAGTCAGAACTTCTGACCTCCTTTAGTCAGCAATACGCTGATTCTATTTTTCTTTTTCTCACTTTTTTTGCTATTATTTTCTATTTCATTAATAAAAAAACACCAAAAACATTTTTTTTCTTAAAACAAAAGATCAAAAACATTTTCTTAAAATAAAACAAGTCCATTTTACATCTCTTGTACATTATTCTCCATTTCAATATGGTTGTAATAGTAACTTAGGATTTAATTTTATTTTCAATCCCCATTCATAAATATGTACCCCCATCCCTAAAATATTGTAATAGCATAGGACTTTACGTTTCTGCAATTTATCGCTTTCGAATGTAAATGCTAGTAATTAGGGTGTGTATGGCAAGATAAAAGCAACAAGTAGATAACCCTAATCAAAGATTAAATGCATACAAATCAAACACACTATTCACACATGCACCCTTAAGGTTAACTCCACCTGTTGCCTAAAAAATGGTCATGTTATGCATGTGGGGTGTCTTAGCAAAAACAATCGAAATACAAGATCATAGTCCCTCGATGACGCTATAAATGTTGCCTTTCAAAATGATCTTAGTCCCTCAAAAAGAAATGCTAAGATACCTTGCAACATTGCTAATCATGACTATACGACGACCCACGCCCGTCCCGTTCACATCCAAAGATAGGGTTGCTTGCCAAATCAATGGTAAGACAACAATGTCAAAGGAAAAGAAAATATACAAGAAAGACATTTGAGTAGGTAGATTGCTTCTAGTTACTTTCTCCATTTAAAAACAAATACCCTTTCTATTTTCAAAATAAACACACACATTTCAAAACATCTTTCAAATTTGAAAATATTTTTCAAAGGATCGACACTTTGTACACATTCTTACGAACAAGAATCATTACAAAGTTTGCCTAAATGATGGCGCCTTTCCAAAATACTTTCAAAAAACCACACAAAGCACATTTTCAAACAAAAGCAAGTAATCTAGTAAGCAATTAAGAGCCCATGGAAAACCATGGATGAAAAGGGTGCTAATACCTTCCCTTTTCATAATCTACCCCCCGAACTCAAGAAAAATCTCTAAAGGTCTTTCCTGTGCTTTTTCACCTTTCCTTATTGGATAAAAGAAAAGTCGGTGGCGACTCTTGCTAACCGCAACATTTGCGAACACAAACGCAAACCCTCAAGTCAATTCTCCCACCGCATCACAGAACTGGCGACTCTGTTGGGGACAACTAGTTTAAAAGTGGGGTTACCTTAGGGTTAGATCACATTTACTTTCTTTCTTTGTTTGACTTGTATGTTTTACATTTTGGTTCTTTATTTGGGTTTGAATCCTCCACCCGGATTTTGGGATACCTTATAGGTAAGTAGCAATACATTGTGGAAACTATACGGGGTATACCGACACGGTCTAAGAAATAGCTACGTTAGTGCGACATATTTGTGGGTACCGGTAGCCCTTGAGTAGTCAAGGAGAATACGGGGCCACTGAGTGATGTCATGAAGCACTAACTGACTTTTAGAACCTTTACTTGACCAACTTGGCCATTAGGACGTAGTGAGATGACCTGCTTTGGTGCAGTCCGAAGTTGGTAGATACTCGATACTACACTCATTGAGGTTTGGTTTTTGGGGATATTTCGGTTGCCATTTAAGAGGCTTGCGCTGAAACAATGCCCGAGAAAACAAACCAGTGATATTGAGCTCCTTAGAACCCGGTTATTATTTCTAGGACAGGTTTGAGCCAACTAAACTTCAAGAGGGTACTTACCTATGAGACTCCATGCAAGCCTAAACCTAAGGACTTGTTTGCTTTGTTTGTATATATTTACTTGTACATAACATCATAAACATAATAACATCATACTCATATTCACTAACCATTTCAAGGATTATGGGATTTATCTTTGTTCTGTTTTGTAGGACATGGATTCTCTTCGCAGGAAAACCATTCAAGTCAATATCGTAAGGATCCCTCCTCAACTCAAAGAGCTAGCATCAAGGATTCCTGAAAATTCTCCATTTACTGAAAGACATGGTCTCCTACTCAACTTGGTCACTTCCAACACAGACGAGGACATGATGAAAGTGCTTTTTCAGTTCTTTGATCCTTTACATCATTGCTTCACGTTTCCTGACTATCAACTTGTCCCTACTTTGGAAGAATTCTCCAAACTCTCGAGGATTCACATTCTCAATCAACTACCTTTCAATGGTACAGAAAGAGACCCAAAGCCAGAAGATATTTCTCAAGCTCTACGCTTGCAACCATCTGATATCGCAACTAATTGGGAAACAAGGAGTGGTGTCAAAGGCTTCCTAGCAAGGTTCTTGTTTGAGAGAGCCCAAAACTGTTGGAACTCTTTGGATTTGCAAGCCTTTGAGGAAATTGTGGCTCTCCTCATCTATGGGATGGTTTTGTTTCCAAATCCTGACCAACTAATTGATGTGAACACCGTCAAAATCTTCATGTCTCGTAACCCGGTGCCTACTTTGCTAGGGGACATCCTACATTCTTTTTACACTCGCACTTTGAAGAAAAGAGGTATCCTTATGTGTTGTACTCCTCTCTTGGCAATATGTTTTATTTCACATCTTCCCCAATCTATACTGAAGAACGAGCAAGGTTCAATGTGGTCACATAGGTTGATGACGCTCAAACATTCAGATATTCATTGGTGTTCTCTCTCTTTGGAGAATGTTACTATCGTCGACCATTGTGGAGAGTTCCCTAATGTCCCTTTGCTTGGCATTAGAGGAGGTATCTCTTACAACCCTTGCTTAGCCTTAAGACAGTTTGGTTACGCCCGAAGGGATGGTCCACGTGAGATGCTTATCATAGGATTGGCATTCGACTACGAGAATAACAATCAAGGTTACCGTCATAGGTTTATCCGAGCATGGAGGATGGTGAACAAAGTAGATAGCAAGACGCTAGGACACAAGAATTCCATTCCCCTCGAGCCTTACCTTAGATGGGTACGAGCTCGTGCTCAGAAACTTGTGATGCCTTATCCCTCCATCTTACCAATCATTATAGAGCCTGTGGTTGAAGGAAATGTTTCCTACACTATCCTCCATCCCGACATGCCTACCTCTCTCGAGGACTTACAAAAGGGTTGGATGCCAGTGAGAAAAGGGTCTTGGAGCTTACGAAACAGCTACAAGAAGAGCAGAATGTGAACGCTTATCTCGCGCCAAAGAGGATGCGTTCGGTCTTTTTATCCAAGAAATCTATTTTGTAAGCCCGAGGGGCATAATGTAATCTTTCTTGTTTTGACTAATGAAAGTTAACATTTTTTCATTCTTTTGTCTATACAAATTTAAATTTCATTAATCCTTGAAACCATTTGCATATACATATTCATGCATCATAACATGACAGGTTTTTGCATAACAGGTTTCCTTACCTCTCCGTTGTTTTATTTCAGCAAGATGGATCTAGAGAAAACTGTGATGGAACTCCAATCCCAGAATTCTCAGTTTCAGAAAGCTTTACTCGCCCTGGCCAAGGGGCGGCAAGATATGATGGCTTTGCTAGCTGTCAAAAAGAAGCCAAAGAAGAAAGCTCTACTCAACATGGGTAGAAGGTTCAAGGAGACAATCCGTCAAATCCCAGTAGGAGGAGACTCATCTGAAGAGGACGAGAACCAGGTCGGTGAGGTCAAGAGTACTCTGACTGAATGTGCTAATAATCAAGAATCTGATGATGATTATTTCAACGAGCAGTATCCACCTGCTGACATCAAATACAAGCAGTTAGAATACTGATTGAAAGCTGTTGAAATTCAAACCGTCCCCGGTTTAGATTTTGATGATTTGGGTTTGATCTCTGGGGTAACCATTCCCCACAAATTCAAAATACCAATCTTTGCCAAGTATGATGGAATTTCTTGTCCAAAGCTCCATTTGAAGTCTTATGTGCGCAAGATACAACCGCACACTGTCGATAAAAACCTATGGGTTCACTTTTTTCCAAGAGAGCCTGGCTGGAACACGACTTGAATGGTTTTACCAGTTGGATGGTTCTCGTATCAATACTTGGGAGGATCTAGCTATTGCCTTCTACCATCAGTACCAACATAACACCGACTTGGCACCAACCAGGGTTCAATTACAAGATATGACCATGGGAAAGAATGAAAGATTTAAGGAATATGCGCAAAAGTGGAGAGACCTTGCTAGTAGGGTCCAACCTCCCTTGACTGATAGGGAACATATAGACATGTTCATGGGCACTTTATCCGGTCCTTTCTTTAATCTGTTGGTTGGCTGTTCTTCTTCTGGTTTCACCAAATTAATCTTAACCGGTGAAAGAGTTGAAAGTGGCATTAAAAGTGGGAAGATCTCTGTGGCATCTACCTCCACCGCCAATCCTATCAAGAAACCTTTTGCTGCAAAGAAATAAGTTAATGTTGTGTATGGGGAAAGGGCCCATACTAAGAAGAATAATCATCTGTTTGTCAATGTTGTCCAAATCTCCAATCCAACTCCTACTCTAAGACCATCTGCAAATCATCAATGTTTTGAAGCTCCAAGAAGACAGTTTACAAGGTTAGGCATGTCACTATCTCAAGCCCTTCAACATTTGCTCAAGACTAATTTAGTGAAATTGCGTGATCCTCCCGCCAACCCTAACACCTCGTCACCAAAATATAATCCGAATGTAAAGTGTACTTACCATTCAAACAGCCCTGGGCACGAGACTGATCAGTGTTGGGCCTTGAAGAACAAGATCCAGGATTTAATTGACAATAAGACCATTGAATTTGATCCTCCTCTGACGCCGAATGTAATTACGGCTCCAATGCCGAAGCATGACACAGGTGTTAATGTTGTCGAAGATACAATTTTCATTGTCTCTGTTGAAGAATTGACTACTCTGCTAAATACAATCAAGAACAATCTGTTGAAAGCTGGGATTTTCCCTGGCTGTGAAAAAGACTGTGTGTTGTACAAGACAATACAATGGGTGTGAAGGGCTGAAGAAAGGTATACAACGCCTGATGGATAGCCACGAAATTCTTTTTGAAAAGACTCCGCCTGCCAAGAGTTTGGTTAACAAATGTGAAGACCTCTCCATTATTACCATCTCCAACAAACCTCTTAGGATCACCTCCAAATGTCCTATTAGGATTTCAAATGAACCCATTATTGCTCCCTTAATCATTACCAATACCGGACCAATTCCCTACTCTTCAAATAAAGCGGTACCATGGAATTACGGTGCTGAAGTGTTCTATCATGGGATTAAACAAGATGCCTGGATTGAAGAAGGGAAAGATGATGGTATTGGCAACATAGCTGGCTCAAGAAAAGTAACTAGAACTGGGAGAATATTCTCACCCAATATCTCACCTCCAGTAGTTACAAAAATGCCCATCCGCATTACTGCCGCCAAGCCAGGTACCGAGACTAGAGGGAAGGGGGAATACTATTGAGCCTGATGTGATTGAAGTACCTTCCAAAGATGTAGCTGACGAAGAACCTTCCGCCCGTGAAATGGACGAGATTTTGAAGATCATCAAGAAAAGCGACTTCAAAATTGTAGAACAATTGGGGCAAACCCCCTCTAAGATTTCAATGTTGTCATTACTGCTTTGCTCCGATGCCCATGCTCGGACATTAATCAAGTTTCTGAAAAAATCTCATGTCCCCCATGAGACAACAACAGACCAATTTGAGAATTGCGTGGCTAGCCTGACAGCTGATAATGGTCTGGGGTTTTCATATGCTGACTTAACACGTCTCGGGAAGAATCACAATAAAGCTTTACATGTTTCTATCGAGTGCAAAGGGACTACCTTAGCACATGTGCTAGTCGACACTGGCTCTTCTCTGAATGTATTGCCCAAGGGGGAATTAGACCATCTCGACTATGAAGACTTAATCTTGAAGCCAAGTGATATCATCGTAAGGGAGTTTGATGGGTCAAAGAGCACTGCTCATGGGGAAGTAGATCTTCCAATCAAAGTGGGCTCCCAAATCTTCAACTCCACCTTCTATATTATGGATATTCGCCCTGCCTATTCTTGTCTGTTACGTCGTCCGTGGATCCATAAGGCTGGGGAAGTGACCTCAACCCACCACCAGAAGCTCAAATATCCAGTCAAGGGGAAAATAGTCACCATCTGTGGGGAAGAAGAGTTTATGGTGAGCCACCTTAACTCTTTCAAGTATGTAGAGATGGACGGAGAATTCATTGAAACCCCATGTTAAGCCTTTGAGGTTGTACAGCCGATGATTACTGCTAATAAATGTTCTTCTGATGAGTCTAAAGCTATTAAGGCCACGCCAAAGATGGTTTCAGTCAAGGATGCCCGTGCGGAAATTGAAGAAGGAAGTTGTGATACTTGGGGGCAACTCCTAAATATCCCTTTCAAAGCAGACAAATTTGGTTTGGGATTCACCGTCAAATCTCGGAAAGAAGTGACGCGTGCTCGTACTGGAAAGCCACCTCTCCGCATTGAAAGCCATGAAGTCAACTCCGTGAGTGATTCTGAAGAAGAGACTACATTTGAGGAGTGGGTGTATCCAACTACAACGGAGCTGAAGAATTGGCATACAAAGGACTTTGTGCCCATCTCCTTCATTGAGGAGTAATCTACTTGTTATTACTTTTCCATCAATTCAAGAACCTGTTATCTATAATATTTTGATAATGACTTTTAAGACATGTGCCTAGCCCGGGGAACTTTGGTCCATTTGTCAAGGGTTTTATTTATGTTTATCTAATCATATGATTATTCAGTACATTGGACTCTTTTGCATTCAAATATTTGTGTTCATTGTCTTTCCTTTCTTTCAATTACATTTTTCAAAAAAATAGCCATGTATCTTACATGCACATGCACACACTTTTGCAGATCCACATCCACTCTGGATCCTATTGCCAATAACTCTACTATTGCCGACTATGATTTTGAATGTCCTATCAACCAAGCCGAAGACGAAGGGGAGGAAGATTGTGATGTACCGGGAGAACTATCCAGACTTCTATTACAAGAGGAAAAAGTTATTCAACCGCACGAAGAGTCAGTTGAAGTTATCAACCTGGGTACTAAGGCAGATAAGAAGGAAATCAAGATCGACGCTAACTTGGAAAGCAGTGTCAAGAACAGGTTGGTTTAGATGTTGCATGATTATGTGGAAGTTTTTGCTTGGTCTTATGAAGATATGCCTGGTTTGGATACCGACATCGTAGTTCATCGTCTGTCGACGAAAGAAGATTGTCCGCCTGTCAAGCAAAAGGTTCGTCGCATGAGGCCTGATATGTCTGAAAAGATCAACGAGGTGATAAAATAACTTGATATGGGGTTCCTAGCTGTAACATCCTATCCTCAATGGATTGCCAATGTGGTGCTGGTGCCAAAGAAAGACGGGAAATTTCGCATGTGCGTAGACTATAGGGATCTGAATAGGGCAAGCCCCAAGGATGACTTCCCTCTATCACACATTGACGTCTTAGTTGATAATACTGCCCAGCATAAAGTCTTCTCATTCATGGATGGCTTCTCAGGTTATAATCAAATAAGAATAGCTCCCGAAGACATGGAGAAGACTACTTTCGTTACGCAATGGGGCACCTACTGCTACAAGGTCATGCCGTTCGGATTAAAGAATGTGGGGGCAACATATCAAAGGGCTATGGTAGCCTTATTTCATGACATGATTCATCATGAGATAGAGGTATATGTGGATGATATGATTTCCAGATCACAAACCGAAAAAGAACATCTCGATCACCTACACAAGTTATTCGAGAGGCTGAAAAAGTACAAGCTGAGGTTAAACCCTAATAAGTGCACGTTTGGAATACGCTCTGGAAAGCTCCTAGGTTTTGTCGTCAGTAATAAAGGCATTGAAGTCGACCCTGCTAAGATAAAGGCCATCCAAGAGATGTCGGTCCCTCATTCTGAAAAAGAAGTCAGAGGATTCTTGGGTCGTCTCAATTACATTTCTCGTTTCATATCCCACTTGACTACTACTTGTGAACCACTCTTCAAACTCTTGAAGAAAGATCAGGTAGTCAGATGGAATGATGAATGCCAGATTGACTTTGACAAAATCAAAGAATACCTACAAGAACCTCATATTCTCATGCCTCCTGTTGAAGGAAGACCCTTGATCATGTACTTGACAGTACTAGAGAATTCTATGGGGTGTGTTTTGGGCCAACATGACGAGTCTGGCCGAAAAGAGCATGTTATTTATTACCTGAGCAAAAAGTTTACCGACTGTGAAACCAGATATTCACTGCTCGAGAAAACTTGCTGCACTCTGGCATGGGCTGCTTGCCGGCTAAGACAATATATGTTGACTCATACCACTCTACTGATTTCTAAGATGGACCCAATCAAGTACAGCTTCGAGAAACCTGCCCTTTCCGGACAGATAGCCAGATGACAAATGATCTTAACTGAGTACAACATTCAATACACGACTCTAAATCCATCAAAAGAAGTGTTCTAGAAGATCATTTGTCCCATCAAGTCGTGGATGATTATCAGTCAATGAACTTCGACTTCCCTGATGAGAACATTTTGCTGGTAACTGACTGTGCAAAACTTGAACCGTATGACGAACCTGAACTGGGATCCCGATGGACTATGGTATTCAATGGGGCTTCCAATTCCTTAGGTAACGGAATTGGTGTTGTGATTATCTCTCCTGAAGGTTGCCACACTCCTTTCACTGCCAGACTATGCTTCGATTGCACAAATAATATGGCTGAGTATGAAGCATGCATCTTAGGTCTAAAAGCAGCTATTGACTTGAGGATCAAGCATTTGAATGTGTTTGGGGATTCCGCCCTAGTGATCAGCCAAGTAAAATGAGATTGGGACACTAAATACCCTAATCTTATCCCTTACAAGGAACTTGTGTTGTCCCTAATTCCTTACTTCGAAGAGATCACTTTTGAGCACTTCCCTAGGGAAGAAAACCAGTTGGCTGACGCTTTGGAAACCATGTCTTCAATGTTCAAGGTCAGATGGGACAATGAAGCCCCTATGATTACAATTCAAAGACTCGATGAACCTGCACATTGCTATGAGCTTGACACTGATGCAGAAAAACCATGGTACCATGAGGTGATAAGATACCTTGAAGCTCAACTGGGGCAACTCCCTTTTTCTTGGTTTATGGCATGGAAGTTGTTTTACCAATGGAAGTTCAGATTCCCTTGCTGAGGATTATGATTGAGGCAGGTTTAGACGAAGACGAGTGGATTCAAACGAGATTGGATCAGGTGAACTTGATTGACAAAAAACTATTAGCTGCTATTTGCCATGGTTAGACGTATCAAAAACGAATGATTGAGCCTTTCAACAGAAAGATCAAGCCTCGAGTATATCAAGCTGGTGACTTGGTGATAAAACGCATCATTCTACCACAAGGCGACCCCAGAGGCAAATGGACTCCCACTTATGAAGGGCCATTTATTGTCAAGAGAGTTTTCTCTGGTGGTGCCATGATGCTGACTACCATGGACGGTGAAGATTTCCCACATCCTATCAATGCGGACATAGTTAAAAAATACTATGCATAAGAGACCCGTTAGGTTCACACACCTAATAAAAATAAGGGCATCCCGACAAACCAAAAGGTTTGGAAGAAAATTAGGGATATATGCAAAAGATTGTACACCCGGCAAGTTGAAAACCTGAAAGGGCGACTTGGGAAAAAAAGGGTATCCTGGTGGGATGAAAACCCGAAAGGGTGGTCCAGGCAAAAGTTAAGGATTAAAAGCGTATGAATGTGTCCCATGAAATCCATACAATCAATTCTATCACTAAGGTCCAAGTTCAAATGATCCAAGATTGATCCAATCAACTTCGATCAACGGCAAGAGACATTCAAAGACATTGGGGCAATAGTAGAGTTAGAAGGCAATGAGATCATTTCACATGGCTATTTGTTTTCATTCTCAATTTTGTTTTCATTTCGACGACTTCCTCTTACTAGGATCTCCGTCTCTCTGTAAAAAAATGCCTATTCAGGGGCAAAATATCAATACAAATACACTTTGAAGTGCAAAAATTTTGTCTTTGTTTTGAATGCAAATTTGTCTAATGACTAAAATTGAATGAACATATGCATATGAACATAATTAAAACTATTTGGGACATGTGTCCTGCTAAGAATCAGTAGGAATCTCTTCAATGTATATGAAATAGCCCCACAGAATTATCTCATCATCATTATCCCCACAAGGAGGGCGGTTACGATAAACCTTTCCCCTAACGGAGTTGCCCGCAAAGTCTCTTTGCATAGGGTAATCCCTGACCAAAGTCTCGACCTCTTGGTCGCTTTCTCCCCAGCTAAGTCAATTTTTACAAGTTGAAGCCTCGTCGATCTCTTCCTAATGGAAATTCACTTCCTCAACAGGGTTTATTTCCCCAACGGGGTTGTTTCCCTAGCCGAATTCAAAATTATCAACATACAACAATCAAGATGCCACAAAGTTCCCTAGTTGAGCCTATCTTCCCCAGCTGAGCCTATCTTCCCCAGCTGAGCCTATCTTCCACAGTTGAGTCTATCTTCCCCATCCAAGGCTATTATCCCCAAGCGGAGTTTACCCTCCTCAGTTGAGCGTATCTTCCCCAAGCTGAGGCTGCCTTACCCGACTGAGTCTACCCTCTCCAGCTTGAATTTCCCTTTCAGATTATCACAAATCATAGGGCCGCAACCCCTAATCCCCAGTAAAGCCATCAACAAAGCCTTTACTACTTTCAAAAGATGCTATGGAGCCTGGATCCGACCAGATATTAGCATACCTTTCAAGTTATTACTGAAACCTGGACCCGAACAAATAACAGTTTGACTTCTTCAATTACTGAAGCCTGGACCCGACCAGATAACAATTTGACTTCTTCAATTACTGAAACCTGGACCCGACCAAATAATAGATTTGAACACCTGAAACCTGGATCCGACCAAATAACAGTTGATCTCAATCTCAAAATGCTATGAAACCTGAACCCAATCGGATAATAGCCTAACTCTTCAAATATATAGAAGAACCTGAACTCAACCCGATCAAGGTTTAACTTCTTTTCCCCAGTAGAGTTGCCTCCGTATCCCTAACAGATTACTGAGACACCTGGGCCCGACCAGATATCAGTTTTCATTTTCATCTTTTCAAGTAAGTTATTGTGAAGCCTGGATCCGACCAGATAGAAATTACCCTCGGAGATTCGTTATGAAACTTGGGAACCGACCAAATAACAACTAAATTTCCAAACAATTTATTGTGAAGCCTGGACCCGACCAGATAGGAATTGACCTCATTAACCTCAAAAATCTGCAAAGCCTGGGCCCGACCAGATAACATTTTTTCAAACAGTTTATTGTGAAGCCTGGACCCGACCAGATAGCAATTGACCTCATTAACCTCAAAAATATGAAAAGCTTGGGCCCGACCAGATAACAGTTTTTCAAACATTTTATTGTGAACCTTGGACCCGACCAGATAGAAATTGACCTCATTAACCTCAGAAATCTGCAAAGCCTGGACCCGACCAGATAACAGTTTTTCAAACAGTTTATTATGAAGCCTGGACTCGACCAGATAACAAACAGTTTATTGCAAAGCCTGGACCCGACCAGATAATAATTTTTCAAATAGTTCATTATGAAGCCTGGAGCCCGACCAGATAACAATTAACTGTGATCCCCAGAGAAGACACTATGAAGCATGGACTCGACCAAATAATAGTACAGTTTTCCAAAACCCATGAAGCCTGGATCCGACCAGATAACTATTCAATTTCAAGAATTACTGCGAAGCCTGGATCTGACCAGATAACAGTTACCACTTCAATTTACTACGAAGCCTGGATCCGACTAGATAACGATTAACTTCTGTATCCCCAACAAGTTGTTGTGAAGCCTGGATTTGACCAGATAACTATTCAATTTCAAGGAATTTTCTGCAAAGCCTAGGATCCAACCAGATAACAGTTAATTCACCTCTTCCTCTAGTAAGTTGTCGTGAAGCCTGGATCTGACCAGATAGCAGTCGACTACTTCATCCTTAGCAACTGTAAAGCCTAGATCTGACCAGATAACAGTTGACATTTGAACGATATTCCCCAGTGTGATACGGTGGCAGAACCGACTGTTTGATGCTGGTTTGTGTTTTGCGTTTTTTGTTTGCAAAATGTCGCGGTAAGCAAGAGTCGCCACCGACTTTTATTTCATCCAACTAGAAAGGAAAAAAGTACAGAAAAAATCCTTTTTTGAGATATTCTGAGTACGAGGGGTGGATTATAGAAAGGGAAGGTGTTAGCACCCTTTCTATCCATGGTTTTCCATGGGCTCTTAGGTACTTGCTCATCTAAAAATTGCTTGTGTGTGTGCTTTGTTTTTTTGAAAAGAGTTTTAACTTCATGATAACCCTTGTATCAGTCCTCAAAGGTGTGACGAAGTTTGTTTTGAAAGTTTGTTTGAAAAAGTGTAAGTGTGAAAAGTTTTTATTTGAGCAAGTACCTACTAGCATCTACCTACTCGAAAAAGGATCGTTTCTATTCTTGTTTCCTTTAGACAGCACTATCCCACTATTGAGAAATAGGTAGCACTGTCGTTGGAGTTTGTAAGGGTCAATTCGAAAGGGACGTACGATCACTAAAGCAATGTTAGGACAAATTAGTAATAACCCTAGAGTCTTAAGATCATATTCGAGGCAGCATTTCCGAGGCAACATTTCCGAGGCAACATTCGAACGGGACATTTGATCTTTTTAGACAGGAGGGCAACCACTAAGACCACCTATGCTTAATGATTGTTTACCGAAGGCAACCGAAGTGAGAGTATACCCTAAGAGTGATATGTGCGAGTGATTTGTTTCAGTTATTTAATCTTTGCACATTAGGGTTTTCTAACCGTATTAATTTGTCATGCATTCTTGTCATACAATCCTATTAGCATACATCTAAATAGTTAAATATTTGCGGGAATTAAAATGCGAGAAAGTAAATCTACGCTATTACAAGGCTTCGGGGATGGGGATTAATTATATAGCCAAAAACCCGGAAAAAGCGATGAGTAAAAAGTCCTAGATTAAACTATTACAAACCATGAACAGTTACAGAAATATTGGCAAAAATAATTAACACGCGCGCGATGAATTGAATACGAGACAACTAGGGTTTTGACCCTTGCCTAAAACTAATTGCGATTGATTAAGAAAATGTTTTTTGTCATGTTTTGTTATTTAAGAAAATAAAGAAATCATTAAAAAGAAAATCCTAATTCTAATTGATTTTAAATTAAGAAAAATAAATTAATTTATTCTAAAACCTATTTTTGTATTTTTATTTATTTGAGAAAAAGAGAAAAATAAAATTAAATCAAAGTTTTACCCTAATTTATATTTGATTTTATTTATGAAAATAAATTACAATTTCCCTAAATTAAACTAAATTAAATTAGTTTTGATAATAATAATTAAAAAAAAAGAACTAATCCTAATTATTTTTATGAAGTCTTGATTTTATGATTTTTTTGGAAAATAAATTAATTTGTGGATTAAAATAAATAAGGGAAATTAAAAGAATAAAGAATAAAATAAAGATAAGAAAATAAAAAAGAAGTAAATGGGCCTGGTGGTATTTGTTGAAAGGGGGGTGCTATCTTAATTGTTGGGCCCAATAAGGCTAAGGCTTGTTTGACTTTGTTTAATCCAGTATGCGTGTTGACTTGAGGAGTATGGTAGGACTCTTGCTACCTGAACGTTTGATCCACCTGGCTGAGGGATCTGATGGTGGAACACAAGGGTGTATGGTAGGCGTGCACTACTACATTGCATGCGATCTGCCTGAAATAAGCAAGAAAATAATAAAATGCACACGCCTGGGATCGAACCCAGGACGTGTGCATCAAATGCCTTCGCCCCAGCCATCTGAGCTATTGTGTCAACTTGAAAGTAATATAAAACAGAAACATCATATGCAAAAAAAAGCTAGTGGAGCCAACCAACGTGCGAAATTCAAATAAGCGAATCACATGTTGCCACGCCAGCTTCTTCTTCCTCTCTCCGTCGCCTTAGTAAATCAAGCTTTTACCTACAGACGCTTGTTGTAGGTATAACACTATCCATCTCTAAAATTGTGTAGGCTCAAGATAAATGACCATGGCTGGCACCAATCAACTCGTATCATCCTCACGAGTATCATGGTACCAGAGTTAACGCCCAATTTTGCCTGCATGAAAAAGCCCTAAACAAGAACACAAAACCCTAGCCATGGAAGATTCATATGCAGTCATCAAAAATGCAATTGAATAGGATGATTAGCTTGCAAACTCAATAAGGAACAAGAGTACATAATCAAAATATGCAAATGATGTATAAATCAATGAAAATGAAAACAAATTTTTAGGCAAACCGTGTGACTGCTAGGGGTCGATTCTGGACACAAGGAGGCTTACAATTGATCCAGTTAGCTTCAGAGACGTTCCAGGATGCGATTAGGAGTGTTGAAAAGCTCTGAATCTTCCTCTAGGGTAGAGATCAGATCACCACTTTTCTACCAAAAATTGAGTTTTTGTTCTTGACTATGCACGACTGTTGACCCTCGTTCTTAACTTGGTTGCGCTCAATATATAACCCTGAATGAATTAGGGTTGTGAAACTGATCATATCTTTGGAAGTTTTTCAAGATTTGATTTTGTTTTCATCGCATATGTAAACTTCCAAAATTTGGCCTAATCATGCTCTTTTTGTTCCAATTACCATTTATTCGAATTAATCTTGCAAGCTCATCAAATCTTGGTTGCTAACCTGTCAAAAAAACCAATCAAATCAAATCTTTGATAATTTTCATCATTTATTTGATTTAATTCAATTTTTAATCAATGAAAAATCAAAATAAATTGAAAAATGAAGAAAACAATTGGTGAATCGGCATTTGAGTCGTGGACCACATTATCATTGAGATGCAAGCATAAAAAGTTGGGCCTATTTAGCAAAAAATGCAAATTTGAGCACATTTGACTTTTAGCAATTTTGCAAAAAAGGTCAACTTGGCCAATGCATAACTCTCTCAATTTTGACCCTAGAGAGGTGTTCTTGGACTTTTTAGAAATCTTAGGATGTACTCTAAGCAAACATTTTAGTCCCATCTCAATTGAGTCCTCCATGTTCATGTATGAAGCTTTGACCCAAATGGTGTTTTTTTTTTACATTCTAAAATGACCTATAATGTATACATTCATATCTTCTTGTTAGTGCATATTTTGAACTTTGGAGATGAAGATGAATTGTAAGGTATTACATCCTATTCAAAATGAGCTTTGGATGGGTCATTTCTGATAAAGTATGAGAAAGTTATGCTTGGTCAAAGTTGAGTTGACTTTTCCTACAAAACCCTAGTTTAGCAACTTTTGGGTTTTGATGAATTGTGAGCAATCCTTGATGAATCATGATCAAACCTTGATAAAATGATGGATGATACTTCAAAATGAGTATGTTGACCAAAAATCTTGAAGTTTGACAGTATGTGGGCCACAGTTGACTTTTGACCTAGCACAGTCGATTTTTAGGCATCTGAGCAATTGACTGAGCAAACTTATTCTACAAGGCTTGAAACTTGACATGGATGATCTTGGGAACATATTAGGATAATGGTGAGCATTTGGGATCCTTTGGAATCAAGCATCTTGATGAAAAATGAAACCCTAATTTGAGGTAGACTGCCTTAGGAGAGAGTTTGTCTAGTCAACTCTTGAACTTCCTTGAGCAGTTTGGGGCCTTCACATGACATGTATTGAGAAATATGGGAGGGAAAATTTTGGGGTACAACACCCAGCAAAAGCATCCTTTCAACAAAATTTGAAGATATGCATATTCTTCATCTCCAACAGCAATCAGGGATGCAACCTCCCAGAATTTCCTCAGCAATAGTCAGGGATTTATTTTCCCAGACAAAAACATACACTTCACATTCATACATAATAGCATATGCATATCATATGCATTTAGCATAATACCACATCTGGTGAACATCATGCAGGAATCTGCATTTTACTAATTCTTTTTCTCACGGGTAAAACATCAAGTTCTAGTATAAATCAACAAGAGATTTATGCTGATACTTCTTCCAGCGTTTACCAACACTCCTCCAAATGGCATCTATAAGCCTATTCACCATCCATCTTCGAGTGAAAATTTCTGGGCACTTTAATGTTCAAATCATCTTTCACCTTCAAAGTCACGAATGGCGGATCCGCCAACCTAACTCTTCAGGTTCAAGAAGTTTGAACAGGGGCAGCTATTGTACCCCAAAATTTGCCCTCTCATTTCTCAAGGGATCATCCTGGATCCCCGGGTTTTCTTCCATCCATTTCCCAGCCTTGAACTACAAATTTTTCAAGAAAGCTATTCACAAGGGTAAAATGGTCATTTGCATACTGAAAAGTCAAACTTTGACTTTTGGATCAAAATCAAGCTTCAAGAATCATATTTCATCAAGACATGTTGGAATATGAGATTTGTTTCGTCAAGAAATGCAAAAGTCAAATTTCTAAGTACTTGGAATTTTTCTAAGTGTTTAAGAAACATGACAAACTCAGAACTTCTGATCAGATTATCACCATAATGCAAGCTGATTCTAGAAGAACTTCTGATACAATAGTTATAGATTTCAGTGAGATCCAAAACATTGCAGAATAGAACTTCTCCTAAAAATGTTGGGATTTCAACTTACAACTCCTCAGAGACACGTCCTTGAAACTAAAGCACTCGGCAAATTCTGGATATTCTCAAGACAGAATTTGGTCAGAACTTCTGGGCTAGTTTTCACAAAGTTTCGGTCAGAGTTTGCAAGGGTAATTCAAAAAGGTTACAAGACGTGCTGCAAGCTTCCTGGAAAGTCTGAGAGCTCATTTAGAACAAGCTTGAGCCAGAAGATAAAAGGATCAGAAGGTTGGATGTTATGCTGAAGTAGAACTTCTGATCCATAATTAAGCAATGATATAGAGTTTCACATGGCAGGATTTCTGATTCGATAAATCTCATCATCATTTAATTCTTATTTAATGCTCAAAACCACTTTTGAGTTTTTACCCAAAGGATTTCCCCCACGTGTACCCCTACTGTCTTGGGAAAGCAAAATTTTATGCAAAAGTGAGCTAGACCCATGCGCTGCTTTTGCTTTTCCTTAATTCATGCTGACAAATCCAGCTTAGGCGCTGCTAAACCTGCTAACTATCCTACTTTGTGCCTTGAACCATGCTTGTTTAAGCTTACTTCAAGAGTAAGTCAGCGTCTAGCGTATGACATTGGTGCCACTTGACCTCTCCAAACTACAAAACCTTAGCCTATAAATTGAACTCCATTGGCCATTCAAAAGGGTGGAAAAATTTGAGAAAGAAAAGCCCCGAACCCCTGCTAAAATTCCAAGAGTCCAAGAACTAAACCTGTTAACTTTTGATTCTTTACATTCAAACTCCATTTGTTCTCAAGTGTTTCTTGACTAAAACCATCCACACAGTTTCTGATTCACATATTAGAAGCTATCCTAACTTCTGTGTTCATACTGCCATACACTCTCCATCCACCTCCACCTCAAAGAAGTCAGAACATTACCCCTTAGTTGTTCTAGAAGGCGAAAACTTCCAACCTGCTGAGTACGTGAAGAAGCTACTCAGAACATCACCAGAGTTCAGAACCAACCTCCGGTTCACAGAATCTTTTCCAGCGGCAAGGTAAGCTTCTGCTGACTCTCACCATATTACTTAAGCATTATCAGATTTGCATGTTCAAAAATACAATGTAGATATCATGTTTCTGATGCTGTACATATTCTGAGGTTTCACGTATTTGTCTGTCTAAGTAGGGAGTAAATCAGTTCATAACTTCTTAAAGAAATTAGAACTCAAAATTAGGATTAGAAAATTCGTGCTTGCCTCTGACTTATAGTTCTGATATTTCTTGTTTCTGAAACACTATGTAACCTGTCATAAGTGTCATATGCACATCTTCTGTTTTGTTGAGAAATGACCAAGTTGCAGATGTTCTGACTAGCATGGAGAGGGAGACCAAATTCTGTCAGTGGTATCAGAACCTCTGAAAACTACCTTGTTCCCAGTGGACCAAAAACTTCTGACTTTACCTATTTTTTTCACTAACAGGATATCTGTTTTGCAGTATGCCAGAGTCATAATTATGTCCTCCTTTAGTCAGCAATACGCTGATTCTATTTTTCTTTTTCTCACTTTTTTTGCTATTATTTTCTATTTAATTAATAAAAAAAACACCAAAAACATTTTTTTTTCTTAAAACAAAAGATCAAAAACATTTTCTTAAAATAAAACAAGTCCATTTTACATCTCTTGTACATTCTTCTCCATTTCAATATGGTTGAACAGTAACTTAGGATTTAATTTTATTTGCAATCCCCATTCATAAATATGTACCCCCATCCCTAAAATATTGTAATAGCGTAGGACTTTACATTTCTGCAATTTATCGCTTTCGAATGTAAATGCTAGTAATTAGAGTGTGTGTGGCAAGATAAAATCAACAAGTAGATAACCCTAATCAAAGATTAAATTCATATAAATCAAACACACTATTCACACATGCACCCTTAAGGTTAACTCCACTTGTTGCCTAAAAAATGGTCATGTTATGCATGTGGGGTGTCTTAGAAAAAACAATCGAAATACAAGATCATAGTCCCTCGATGACGCTATAAATGTTGCCTTTCAAAATGATCTTAGTCCCTCAAAAAGAAATGCTAATATACCTTGCAACATTTCTAATCATGACTATACGATGACCCACACCCTTCCCGTTTACATCCAAAGATAGGGTTGCTTGCCAAATCAATGGTAAGACAACAATGTCAAAGGAAAAGAAAATGAACAAGAAAGACATTTGAGTAGGTAGATTGCTTCTAGTTACTTGATCCATTTCAAAACAAATATCCTTTCTATTTTCAAAACAAATAAACACATTTCAAAACATCTTTCAAATTTGAAAACATTTTTCAAAGGATCGACACTTTGTACACATTCTTACAAACGAGAATCATTACAAAGTTTGCCTAAACGATGGCGCCTTTCCAAAATACTTTCAAAAAACCACATAAAGCATATTTTCAAACAAAAGCAAGTGATCTAGCAAGCAATTAAGCGCCAATGGAAAACCATGGATGAAAAGGATGCTAATACCTTCCCTTTTCATAATCTACCCCCCCGAACTCAAGAAAACATCTATAAAGGTCTTTCTTGTGCTTTTTCACCTTTCCTTATTGGATAAAAGAAAAGTTGGTGACGACTCTTGCTAACCGCAACATTTGCGAACACAAACGCAAACCCTCAAGTCAGTTCTCCCACCGCATCATAATTTGTCTTGATTAGGGTTTTCTATTTGTTGGTTTTAATCTTTTCATACAAACCCTAATTTACTAACATTTATATATAAAGCGATAAATTGTGAAATTTAAAATTACTACGCTATTACAATACTTGTGGGAGGGGGCGTACAAATTATAAATGGGGATTTCTAGAAAATAAACCTAATTATCTATTACAACCATATTGAATTTGGATAAATAATGTACAAAAATGAGTAAATATACAAGAATGTAAAATGGAAAGAAAATGGACTTTTATTTGGATTTTTTAGGGAAAAGGGTTTTTGTTTTAACCTAATTAACTAAAAGAAAACTAATTAATTAAATTAATAAAAAGTAAAACCTAAATTTACTAGGAAAAGAATTTAAATAAAATCCTAATCTATTAATTGATTAAAAAAGAAACTAAGTTTATAAGTAGAATATTTTTTGTATTTTTGTCTTAAAAATAATTTATAGTATTATAAAATATTTTTGGTCTTTTTATATTTTAAAATAATATATTTAAATTGTGAAAAAGAAAATAACTAAAAACCTAGTTTCTAATTAAATCTACAAATCAACTAGTAAAATAAATAAAGTATGATTAAATAAAATAAATTTTTTGTGTAAAAAAATAAATAAACTATATCAAAATATAAATCTAATATTTTTATGTTTTTTCTGATTCTTTTAGTATTAGATAAAATATTTAAGAAAACAAATAAATAAAAATGAGAAAAAGAAAATAAAATGGGTCAGGGGTGTGAATAGCCAGCAAGGGGGTCAGAAGTAAAAAAATATATGGCCCAAGGGGATGAGGCCCAGCACTGCAAAAAAAATGACAAAAATATGAAAAATGTGAGAAAACAAGTAAAAGGGTACCACTGGGGCTCGAACCCAGGTCCTTATAGTCACAGGCGCGCGCTTTTACCATTGGGGTGGCTATACATCTGTTTATTAATATCAAACCATAAATATATATGGTAAACACGTTCCTGAAGACAACTTCATCTTCAACCTCACGCCCAGCCTGAACCTCTGTATCTTATTCAATTCTCAACCAAAATGAAAAATGTAAACAGGAAACTTGTGGCAAATTTCCACACGATTTCAGAAATGCAAAGCAATAAAATTATAGATCAAAGACAAACATGAATTTTAATGGCCCTAATCTGAACCCTAAAAATTTCAGAAACTTCAATCTTAAAATTCTTTAAGCTCAAGCAACATACATGAAAACTATGGACATGGTTAGCTTTAGAGCAATGATATCTATTTTTTATTCACAAATAAACCATTAATGATGCTTGTACGAAGAGTTCAAAGTTGAGATAACTTACCTCAAAACTGGAAATCGTGTTTTGCAAAAGAGCACTCCTCAAGGTGTTGTGATGATCAGAAAATCTCCACTAAGGTCCCAGGAAGCTAATGCAATGAGTAGCTTGGTTGGAGAGTGGTTGAAATGGTCTGGCGAAGTCCACTTACAGTGATCTATTTTTGAACTTGAAAATGGAGGAAGATGGTGTTACAGAACTATAACAGGGGAAGGGATGACTTCTAAATGATGTTTAGAAGCTTTTGGAAGCAAGAAGCCAAGAAACGCACGAGTAGTTTTTGGTTTTGGGATCTTTGGCCAGAATCTGCAACAATGGAAGTGTGGGAAGCAAATCTGTATTCTTGGTATTTTCATGGCTCAATCATGCATGGGATTTGTGTCAAATAACTTGTGTATGTATAATCAAAGGGTCTTAGTGCTTGAGAGAGTCAGAAGTAGAAGTTATAGGTTGATTGCTACGTTACTTGATTTTGAAGAAAAGTGGGAAAACAAGTTCAATGTGTAGTACAAGCATGGTCTGGGTGATTGTAAGTGTTGAGATCAACTTCTCTTGAGTTATAAGACATGTATGATCAGAAGAGAACAAGTGCAAGGCTCAAGAACAACTTTTATGCAAAAAGCTACTTCATCAAAATGGCATTGTGCACTTTCTTTCCAAAATGGATATAAAGCATGGCCTTGCATTGAATGCTTGAATTGAGACCTCTAACAGCTATGTAAGAAATTAATTATGGAGTTCCTAACAACTTTGAGGCCTGTAAAGTAGAGATTATGCAGCATAGGTTTGAAATTTGAATCTTGTTCATCACAAAATGACTTGTAATTCAAGTGTGAAAATCCTAACTTCATCTCTTCGATTCTCCCTACTAAAAAATGATCTCAAGGAGTTCTTGGACATTTTGGAAAGCTTGTAAGGTGATATATAACCCCCTATTTGAATCACTTTTGAAAATTCCATTTGGAACTATATGAAAAAGTGCCATGAAGTTAGGTCAAAATCCTGACCAAATTAGGGCAAATTTTCACTAAGTATTTTGTTTCATGACCATGTGTTCTTAAAATTATAACTTGAGATCCAAGAACTTTCGGAAGGAGTTGTGTAAAGAAATGTTGTATATTTCATTAAGATCTATAACTTTCATGTTGAAATTTTCTTTTGAATCATCTTTCATCATGGTGAAAATTTTGCTCAAAGTTGTGAAAAAATAAGAAATTTGCAACACTTAGAAAAATTTCTAAGTTTAGAAATTTTAACTTTTCAAAATGAAATCTTGAATTTTTTATTTCTTGATGAATAAGTTTAAAATTTTGGCATTCTTTGATGAATTGTCATCTTTGACATTTTATTTTTACCAAAAAAGTCAAAGTTTGACTTTTCAGTATACAATTGACTTTTGATCAGTTGACTGAAAATTCATCTATCAATCCATTGGACTTGATCAATGTTTTGAGCCATGTAATTAGATCAAAATGATGCAATTGTACTCTTGAGATCATTCCTTAAACCAATTTATCATTTGCTAGGTCAAAAATCAGAAATTGGCCTTTCTCAATCAAAACTCTAATTTTGACCATTTTGCCCTTTTGAAGATTTGATCAAATTTCTTGAGGAATTATGGTCCAAACTTGATCAAATGATACATATGAGTTTAAAATGTTAATGTGGATCAAAAAATTATGAAGTTTGAGTGTAAATTGACCACAGTTGACTTTTTCCCCAATACAGCTGATTTTTAGGTCAACTACTCAATTGACTGAGCAAAAGTGTGATCCAAAGCTTGAAACTTGACATGAGTAATCTTGAGGGTACATAATGATACATGAAAGTCATATGGGGAATTGGAAGTTCAAATATCCTTGTGCAATCTCAAACCCTAATTTTGGGTATCAGTGCTTAAAGAGGTGTCTTGAGCTGATCAACCCTAGTGCAGTCTTGAGCCAAAGGAGATCTTGTGAGCAAATTCTTGATAAATGAGAGGGAACATTTTGGGGTACAACAATCACCATCTTCGAAACTCAAAAACCGTACCTTGCAACTTGACTTGGTTGGAGTGATTCAGCAACTTTCAGCATAAAGTGAGGATTGGTATAGCTTCAAGAAGGTCCAAGGGAGCTTAATCAATCATAATATTGCGCCTGGAACAAATAGAAGAGGCTTCAGACTTTTCTCCAAGAGAGGTAAGTTTCCTCAAACTTTGGTATCTTTATCCATACATCATTTGTTTTCATTTTCAAAAGAATAAAACAGGACAAATCAAGGCATAAGAGTGCAAATATCAAAAATCCAAAAAATTCTATAAGAGCCCTGACACGGGAGGCTATGTCACCTGACACGGGAGGCCGTGTTACCTGACACAGGCCGTTTCAAGGGGGAAGACAAACCAAAAAGCGGGACAGAGGCTGACATGGGCGCTCGTGTCACACGACACGGCCCGTGTCAATTCAGCTAGGATAGAAAAACATGCGCAAGGCCAGGAACAGATTTTGACAGGGGTGTCTGTGTCCGCTGACATGGGCCGTGTCAGCTCAGGCATTAAAATTCCCAATTTTGAGATCTTTGTTGTAGTTTTAGATCATTAAGGTTACTTTGGACATATTGCATTGCTTGGAGACGACCTAACACTATATAAAAACTTTTTTCTAGATAAAACATTCAAGTTATTTTCTAAAATAATTGATATCATTAGACTTAGGTTTTATTTTTAATTAATTAACTCCTTTGTAATTAAATTAACTACAAAACCTTTTTCATAAAAAAAAACACATAAAAAACTATTTCTTTCACTTTACATTTTCTTGCGCATTTTACTATTTTTGCATTTTAAATAATGTAATTGTCAAAGCCTTGTAATAGTAATTAGGGTTTATTTTTACTTGTCATCCTAATTTTTAAATTTGTATCCTCACCCCCCCCCCCCCCCCTCCTCCAAGTATTGTAATAGCGTAGGATATTTAAATTCCGCAATTTATCTCTTTCCATATTTTTGTTAGTAATTAGGGTTTGTATGGCAAGACTTAAAACCAACATTAGACAGCCCTAATTCAAGATAAAATAGATGAAAACAAAAAACACTTTTCACACATGCACCTATAGAGTAACCCACACTTATTGCCTCGGATTTAAATAGTCATGTCCCTCGAACGCGGGATGTTCTAGCAAAGACCCTCGATTATAAGATCGTAGTCCCTCGATGATCCTTTGATGTTGCCTTCAGTAAACGATCTTAGTTCCTTATGATAAATTGCTAAAACATCTTATAAGTTGCCTTCAATGACTATATGATGACCCATTCCCGTCCCTTCACATCCAATGATATGGCTCTCTACCAAAAGATGGTAAAGTAGCAATATCTAAAGGAGGGAGAAAAGAATAAAGACTTCTTTGAGTAGGTAGATTGCTCGTAATTGCTTGCTCACAAAAAAAACCATTTACACCTCACACTTTTAAAACATCTTTCAAAACAAACATTTTGTATACATTCTCAACAATACGAGAATCATTACAAAATTGTCTTACATTGGCATTTTAAAAACCAACAACTTTCAATACACCAACACTTTATTGAAATATTTTCAAAGTCAACACTTTGTATGCATTCTTATAGAGACGGGAGTCATTACAAAGTTTTCCCAACGATGGAACTTTTCAAAATATTTTCAAACAAACACATTCACAAAAGCACTTCAAAGTGATCAAGCAATTAAGAGCCCGTAGATAACTACAGATGAAAAGGGTGCTAACACCTTCCCTTTTCATAACCTACCCCCCGAACTCAAGAAATATTCTTAAAAGGTCCTTCTTGTTGTTTTCACCCTTTCCTTTATTGGCTAAAAGAAAAGTCGGTGGCTACTCTTGCTATCCGCAACATTTGCGATAAAACACAAAACACCCAAGTCAGTTCTCCCACCGTATCACACCCAGCAACGACGCCATTTTTCTGAAGCGGTAAAGCGGAAAGCTAATGTAAGTAAGTATTTAGTTTTATCATATCTTCTTCATAGGTATTAGTGCTACTAAATTGATGTTCAAAAATTTCTCGCATTTATGATTTTGGTTTTAATGGGTTTGTTTGTAAGGAAAGGGTAAAAACTATTGACAAGAAAATAAATACATTCATTGTAGAGAATAGACTTATCAGGCATGAATATAATCCACTCGTCACAAACTTAAGCATATCGATCAGTTGCACTCAACCTACTCTACTCTTCAAAATCATCACGAATACCATAAAATGTACCCACAATGAAGGTTATATTTAACCTAAATTGTGAGAACAATTGTATTCATGCGTCGGCGATCTCTCAGTGCAACACAAATAACACGGAGGCATTAAGCTCTGATACCCACAATGATTATTATCTCTGAATCTATCTCTAGAACCTAGAAACTAATAGATATCCACCCCTAATCAATATTTGTGAGATATATGTCTATAACCACCAAAATCCAAACATAAAGCAAAAAAATCAAGAAAGACATCAATAGTGATTTGGAAAGCAAGCTTTATACAACACCATGATCAATACATATACATATGTTCAAAGTAAGTAAATATACAAAACCCAAAAAATGAAGAATACACAAAGAGGAAGAGAAATGAACCAAAAATCTCCCAGTTTGTCAGCCACGAAAGATGAGAAATCCACCCCGGATCATACGTGTGCAAGCTCCAATGTTATTTTCTAAGCACTAAACTACCAAGAATGAAGTTTTGATGAGTTGGGAACAAATACCCCAAAACGTAACCTAAAAAATGTGTATTTTGGCCCTTTTAACGTGTTTCTGCCCAGCAGACCATGCTCAGCATGCACTAAGGGTGCTCAGCACGCTTTGTGTTGTGTTTAATAAAATTCAGCACTTGTTTTCGCCATACCTTGAGAACTGTAACTCCAATTTACGCATGGTTTGAAGCGTTGGAAACTAATTCAATAATATATCTAACAATGCCTAAATATCAACAAAATTGATTATTTTCTATTCTTTAATTTGAGCCTTATTCGTTGAAGGATTGCTCAAAATTGCCTATTTAAAGCTATGCATTTGGCTCTTATTACTCAATACTCCAAATATGAATGAATACTTACCAAAGAGATGAAAAACTATCAAACAATATAGTATTTATATGAAAAAATTATTATACTCAATATGTACAAATACACACATAATTTGAGGTTTATTCAAAGGATTACAACAAAATGAGTCGATAATTGCCACTAAAATATACACAAATATAACGACTATTTTGCACTTATCAGGTAGGTTTGTGAATTATCCTTGTAAAAACTTTGAATTCATATTGCAACAACTTATTTTAATAATCAATTACCGGTTCTTAAGGGTGTTTACTCCTAAGTTCTTAGAGAGGAAACCTTCAATCATTCATCCTAAGCTCTAAGTCCAAAGAAATGTATTGATGAAATTGAGCATTTTTATTATTAAGAAAACTCCAATTACTATAGGACATCCCTAGTCCTAAGTTATATCTACTACAGAATAATCTCATAAAGCATTAACAATGGCGTTCCAACCTAATTGTAATCATAAATCAAACCATGTTTGTCCGACAGAGAAGGCACTAGAAACATTAAGAGATTAAATCAATTATGAAAATAAACATTGTTATTGCAATTATCAAATCAACATCATTACAAATGCAAATCAGGGACACCCCCTTAGAATTGAGGGGTTTAGCTACTCATCCTATTCAAAGAAAACAAAAGATAAATTATAAACATTACAAGTATTGAGGATAAATTTGATCTTTAATCGCTTTCGTTCATGAAAATCTCCTTTCACTAAAACCCTTGTCTTCTCCAATCTTTTCTCGTGTAATTCTTTGCTTGCCAAAAAATTCTCTAATTCCTTTTCAAAACTCATCTAAATAGCAAACATTCACTCAGATCAGTTGGAAATACCCTAAATGCCCCCACAAGTCAACCCATGGATAAAATATATATAAAAAATCAGGAAACCAGTGCCACATGCTACTACGGGCCATGTCAGCCAACACAGGCGGCTGCAGCAACCTTATGTAGTTTCAAATTTAAATTATTTGGTCTCAGGCCTCCTGACACGAGCGCTCGTGTCAGACCTCAGATTTCAGTTTTGTAATTGCTGCTTGCCTGACACAGGCGCCCGTGTAAGACCTCTGCGAGTGTGCATGAAACTTTTCTGAATTCTTTCGATTTTCTTGGTTTTCGCTCTGATTCTTCTTGGATGCTTATCTGAACCTAAAAACTTAAAATAGACACAACCAAAGCATAAAATGTGGAAAGAGGTGTTGTACCCCAAAATTTGCCCTCTCATTCTTCAAGGCCTTTCTCACAAGGATTCTCAAAATTCAAGCTTGCACAAGTACTTTGGAAAAAGGAAACTATCAAAAAGGGAGAAAACAGATAAAAATATTATTTTGGCAAAAATTGGAGAAATACAAGTGTTCTTCGTTTCAGCTCTTTCGATTTACCTTTAGGCATCTTTCGATCAGCATCCTTCGATTGACTCTTGGCCCACTTCGATTGCTCAAAATGAATGCTAGCGTGCCTCTTTTGCATGGGCGTGTGACTTCTTGTTGCAGGTTTCGTTTGTGACTTTTGCTGCCTACATTGCTTGCCTTGAAAACCATGTTTGTTGGCCACAAGTGCCTCCTGCAAGGCAAAAACCCTCTTGATGATGTCCTTCGGTCCAGGAGGAAAAAGCCTCTCTTTTGCCCTCTTTCGATCATACATCCTGCCCTTGCACGCCTTTTTCGTTTGGGGGAGTGACTTCTCCAGCGTTGCAAGCTTCGATTGAGCCTTCCATCCCAAGAGCATTAATTTGGCCCATTCGAAGGATTGTCTAAGGAAGTCATTCGAACGTCACTTCGATTGAAAAAAAGGAGATGGTTACTGAAAGTCTGGTCGAAAGGTGAGTCTAGGGAGTCAAGACAAAAGGACGAGAGGCCAAAGGCATTTGTCGACCAAGTCACATGCGCTGCCAGGCTCGGGCCTGATTCACTGGCCATAAAACTCCAAAACTACCGCACAGCAGTGCTGCACTGACGCCCAATTCCTTGCACCAAAATGGCAATAAAGCACTGTCCCTCGAAGGCTGCAAAGAGCAGTTTACCCAAACTGTTCAAATTATTTTGTTTTCCCTCCAAAACATTCAGCCAAGCCACACCTTTGTTTTAACTCCCAAACCTTTTCTCTATAAATAGAGGAACCATTGACAAAGAAAGGGTCCAGATTTTTGCTAAGAGAGAAGAATCATAAAAAATCCTCAAGAACTAAAACTCTCCCATATTCTCAAACTCTCCAACGTTCTCAAACCTTTAGAACTCTAAGATTTTTTTCCATAAAAAGTCTCAGTGGTATACCTTTCGATTTACTTCCCCTAGACTGAAGCAACCTTCGATTCACGTATCACCATCATATACTCTCTTTGATTCAGTGACTGCCCAAACCAAACATTAACAGAACTAGCTTCAGGAAGATCCCAGCGAGGCTCCCTCCACCATCAAAAAAAGGTCACCTACAGCTCTTTCGACTAAGCACTTCAAGAGGTAAGTTTCTCTCCAGCTTTGAACTCTTTCATTTAAACATCATGAGTACATGCCAATAAAGAAAAATGTAGATATTTCTGGACCATGTTTTAGCATTAGATTCTGACTGCTCTTATGCTGAAAACTCAACCTTAATTAGTTTTAATTTGGACTTTGAGACCCATTGGTTTTTTGTGCTAACCCCTGGACTGTAGTTATGTTAGGATGTTGCATTTAAGAACTTGAGACAGGTTTGTTATACTCTTCGATTGGCTAGCTGTACAAGCCTTTCGAATCTCAACCTAAGGGCCTAGCACTCCTGCAGTCGAAGGAAGCAGCAAGGAGCCTGAGGCAAAGAGTGTACTTCACGTTGACCCCAGGCCTCAAACGAAAGAAGTAGCCAGTAGGATGTCCACACTGACTGCCAAGTCTCAATCGAAAGAAGCAGGAGAAGGGTGAAATCGAAAGACACGACCTTACTGACTCCAGGCCCAAATCGAAGGAAGTCAGGAGGGGCAGAATCGAAGGGTGTTTCTGCCCAGATCGAAAGGCTCATTTTCCTTTCTTTTATTTTGTTTTTTCCTTTACATTTGCTTGCCTTTAAATATGGTTGTAATAGTGTAGTATTTATTTCTTGCATTTTTATTGCTTTTGTACAAATGCTAGTAAATAGGATATGTATGGCAAGACAAAACCAACAAGTAGACAACCTAAAAATCAAAGACAAATGCATGCAATAAAATACACTTTGCCCACATGCACCCTTAGGATAATCTCACTTGTTGCCTCGGAAAATAGTCATGTCCCTCGAGCATGGGAGTTTTAGCAAAGACCCTCGATAAAAGATCGTAGTCCCTCGATGACCCTCGATGTTGCCTTCGGTAAACGATCTAGTCCCTAAAACGACATTGCTAAAACATCCCATATGTTGCCTTCTATGACTATACAAACGTCCCGCGCCCGTCCCGTTCAACATCCTAACGCAAGGTTGTTCACCAAATACAATGGTGAAACAACACTGTTAAAAGGGTTAAAAAGCATAAGAAAGATCTTTGAGTAAAATAGGGTAGACAACTCTTAGTTACTTGATCAAAAAACTTGTAAAACATCCTTGACATTTTTCAAAACACACTCCATAACTCAACTTCAAAAAAAAAATTTCAAAACAAACTTTCAAAAACATTGAAACATCTTTTCAAAAAGACAAACACCTTTGTAAAACATTCTAACAAGAATTGTTACAATGGTTGCCTAGACAAGGTATCTTTTTCAAAACATTTTCAAAACCACACACACAAAGCACCATTTCAAGCAATTGAAAAGCAAAGGCAAGTGATCTGAAACAAGTAACTAAGAGCCCATGGATAACCCATGGATGAAAAGGGTGCTAGCACCTTCCCTTTTCATAATCTATCCCCCGAACCCACGAAAACATCTCAAAGGTCTTTCCTGTGCTTTTTGACCTTTCCTTAGGATAAAATAAAAAGTCGGTGGCGACTCTTACTAAACCGAAACATTTGCAAACACAAACGCAAATCCCAAGTCAGTTCTCCCACCGTATCACAGAACTGGCGACTCTGCTGGGGAATATTTCTAAAAGTGGGGTTACCTTAGGGTTTTAGATCACCTTTACATGCTTGCTTTGATTGCTTCGATTGCTTTACTTTTTAGGTTACTTGTTTGGGTTTGTTGTAAATCCTACACCCGGATTTGGGGGCACCTTTTTTAGGTAAGTAGCAATAAAGTGTCAGGGATCTGTCCGGCGTAGACCGACACGGATGAAGTAGTAGCTACGTTGGTGTGACACCTTGGTCTGTACCGATATCCCTTGTGTCGAAACGAGGAGAATATGGGTCTTTTAAGGAGTCATTAAGCACCAACTGACCCTTAGAACCTTAAATTGACCAACTTGGCCATAGAACAGTAGCAGTATGCTACACTCATTGAGACTAAACTCTCGCGATGATTCCGGCTGCAAGAAAAGGTTTCTAAACTGGAATTATGACCGATTGAGGGTAGTCAGTGATATTGAGATCCTCTAGAACCCGGTTACTATTTCTAGGACAGGTTTGAGCCAACTAAACTCAAGAGGGTACTTACCTACAAACCCCATGCAAGCCTAAACCTAAGGACTTGTTTGCTTTGTGTGAATATGATTACCTGTATATACACTTGCTTACTTTTGCATACATGTACATATCATCATAACATCATACCATAGCATTTTCAATAACCATTTCAAGGATCTCAAGGGTCTTTCGATGCAGGGTCACATTGAACCAGATGTCTACCAAGGGGCAAGAGGGTTCTCCTCTAAACAGACGCCGTCAAAGATCAAGTGCAACAACTTGAATCAGGGGCTATGACCCACTTGACATGGTGAGCTTGATTCTCGTGGAAAGACATCCACCGATACCAAGTTCTCCAATCAAAGATGTTGATCGAAGTTCAACCTCTAACATTTTCTTGTGTTTACCCCGCGAGATTCTTGGAAACATGCATCCACATATCATGCATTGCATCATGACAGGTTTCTCCCATACATGTCTCATTATCTTCCTGCTGTTTATTTCAGTAAGATGGATGTGGAACAAACGGTGAAAGATCTCCAATCTCAAAACACTCAATTCCAACAAATGCTTCTGGCTATGGGTAAAGGGCAAGAGGATCTGAAATCTCTCCTTCTCAAAAACAAGAAGAAGAAGTCCAAGAAGGCAGCGAGCATCCTGAACTTAAGAAGAAGACCTAAAACCCTAGATCTTTCAACTCCATCCAACATAGGGGATAGTCTTGAAGAAGACCACAATTTGGAGATTGATGAAGTTGAAGCTGACTACTCCAAAGAACAATATCCTCCCGCTGATGACAAGTACAAACAGTTGGAGGACCGCCTCAGTGCTATGGAGATTCAACAAGTACCTGGCTTGGATTCAGGAGACATGGGTTTGGTTTCTGTAGTGGTCATCCCTCCAAAGTTCAAAGTCCCTACCTTTTCCATGTACGATGGAGTTTCTTGCCCTAAGATGCACTTAAAGTCTTATGTCCGCAAGATTCAACCATACACAACTGATCCAAAGCTTTGGATCCATTTCTTCCAAGAAAGCCTAGTAGGGACTCAACTCGAATGGTTCTATCAATTGGAGAGTTCTCGCATCCACACCTGGGAGGATTTAGCTGCTGCTTTCTATAAGCAGTATCAGTACAATGCTGATCTTGCACCAACTCGTGTGCAATTGCAGAACATGACCATGGGTTCCAATGAGAGCTTCAAAGGATACGCCCAAAAGTGGAGAGATCTGGCTGGTAGGGTGCAACCCCCTTTAACTGACAGGGAGCTGATTGACATCTTCATGGGAACATTGACAGGGCCTTTCTTCAAACACTTGATCGGAAGCTCTTCAGCCGGATTCACCGAGCTAATACTGACCGGCGAAAGGGTCGAAGCTGGCATTAAAAGTGGGAAGATTCAAGAAGCTACACCTTCTGATACTCAGAAAAAGCCTTACAGTGGGAAGAAAGAGTCTAATGTTGTGTACAGTCAAAAGAGTCGCCATGACCAACACGTAGGGGCAGTCCTGATCTCTGGTTCTGCGTCACACCAACAACAGCAAAGGGGAAATCAACGAAGGCTAGACGTGCCCAAAAGACAATATACTAAGATCAACATGTCACTAGCTCAAGCGCTACAACACATGTTGAAGAAAGAGCTGATTACCTTAAAGGCTCCTCATCCGAACCCTAAGACTTCTTCTCCTAACTACAACCCGGATGCAAGATGTGCTTATCATTTTGGTAGCCCAGGGCATGACACAAACAACTGTTGGGCTCTGAAGAACAAGGTCCAAGACATGATTGATGCCAAGGAGATCGAGTTTGACCTTCTGGAGACTCTAGCATAATCACTGCTCCTTTGACGAATCATTGAGAGCATCTTTGTTTCATTTGAATTTTCAAGTTGTAATCTCTTTTGTTATTCAAGCAATTATCTATTAATGTCAAACTTTGTTTCATTAATGCATTGCATATGTTTGTATTGAATTCATCCACACGTTTTCACTATTCTTATAATGTCTTTATGATATTCAACTCTTGCTAAAAGTTACAAGCCTTTAGAGGGAGGATGACGAAACAAGAATGTAATCTCATACAGTATACTTTTGAACAGACCTTGCTGACAATGTACAGGCATTCCTTTCAAATCCTAAACACTGGAGTTATAAGGAAGATAATCCCTAGTCAACCCTTTCGAGCCAAAGAAGTAGAAGTTTTCTGTTTTAAACACAAATTGAAACCTTTAATCAAAATCTGGGGCAGGGTTGTCTCTCAGTTAATTCAAATGCGCTTTAAGTCGCAAACTCTCAGTTCATAATACAACGAACGACATCAAAAGAATTCCTCTGGAATCAAAAGACAGTGGTGGTTCCTTATCTCATAGGCAGTCAATCTCTCAAAAAAGAAAAGCCCACTAAGCCAAAACCTATAAAGGAGGCTTAAGAAAGCAGGGGCATCCCGCTCACTGTAATCTCGAAAACAGGAACAGTCAGGCAAAAGTTAGGGATAACAAATCAAAAGAACGAGGTCGCCACAAATCCTCAACAACATGAAAAATGTTGCAAAAATGACTGTCTTCCAACAAATTCAACTTGTGTGAACCATCACCAAAAACGTCATTCCAGACTCAATTGGAGTTCAAACGCACAATTAACTGAGCTTAGGATTGAAGAACATCACGAAGAACGGGTGGGTACAAATATACTTTGAGCCTTTATCCTTTGCTTCTTAAAACCGTGAACCAAGCCACGTTACAACCCTTCAAAAGTCCTAATTGAAGCATGGGTTAGTTTGAAAGCATACTGTTACAAAAGGTATCCTGACTCCTGTAAGGCTTTGCTCTAAATCCTGAGTTTGAATTTTCTTAGCAAAATTTCTTTACTCGCTAAAACGCATTTTCAAAAAAAAAACTTCAAGACAAACATAAACTTTGCATTACTTGAATATCATTATTTGCATATGGCTATTTGTTTGACAGCGGAGAAATTCACACAACGAATATCCGACGAACGAAAGCTCTCTCACTGAACAAAATCAATTCAAGAAGGATGACACTTCCATTGACAAATCTCCTATCAACAAGGGGGCATGACATGTCACTATCCAGCACACATGGGGCAGTCCAGTCAAGATTTCAAGAAATCTCTGAAGAAGTGAAGAGTAACCAGGGGCAGGTCTCCATCTCCGTCATTTGGGGCATTGAACGTCAACCCCGACAAAGGGTTACATACAATCAAACTTTTTGGCAATGCCACAAACATTCGCTACTAGGGGCAATGACAAGTCTACCCAAAGTCCTTCTCATAGGATGATTCCCCAGCAAGAGTATAATCTCTGACCCCCTTTCCCCAGCTGAATCAACCTCAAGAATCCTCGAAGACTTCCCCCAACGAAGATGTCACCTCTCTAGCGGACTGACGACAGGGTTTATTTCCCCAACAACACCAGGATTCCCCAGCTTGAGTTTGCCTCTCCAACTACTACAAATCAAAGGACCACAACTCCTCTTCCCCAGTAGACTACTCTACAATCCCCAGCAAGTTACTGCGAAACCTGGACCCGACCAGATATCAGTTCAACATCGACTCCCCAGTAGAGCAACGGACGACTAAGACTCCTAAACTCCTTTTCCAAGAAGAAATAAACATACTCCCCACAGAGTTTTCAACTTCCCCCAGCGGAGTTCTCCTCAAACAACAAAACAGGAATCCATTGGAAATATTCTAAGCAAAGTTTGAAGACACACATACTCTTCAACAGCAGTCCAGGAATTAATGACTCCCCAGCTTTTGTCAAGGATTTATTTTCCCAGACAAAAGTACATTCATTAACATTTCGCATTTCATACATCCTATTTACATACATGATAAGTGCATACAACACAATCTCATTTATTTTGAGAACATCATGACATCGTGCATTTCATACATCATGACATTGCATACAGCTAACGTTTTACCTTTTCAGGAAAAGGTCAATCAACAGATGGCTACCATCAACCTTTTCAAGTTCCAGATTAATACCTGTAGCAAGCCAGGAAAACTATCTGTGGACGACTGATTGTAGATTAATACCTGTAACAAGCCAGGAAAACTATCTACATGAAGAGATTGAAGATTAACACCTGTAACAAGCCAGAAAACTATATTTCTTTCTCAGGACAGAGATCAACACCTGAAACCAGACAGGACAGCTATCTCATCGACCAACCTTTTCAAGTTCCGGATTAATACCTGTAGCAAGCCAGGAAAACTATCTGTGGACGACTGATTGAAGATTAACACCTGTAACAAGCCAGGAAACTATATTTCTTTCTCAGGACAGAGATCAACACCTGAAACCAGACATGACAACTATCTCATCGACCAACCTTTTCAAGTTCCAGATTAATACCTGTAGCAAGCCAGGAAAACTATCCGTGGACGATTGATTGAAGATTAACACCTGTAACAAGCCAGGAAACTATCTTTCTTTATCAGGTCAGAGATTAATACCTGAAACCAGACAGGACAACTATCTCATCGGCAAACCTTTTCAAGTTCCTAATTAATACCTGTAACAAGCCAGGAAAACTATCTGTGGACGACTGATTGTAGATTAATACCTGTAACAAGCCAGGAAAACTATCTTGCTTTCTCAGGTCAGAGATTAATACCTGAAACCAGACATGACAATTATCTACTCGGTCAGCTTAAACAACCCAACTTTCCAATACAGTTCAGAGGCGCTCTAGACACGGACGCCATGCTGGAAATCATCCAGTTCCAGCTTATAGATACAGTCTACATTCACCTCTGGATGGCATCTTTAAGCCCATCTCCACAACTATCTATTACCTCTCCAAGTGGCATCTGTAAGCCCATTCCCGACATCACAGTGCTGATACTACACCATGCGAGTGCAAATTTTTGGGCACTCTAGTGTTCAATTATCTTCCACCTTCGGATCACGAAAGGCTCGAAAGCCAATCTATATCCTCAGGTTTAAGAAAATTGAACAGGGGCAACTGTTGTACCCCAAAATTTGCCCTCTCATTCTTCAAGGCCTTTCTCACAAGGATTCTCAAAATTCAAGCTTGCACAAGTACTTTGGAAAAAGGAAACTGTCAAAAAGGGAGAAAACAGATAAAAATATTATTTTGACAAAAATTGGAGAAATACAAGTGTTCTTCGTTTCAGCTCTTTCGATTGGCCTTTAGGCCTCTTTCGATCAGCATCCTTCGATTGACTCTTGGCCCACTTCGATTGCTCAAAATGGATGCTAGCGTGCCTCTTTCGCATGGGCGTGTGACTTCTTATTGTAGGTTTCGTTTGTGACTTTTGCTGCCTACATTGCTTGCCTTGAAAACCATGTTTGCTGGCCACAAGTGCCTCCTGCAAGGCAATAACCCTCTTGATGATGTCCTTCGGTCCAGGAGGAAAAAGCCTCTATTTTGCCCTCTTTCGATCACACATCCTGCCCTTGCACGCCTTTTTCGTTTGGGGGAGTGACTTCTCCAGCGTTGCAAGCTTCGATTGAGCCTTCCATCCCAAGAGCATTAATTTGGCCCATTCGAAGGATTGTCTAGGGAAGTCATTCAAACGTCACTTCGATTGAAAAAAAGGAGATGGTTACTGAAAGTCTGGTCGAAAGGTGAGTCTAGGGAGTCAAGACAAAAGGACGAGAGGCCAAAGGCATTTGTCGACCAAGTCACATGCGCTGCCAGGCTCGGGCCTGATTCACTGGCCATAAAACTCCAAAACTGCTGCACAGCAGTCCTGCACTGAAGCCCAATTCCTTGCACCAAAATGGCAATAAAGCACTGTCCCTCGAAGGATGCAAAGAGCAGTTTACCCAAACTGTTCAAATTATTTTGTTTTCCCTCCAAAAGCTTCAGCCAAGCCACACCTTTGTTTTAACTCCCAAACCTTTTCTCTATAAATAGAGGAACCATTGACAAAGAAAGGGTCCAGATTTTTGCTAAGAGAGAAGAATCATAAAAAATCCTCAAACACTAAAACTCTCCCATATTCTCAAACTCTCCAACATTCTCAAACCTTCAGAACTCTAAGATTTGTTTTCCATAAAAAGTCTCAGTGGTATACCTTTCGATTTACTTCCCCTAGACAGAAGCAACCTTCGATTCACGTATCACCATCATATACTCTCTTCGATTCAGTGACTGCCCAAACCAAACATTAACAGAACTAGCTTCAGGAAGATCCCAGCGAGGCTCCCTCCACCATCAAAAAAAGGTCACCTACAGCTCTTTCGACTAAGCACTTCAAGAGGTAAGTTTCTCTCCAGCTTTGAACTCTTTCATTTAAACATCATGAGTACATGCCAATAAAGAAAAATGTAGATATTTCTGGACCATGTTTTAGCATTAGATTCTGATTGCTCTTATGCTGAAAACTCAACCTTAATTAGTTTTAATTTGGACTTTGAGACCCATTGGTTTTTTGTGTTAACCCCAGGACTGTAGTTATGTTTGGATGTTGCATTTAAGAACTTGAGACAGGTTTGTTATACTCTTCGATTGGCTAGCTGCACAAGCCTTTCGAATCTCAACCTAAGGGCTTAGCACTCCTGCAGTCGAAGGAAGCAGCAAGGAGCCTGAGGCAAAGAGTGTACTTCACGTTGACCCCATGCCTCAAACGAAAGAAGTAGCCAGTAGGATGTCCACACTGACTGCCAAGTCTCAATCGAAAGAAGCAGGAGAAGGGTGAAATCGAAAGACACGACCTTACTGACTCCAGGCCCAAATCGAAGAAAGTCAGGAGGGGAAGAATAGAAGGGTGTCTCTGCCCAGATCGAAAGGCTCATTTTCCTTTCTTTTATTTTGTTTTTGCCTTTACATTTGCTTGCCTTTCAATATGGTTGTAATAGTGTAGTATTTATTTCTTGCATTTTTATTGCTTTTGTACAAATGCTAGTAAATAGGATATGTATGGAAAGACAAAACCAACAAGTAGACAACCTAAAAATCAAAGACAAATGCATGCAATAAAACACACTTTACACACATGCACCCTTAGGGTAATCTCACTTGTTGCCTCGGAAAATAGTCATGTCCCTCGATCATGGGAGTTTTAGCAAATACCCTCGATAAAATATCGTAGTCCCTCGATGACCCTCGATGTTGCCTTCGGTAAACGATCTAGTCCCTAAAACGACATTGCTAAAACATCCCATATATTGCCTTCTATGACTATACAAACGTCCCGCGCCCGTCCCGTTCAACATCCTAACGCAAGGTTGTTCACCAAATACAATGGTGAAACAACACTGTTAAAAGGGTTAAAAAGAATAAGAAAGATCTTTGAGTAAAATAGGGTAGACAACTCTTAGTTACTTGATCAAAAAACTTGCAAAACATCCTTGCCATTTTTCAAAACACACTCCACAACTCAACTTCAAAAAAACAATTTCAAAACAAACTTTCAAAAACATTGAAACATCTTTTCAAAAAGACAAACACCTTTGTAAAACATTCTAACAAGAATTGTTACAATGGTTGCCTAGACAAGGTATCTTTTTCAAAACATTTTCAAAACCACACACACAAAGCACCATTTCAAGCAATTGAAAAGCAAAGGCAAGTGATCTAAAACAAGTAACTAAGAGCCCATGGATAACCATGGATGAAAAGGGTGCTAGCACCTTCCCTTTTCATAATCTACCCCCCGAACCCACGAAAGCATCTCAAAGGTCTTTCCTATGCGTTTTGACCTTTCCTTAGGATAAAATAAAAAGTCGGTGGCAACTCTTGCTAAACCGAAACATTTGCGAACACAAACGCAAATCCCAAGTCAGTTCTCTCACTGTATCACAAGAGGGAAATAAAGCGCATAAAAATAATGACACGATTAACTAGAAATAACATTAAACAAAGGTGTAAAAACCAGTGATCAAACTCCCCCAAACTTAGATTGTTGCTTGACCTTAAGCAATACAAAAAAGAGCTCACGAAATGCAAAGTATACTGGTACTCATGAGTGAGACTTTCATTCTAATTGGTCAAGAGGTAGTTTGTTCATTATTCACATGACACGGAGAATTTTTGTGAGAACATTTTAAACCTGAGCTTCCCTTTCAAATACCTCTTTAACTATGCTTTGTACTTGAGTTATTTTCTGATTTTCCTCCTTTTTCATTCAGACACTTAAGTAAGACAATGAGAGTTATGATGATCATCACATGGACAAGACTAATCAACTTTTTTATGTTTAGGCACCAAATAAGTAGCACTTGCAACTTTTAATAACTTATGAAATTTTCAAAACTTTGTCGTTTATATATTGTCCTTGTTTGGACGACGTTTGTGGATCAACCTCCTTTGGGATGAATAATCAGGTGAAGGTTACCCAACTTATCGAGCCGGTTGCCTTTTACCACCTTTTCATCATTAGGTGCCAAAATTATTTATTTTCCAACCACTCATACATGCATGTGAATCTAGATTATGCCAGACTATCAAGATAAACTAATCAAGGAGTACTTTTTAGGATTCAAGCACTATGGTACAAATCTACACATTAAACTCGTATCACTTTTTAGGGAACTTAGGGTGTTCAAAAAACCCCTTTTTGTCACATTATTCTGAACTTCCTACCCTCAAACAATCATCCCTTTATCTCTATATACTATTCTCGATCTCTTTGAATTAAAGGCTTTTGCGTAAAACAAAAAATTTCGGTCAAAATTTGGGAAGAAATTCAACTTGTGGTTTTTGATTAAACAAACAAACAAATAGAAGCACATAACATAAACATGCAAAAAAAAAAGATAATGAAAGAAATAACTAAAATATAATGAAAGAAATAACCCCCCCCCCCCCCCCCCCTAAACTTGAACTAAACATTATCCCCAATGTTTTAGAACAAGAGAGAGAAGGAAAACTCACAGTCAGTAGAAGTTTGGGTTGCCTCCTACGTAGCACTTTGTTTAACATCGCTTGGCTCGATGACTCATTCCCCTTTGTTATGGGGGTACTTCCTCTTCCACACCTTGTTGGTTGTCTTTTCTGGAACACAGATACCGACTGGTTTAAAGATATAGACTACTTTGTGCCTTAAGTCACCTCGATGTTCCTTTTTCTTCCTCTTGACTTTTTGAAAGACTTTGGATTTTTTACATTTGTCAGAGATGAAAGAGATGATTGCACCTGAGAGATGATGCATAAGACTTTTGCTGGATGATGTCCTAGAATTTGGATTTCTCCCCATGTGCTAATCATGCCAACTGAGGAGCGAATATCTTTCTCTTCCCCCGGCTTCTTGATTTTCAACACTGTCAAAGTTATTTCCTCATCAAATCATTTCAGCGTCAGAGTACCATTTTCAATATCAAAATTGCATCGACTAGTAAGCAAGAATGGTCAACCAAGAATGATAGGGGTCTTTTCATCTTCTAGAATATCCATGATCTCAAAATCAACTGGAAAGACAAATTTTTCAATTTTCACTAGTACATCTTTAACTACCCCATATGACTGCTTGATGGTGTGATTAACAAATTTGAGTTTTGTCCATATCTCGCTTACCTTTCCAATACCAATATTTTTAAAGATAGATAATATCATTAAGCTCACACTAGCACCTGAATCAATTAGAACCTTCTTGAAATTTTTGTCCTTTATAGTGTAAGGTATTGCAATCGATCCAGGATCCTTCTACTTGATTAGGATTCTCCTCTCTCGAGAGATTTCACACAATTTCTCATTACCGGGTACCAGTCCATCTCCTATTGGTCTCTTTTTAGATAGTACCTCCTTCATAAATCTCTGGTATATTGGTATTTGCTCGAGTGCTTCAAAGAACGGCATATTGATCTCTAACTTTTTGAACAATGTGACAAATTTCTCAAAGTCCTTCTCTTTTAAGTCCTTCTTTCTTACTCGAGAGGGATACGACAACTTAATCACTGATTTAGTTTCCTTTTCATTCTTCTCTTCATTTGCTTTATAGGAGGTAGAACTTCTTCCAGTTCTTTCTTATCTTCCCTCACTTCCAGCTCTACCTCTATGACATGGTCATGACTTCTTGTAGTGAAAACATTAACATTCTCATGGTTTTTTTTATTTTCTTGTGCTCGCAGAGATAAGTGTTGTGTTATTTGTCCCATATGAACCTCGAGATTTTAAATAGAAGTTATCATGTTCCTTTGATTGTTCCCTATCTCTTCTTGTAATTGGGAAGTTTTGGCAGCCGTCTTTTTCCCTAGCTACCTCCCAGTCTGCCTTCTGTGGAGCTTGTTGCTGATTTTGAACATTTCCCTGCAGATCTTTCTCGGAGAAATTAGGATGATTCTTCCACCCTGGACTGTAAGTGTTTGAATAGGGATTATTCTGCTTCAAGAACTTTATATCTTCAATTTTTTATGGAGTTGCAAGACAATGCACAATAATATGTGGTCCACTACAAATTTCACAAACAAAATTTTGTGCTTGTTGAAATTGAGCTACCTGTTAAGTATCTATGTTCATCGCCTTCAACTTTTTGTCCACTTCTGCAACAATTGTCACTTCAATTATGATTTGTTTGTTGGCTTCCAACTTTAAATTAATCACTCATTCTGGTTTGCTTGCAACCCTATCATACAACTCCAAGTGCCCATTTGCAGCAATTCCTTAATTAGATGAGCCACTAGGTGTTGTGTCAATCAACTGCTTTGTCTTAATTCTAAGACCATTAACAAACATCTTCATCTGCTCAGTCTGATCCATGTTATAAGTAGGACAAGCCAGTAGGATTCTTTTAAATCTTTTGTAAGCATCCTCTAATGATTTACCCTCTTTTTGCTTGAAGTTGAGGATTTCATATCTTTTCTTCGTGAACACTGACGCTGGGAAATACTCGTTCAAGAAAGTCGATTCCATCTCTTCCCAAGAAGTAATACTACCAACCGAAAGGGAATAAAACCACTTTTCTTCTTCATTAGATAAAGTGAACACAAACATTCTCAACTTTTTTTCTTCATTAGTGTGCCCATCAATATTCAAAGTGGTGTTCATGGTCAGAAACCTTTGTAAGGGCTTATTAGCATCTTTATTGACCCTTGTGAAGAAGGACCTCCTCTCAAGTTGAGTGATTGTGCTCGGATGCAATTGAAAATTTGGCACATTCACCGGTTGGTTTACAATTGTTAACCTACCACCCGGTGCATTTGCCCTACCATAATCACCAAGGAGTCTCTTTGGGGGATCTTCAGTAATTGGCATTTCTTCCTCTGACTCTGACTCTGTATGAACTGAGATTTATTCTTCGTCGGATGCTAGTCTGTTTAATCGAGCTTACCTATGCCTTGTGTAAAAAGTTCTTTTGATTTCTGCGTCAAAAGGGAAATTAGCTGAGGGTTGTCCTCACATAAAAACATCAGACGCAGATTAGTGGTAACAGAAAAAAAATAGTAACAATAAAACTGAAAATAAAATTTTAGTTGACGAGCAACAAAATTTCAAATGAACTAAAATTATAACTCTATATTTTAGCAGTCCCCGATAACAACTCCAAAAACATGATCGGTAAAAGAGAAAGTGTATTATTTTTCCTCTGTAGTAATAATAGGGAAGTTCCTCAAATGTAGATCTCAAGGGCTACGTGTAAATATTGAGTTTGAATTATCGTTCAATTAAACAAAAACTAGCGTTTTGGTTTGAATTGCAAGTAGATAATAATAATAATTGAGAAGAGAAAAATTGACTAAGTGGTTTTAACAAATATGAGTAACATGCTAGGGTAGGTGTGTGAATTATCCCTGCAACAACTCTGAATTCATATTGCAACAACTTATTTTAATAATTAATTGTCGGTTCTTAAGGGTATTTACTCCTAAGTCCTTAGAGAGGAAATCTTCAATCATTCATCCTAAGCCCTAAGTCCAAAGAAACTTAGCGATGAAATTGAGCATTTTTATTATTAAGAATACCCTGGTTACTATAGGGTATTCCCAGTCCTAGGTGATATCTACTATAGCATAATCTCATAAAAGCATTAACAATAACGGTCCAACCTAATTGCTAATCATAAATCAAGCCCTGTTTGTCTGACAAAGAAGGAACTAGAAACATTAAGAGATAAAATCAATTATGAAGATAAACATTGTTATTGAAATTATCAAACCAACGTCATTACAGATGAAAATCAGGGACACCCCCTAGCATTGGGGGGTTTAGCTACTCATACTATTAAAAGAAAACAAAAGATAAATTGTGAATATTACAAGTATTGGGGAGAAATTTGATCTTCAATTTCTTCCATTCATGAAAATCTCCTTTCACTGAAACCCTTGTCTTCTCCAATCTTTTCTCGTGTAATTCTTCGCTTGCCAAAAAAACCCCAATTCCTCTTCAAAACTCATATAAACAACAAACATTCACTCAGATCGGTTTGAAATACCCTAAATGCCCCCACAATTCAACCCATGGATAAAATAAAATAAAATCAGGAAATCAACGTTACATGCTGCTATGGGTCGTGTCAGCCAACACGGGCGGCCGTAGCAGCCTTCTATACTTTCAAATTTATGCCTTTTAGTCCTAGACCTCCTGACACATGCAGTGTCTGCTGATACGAGAGCCCGTGTCTGGCCTCTAATTTCTATTTTGCAATTGTTTTCCTGCCTGACACAGCCAGTGTCAACTAACACGGGCGGCCGTGTTGGGCCTTCTGGAGTGTGCAAGAAACTTTTACGAATTCTTGCAATTTTTCCTGGTTTTCGCTCTGATTCTTCTTGAATGCTTATCTAAACCTAAAAACATAAAAGAGACACAACCAAAGCATACAATTCAGAAAGAGGGAAATACAAGCATTAAAACAATGACACAATTAACTAGGTTTAACGATAAATAAAGGTGTAAAAACCACTTATCAATCACGTTGTTACTAGAATCAATAGGGTAACTCATATCAAGAATCTTCATCAATTTCTCACGACTCTACACACCCAAGCTAGCTACCCGTAACAAACTCCTAACTTCATATATCATGTCATTGGACACATTCGAATACATTCGATGATGTTGATAAACTTTGACATCTAACTGTGTATAAACCAAAGGCCAGGACTCTTCGCCCCATCCATGTAAAGCTAAAATAGCACGAAAACAACAGTTTCCACATCTTGACCCATATTAATAGTGTCATCAGTGCACTGATGTAAGAAAATAGGAAACTGAGACAAGTAAAGAAGTCTTAAAGACTGTTTAGGCGGTTGACTTCCAATTGGTTTTGTACATGATCTCTTCGTAGCCTGGCTTCCCTACGAGTCCTCAACATACTCCTACTGTGAATGATCATGATGCACATAGCTCTTTTGACCTTTTTTAATCTTCTTAGTTCCTCTCTCTGGCTTGTACGTCACCAGGGATGGACACGTGAAAGTTGTGGATGGATGTATTAGTTCCCAAACTTTTTATTCATCACCTTCTGGCATACAATATTCAATATACTAAAATACCTCTTCAATTATTCACACTATTCTTCTAAATTCAATTGTGTCCCGTTATCTTCTTGAGTGACCTCATGCTCTTAGATGTATTATTTCTTCCAAAATACATGAATGGATTCTAATAGAACATGTTCACCTTGTATTTGATGACCGACAAGTTAACATGCACAAGGTAACCTATGTGTTTTTCTAATATAGCAACCACATGCATCTTTCATAGAACCTAATTTTTTGTACCATTTCCAACTCCTTTTTAACATGTTCTATACATTGTATTGAAACGAAGTCGTGTAATCTGGAGTTAATTGGAGTGTTATATCGATGCTCAATATTGACAATACTTTTTTGAAATAAAACTCTGATTGAACCTAGTTGCAACTTCAACATGAATTTTCAGAGCACCCCAACTGCGTAAAATCTATAGAGCAACCATTAGGATATGGACCACACAAATAAAATATTATGAACTACTAGATTTTTTAAACTAGACAAAAAATCCAGCATACTAGACTTTCGTACTAGATATTTTGGTATAACTACCGATTTTGTTTTTGTTTTTTACAACTTATCTAAACTAAGTTTTTTGACCAAATGTAATTTTTGGATAGGTAAAATAATGAGAAATATATTTTTGTCAATATAAATATTTGTGGATGTCGGGTTAAAGTGTTGGAGATAACACGTTAAATTCTCTATAAAATCTAATTTATGGTCTATGTCAAGGTATTAAACCCTAAACTTCACTCATGATTTTCTTTGACCTGATTATTGAAGTTCTTGTTTGGTTTTTTATAACATATTCAAAATATATTTTTTCACCTAATGTAATTTTTGGATAAATAAAACAATGAGAAAGACATTTTTGTTAATATAAAAATATGGGGGTGTCGGGTTAAAGTGTAAGAGATGGTGTTGGGGGAAGATACTACGAGCATCGATGCATAATGTAGGAATAAGCACCTTTGAGAGAGACACACAACTTCTTCACCTAAAACCTTAAGGTGATAGGTGAGTGAGTTCTCCCACTTATATATGCTTAAGTCTCCACATTCCTATCCAATGTGGGACTATTTCCCCACTTACTCACACTTGTTATATTATTTCAACACTCCCCCTCAAGTGTGAGTCCACAATGTTCTCCCACTTGTACCGCCTTGGGTGAATTTCGATACAAGTTCCTTCTGGTCCCTTTCTCGAACCAAAGGCTCTGATACCATGTTGGAGGAAGATACTATGAGCATCGACGCATAGTGTAGGAACAAGCACCTTTGAGAGAGACACACCACTTCTCCACCTAAAACCTTAAGGTGATAGGTAAGTGGGTTCTCCCACTTATATATGTTTAAGTCTCCACATTCTTATTCAATGTGAATCTATTTCCTCACTTACTCACACTTGCTATATTATTCCAACAGATGAAAGGTTAAATTTTCTCTATAAAATCTAATTTATGATTTATGTTCAAATACACACATATTAAACCCTAAATTTCTCACTCTAAGACTTTCTTTGACTTAATCGTTGAAATTCTTGAAAGTACATTCACATTTCTAAAAGTTTTTTAACAACAATCATCAACTAACATCCGATCATATTCTATAATTACCAAATGTCTTAAAATCTAACCTAATCATTAGACATAATTAGCTTTAATGACTAATTAAATAAGTATCCACGAGTAGGGACGGACACACCATGTTTTGAATTTTTTTGTATAAATATTTTATATGTTGTACATTTATATATTAAATATAATAAAAATGAGTTAGTAACTTTTCATTGGCCCACACTAATACACGTCTGAAAAGACTAGTGTATAATGATGCCCCCATTCCACACCTAATAAATTGTAAATATGATTCTCCTAATATTTGTTTGATTTTGTTATTATTTAACTATAAAATAAATGTATTGTCCCTTAGTAACTAATTTATCGTTGGTATATTTACTTTTAGAATTATCTTTAATATTATCCATGGCGATTGTAATAGTTGAAAGAATTTTTTCTATTACGAATATTATTAAAAATCGGCTGTAAAATCACACGAAAGATGAATGTTTAAATGATTGTTTAATTATTTATATTGAAAAAAATATTTTTGTTGACGTTTAAAATGAAAAAATCATTCAATATTTTCAGAATATGAAAATTCGTAAAGAAAAATTATAATATATATATATAAAATTGAAATCACCTGAAATAAATTAAAAATATTTTAGTAATTAATTAGTTTCGGTAAGTTGATAGATTTTTAAATTTTGTCACTATATTTTTTTTAAAATAATTTTTAAATGTTAAAATTATTTTAATTTTAATTCTAAAGTTAAAATCTACTCTGTAAATATTAATTTCAAAAATTAATAACAAATAAAATTTAATATTTGAGAATTTTATCTACAAAAGATTTAGAGAGAAAAAAGAAAAACATGTTGATTTACAAAAATTAATTGATTATTTAAATTTTTTTTCTAAGAGATTGTTGAAATCTATTTTTTTTTTATACAAAATGTGTGTTTAGATTGACGATAGACACAATTAATTTTGACATAATTGAATTTATTATAATTAATTTTAATAGAATTAAATTTATTATAATTAATTTAATTTATATTTATATAAAATTGTGTTCAACATGTTTAAATACATTTATATAAAATTGTGTTAATTTCAGTATAAAAAATTACGTTTATACTTAAGACCTATAAATTTTAGTTTTAAGTAAAACGAATTTTAGTATCAAATAAAAAATTATATCATCTATTGAAGCTTTCGTACACTTTCTCTAGGACACAACTCCTAGAACATATTTGAACAAAAAAAACTCGTATAACATAAGATTAGTCATTCATGAGATTAATTCCTACTCCCTTTAAAAAATATCAGTAGCAAATTCGTTTAATTTAATTTAATTTTAGTAATGAACTTATAAACAATCACAGTGATTAATGGGTCACCCTCATAGTTAATAGATGGCAGTTTGTCATACTTGAAAATCCGCACACGTAATTCCTTTCTAAGAAACTTGAAAATAGCTTTTGCTTGCTATTACTTCATAATTCATTACATCTCACAACAAAGTTATTTTTTTGCTTCTTCGTACGTGGAATCTTCTTTTCATAGGCCTTTCTAATTTGGGCCTTCATAATTCAAAAAATATCTTAATATACTTTCTTTTATCTTTTTTAAAGATTTCTGACGAAATATCTATAATATTATTTGAATTTGATTACGTATATTCGAATTCTTCTCGTTACAGGTGAATTCAGATATATATGTCTAAGTCAACTTTTTAGTATACATCAGAGGATTTTCAGATATGCATATCCGAATTAACCCTAAAATTTAATTACAATGGATGTTCGGATATGCATATCTGAATCGTATTAATATATGCAAATTTGCGAAACAAAATATTTCTTTCCTATAATTCTCTAAATTTCAACTCTCTATTTCAACTCTCTCTTTTGAAATTTTGATCAAAATTTTCAACTCATTTGAATACCAAAGCACATATTCAAAAAGAAAAACACATTTTCAACTCATTTCAACAACACTTCAAAGCTCTGAATTTGGGTAAGTTTCTCGGAATTCATTGTTCTACTTTGCAAATATGTTATTTCTACTTCACAAATGTGAAATATGTTATTTAGAATTATTTAAATTGAATTGGTTGAACTATAACTTGTGAAATGTAGCTGTTTGGGTGTGAAAGAAAAGTTTTTTGGGTAAATTACGGCAAGAAACCTCAACTGCTCGAAATGGCAGTCGTAGGTTGTTTCAGATATGCATATCTGAAGTTCCCTCTGAATAATTTCAGATACAAACATCTGAAATTATGCTTGGTTTTTTTTCCTTCAAACATGTTCCTTACTTGAGTAATTGTTATTTTTTCAGGAATATGGCTGGGAACCAAAACGCCAGATTGAGACTTGATAGACTAAGGAAGACTGCCTCCACTCGGCGTGAGAGAAGTGGCAGGAGGATCCACTTCAGCTTCGAGGAGTCGCCTGTCTCATGCGTCCTCGTCTCAGGATGATGTTCAGGCATAGGAACCCGAGGAGGATGATGTTCGGGCACATGAATCCGAGGAGATTGATACACCGGCTGAACGACTACCTGCAGCAATGGAAGAGCTAAACTAGGGGGTATCCAGGAGGGCCCTCTGACACCTCCCTATTGATTTCTTACAACGATCATGTCACTCGACATGTTTGGGATGGAGAGGTATATTACACATTTTAATTTAAATGAATTATGCAAAAAATTGTTAATGACTAGCATTGAGATTAATATTTATTTTTATATGAACGACGGCCCATAAAGTCTGTGTACCACACGCGGAAAATATTTGAACTATATCATCCTAATCAGACTTGGTTCAGGGAGGCCGTTCTTGGCTCCATACTTTATATTTTCGGTTACCTTACTATTAGCCACGTTTTGCAGGGTACATTTTTCGAGAGATGGCACAAGGAGACTTCATCTTTCCACTTTTCTGTTGGGGAGATGACGATCATACTTAATAGCGTCGCATGTCTGCTACACCTTCCTATTAGAGGAAGGTTACTTAACCATTCTCAGATCACTCGTGCTGAAGCGATTGGATAGATGATTGAATATTTGTTTAATTAGTTCTGAAGTCCTTTAACTTAATTTCAGATTTCACTTTAGTCCCTTATGTAATAAAGGTTACATATTAGTCCCTTAAAAATAGTTCTGTTAGTCAAAATGGTCATTGCCGTTAAATTCCTTTAAAAAAACGTTAACTTCGCCCACGTTGCACGACAACAAGGTATTTTTTAATAAGGTGAGTCAACATGTATTTAAAAATTAGTATTTTATTTAAACTGAAGAGTTTTTGTTTTAGGAGGTTAAAAACCCCCGTAAATTGTTAATAACATGTAAAAAATATAACACCAAATTTAGGGGTAGCAAAACGGGTCGTAGCCCGCCGAGCCAGCCTGTGCACCCGCTAAAAATGGCGGATCGGGTTGGGATTTTGGACTCGCCGCCCACCAAAACCCACTCTGCTAAAGAGCGTCATCCATCAACGCCCGCTCCCGCAAAAACCCTCCGCATGCCAAAACCCGCCGCGCCTATTCATTCAACTTGTCCTACCTTAAGTCTGCCTTTTTTTAGTTAATTCTAATAGGTCCAATTTTCTACATTTATTTGTAAATATATGCAATTTTTTTTAAATATATTTTATTAAAAAGATGCTTTATAAAAAATTATTCTAAAAAATAAGTGAAAAATCTAATTGAAATATAAAAAAAGCTTTTTAATATATTAAAAAAATGAAAAATAAATAAATATAAAAGGAAACAGGCAAGCTCGCCGTCCGCCAACCTGCTACTTTGACGGGCCGAGCTAGATTTTTATGTCCATTTCCACTTGACGGACTTTCCCGTCCGACTCTTTTTTTAGAGGGCATAAGACGGGGTGGGCGGCCCATTTTTTCACCCCTAACCACATTGATATCACATTAATCAACAAATCTTTACAAAAACAGAGTAACCACCCACACATCAACAGAACGTAAAATAACAAAACCCAAAAATCTGAAAAATCAACAACTAACTAGCACAAATTTGAATAATATTGCTTCTAACAATTGTCAGCATCAAGATCCTCATATACATAAACAAATCCAATCATAACAAGCCTCTTGAAGGTCTCTTCAATGTCTAACTAAGTGATGACATAGTGCATTATTTTGTTATCCATTTTCATAGCTCAACTATTCAGGTGGTACACATAGTGCATTATTTTGTTATCCATTGCATGCTACTGAATACAATTCCAAAAAAACTGACACATAATACATGGAGAACTTGTTGGAGTATGTTTGTCTATCCGGTCAATTCACCTTTTCAAAAGGAGTTTGATTTTCAACTGTATGCAGAATTTTACTCTTGTATTGTGCCATTTTAATCGATTATTTGTCGAAGCATCTTCACTTATTTGTACCCTCGTCTCCTCAATGAAATGATGAACTTGTATGTTTGTCAAGATGTTCATAAATAGTAGAACAAACTTTAAACCCGTGAATAATTCACAATACAAAAACTATAACAATAACAACGCATTTGAAAAAACTCAACAAAAGTAATAAAGTATAATTTCCTATCCACTTTCAAAAATTCTCTTTCTTAAATATTCTGTAGTTTTCTCCAATAAAAATGCAACAAAATTTCCATCACTTTAGTTTTCAATAAAGATGCAGCAATTTCACTAGCAACATCCAGTAGAAAAATTATTTATTAAAGATGCAACAATTATTCATTAGCAACAGCATGCCTCAATTAAATTATAAAATTATTCATTTCTAATAAACATTAGTGTAATATTCAAGCTATAAAATCAAGAATTGGAATCTATTATGTTTAACATGGTAATCAATAGTAGTAATTGAGAATATAAATTAGTATAATAACTCAAGAATCTAATATTAATTTCATCTTTCAAGAAATGATTATTATACATAAAGCACATTTTGTTCAATAAAATGTTAAAATATTAATTAGTATTTTTAATATTTGTCTAAAAAATAATTATACAGCAAAAACTCTAAATTGCAGTTTCAAAATCAAAATAATATTTGTTTAGAGAGAGATGAAATACTTTACAACGTTTGTTAACAGGACCATGTTCCTCTTCTTCTCATTCTCTACAAATCTTCATTTAACTGCAACAAAACCAAATTAATCTATCAAATCAAGTTTGGATGAGTGATTAATGAGTTTATTGAAGAGGTGTTCATCTTAAAAACCTCACAAAAAAAAACTATCAAAATGCAAGTGAAAAAATCTGTTCCGTCATTTTGTCAAACATTTTCTATGCATCAAGAAAGAAGCCATTAAGGGAGATGGGTTCGTGAGAAAAGTTGGGGACTGGAGTGATGGAAGAGTGATGGTGAAAATAAGAGGTATTTACAGCGTGATAGTTGAAAATCAAAAGTTTTCGTTGAGAGAAAGAAGGAGAAAAGAGAAACAGAGAAATGAGAAAGAGATATATGTGTGGCGGCTAAGGTTTTTGTTGAAAGAGAGAAGAAAATTTCTTCATATATTATAAAAACAATTGAAAACAATTCCAAGTCAGCTAAATTAATGTCAGCTAGACTGCCATGTCTTTTAAACTTAACTGATTTTAATAAAATTTAATGGAAAGGACCAACGTGACTAACAAAACTTGATTTAAGGGACTTAAAATGAACGTTTATTAAATAAAGGACGAAAATGAAACCTAAAATTAAGTTAAAGGACCAAAGGATGCATTAAGCCTTGAATATTTAGGAGATGATCCAGAAAAGACACATGAACAATGTGACTCAACTAATGGGGATCATGTCAAGTTCTCTTTCTTGAGCGACCTATATGGCGAGCACTTAGGTGTGGAAGCATCTTCCGAGATCGAGGGCAATGAACTCTTTGTTCAGTACCACTGCGAGTGTGCTTTGAGGTGTTACTTCTTGTTCATGGTTGGCACGTCCATATTTATGGACATAAGTGCTACCTACGTTGATGTGGCACACCTCCAGTACTGCATGCTTTTAGCTGAATGAAGCTTCTAAGTGGAGGACGAGGCAGGTGACAAACTCTTGTACACTGTTCACGGTACCTTTCATTCAAACTATTAAATTTTATTTAGTAGCTAATAATTTGTTCTTACATAGATCTTATTTGTTCTTCAGAGATGGATCATTTCTCACTTCCATCACATTCATGGTTTCGGTTATGCTCTGGATTATAGTGAGGACATGCAGAGGACTTCCAGGTATATCCTCCACAGAGGGAATCATGTTGTGTCGCCGTTTCAGGTGTATCTTGATCAGACTGTTCATGATGACATCATCTGAACGCCGTTTGATGATCACAAGGAGATTGTCCCCTTCGATCCCATATCATTATACTCAGGGTGAATGGCATGTGGGACTAACACTATGGTCAGATATCTTCCAGAGCAATGCATCTGATAATTTGGCTATGTGCAGACCATACCCAAATCTTCCTTTCAGGCTGCTTCCGACACCATTGTCTGTCGGGAGCTCGATGACCCAGGATTTGGAGAATCATATGGTGTCAGAGGAGTGTCGGATAATATGGGCATCCAGCAGTTGACATTGTATAGAGGGATATGTGACATGGTTCTACATGGTGTCACACCCTATTATGACACTGGATGCTCTTGGACGTCCACCTATGCCAGCTCATGAGGAGATCTTGGAGAACCAGCAGACCCATGATGACCATGTCACTGATGTCTTGTCGATCTGTCAGCGGATACATTTTATTGGACAAGAGGCTTTGAATTTAGGGATCATTGAGAGGGGCGGTCCCAAAGTGGTGGCCATCATAGAGAGCATGGTTAGAAATGCATCGAGTTTCAAGGGACAGAGGAGGGGTCAGAGGGTTAGGATTAGGCATACGCAATAGGCTGTGCCTTTTTTATATTTCTCGATGTAATCATTTTACATTTCGTACTTTCTAAACAATTTATGTATTAATTTCCGGTATTTCTAAATGATTTTTGTTTGCATCATTTTTTATTTTCGTTATTTCAGTTTTTATATTATTTAAACGAATTACGTATCAAATCGTTGTGTTTAAAACTATGTCATAAACACATTCTGTTCAGGATTTCAGATATTCATATCCGTAAAATTTATCTACTGCTTTTGAATATGCATCCGAAAATACCACTGAATATTTAAATTCAATGTTTAAATAATTATAACGTGTAAACAAAGAATTTTCATATATATATATATCCAAAACACTTTAAAAATTGATTTAGAAATTCGTTCGAACATGCATATCCGAAAGATATTTTGAGATTTTCAAAAGTTTTTTTCACCTATATAAAAATATACTAAAGAACTTCCATTCAAAATCAATTCCTACTAAAAATTCATTCTTCCATCACCTCTACGATTTGAATATTTTTTTGAAAATTTTATTATATCAAATGTTTTTTAAACGCACTATGCGAAAATACAATGCTCTCAAGTTCTAGAGATGAATCCGGATGCACTAAATGTTTGTATCCAGATGCACCAGATGCTTATTGCAGAGTTATTTATGCAGAGTCATTTTTTGTCCAACACAATCTAGCATTCAGAAAATATATTTAGGAATGTGTGGGAACTTTTCCCAAGTCCTTTTTAAAAGAAAAAGACTTTGAACCAATAGAATAATATTTTCAAAGTAGTGGGGATTGCTTTGTTGTCACGCATGGAAGCATCAATTCTTAGTTATTATTCTACACAAAGTAGTACTATTAATTTTTTGAACACAACCATATTTTTGTCACTTCATAATATTGCTACCAACATCCATTAGGACAGTAGGATGCAACTAACACTTGTACAGTACCTTTTTTCTAATGAACCCATGTGCTCTTTTTTTTTTTTGGGTCTAATATAGGAACAGATAGATTCTAGCATAGAAGTTTCAACACATAACTATTCGAGCTTACTAGTTTCCCCAAATGCATAGCCACATATAACGGATGCATTACTTAGCACTAAAATCCATGATTTACAATTACATTGGACTTTGTTCAAACATAAAAAATCATACCTAGAAACAATGCACACCAAGTTTATTGGTCAAAGTTAACTTCATCACCACAATGTTCAACTTGAGAGTTACTAGTACTAGTATATATTATATGTTTGAAATCCATTATAGAAAGAAAAAAAAAAAACAATTTTCTAGTTGAGAAATAACTAGGAAGAAATACACTCAAACCATGTAAACTTTGTAATAAAAAGAGAAAAAAAAGAAAGAATATATACTTACAAAGTATAGAAGAGAAGAATGTAGTTATTTTAGTGCGAATAATAATGTGTTCATATTCATGGACATCTCACATTTCTTCCGGGACCTCCATAATAAAAGTAAGTACCCCAAACATTGTTTCTTCCTTCTTTAATATCATAGCAATTTGAATGATCAGATAATTGGTGAATATTTGATAAAGGAAGCAAGTTATTATCCCAATCAACTACTTGTAAGTTTCTAAAATAAGCTGCTTTTCTAAAACCTTCTCCTGAAAAATGTCCACTTCCCATTTGAGTTCCGGTGTGGTACCCTCTTGACCGCGAGTTCACGATTTCTCCTCCAAATTGTACCATGCTTGCATGATTTCTCAAATGACTAAATATGTTTGCTGGCCAATATCCAACTAGTAGACCTGATCCAAATTCAAGCCACCAATGTCCATGCTTTGGATCCTATATATATACAACAAAAAAGTACATTAAGTATATGTTCTAGTGTAACATAATGTGCTAAGGATATCGGTGACTGTTAGATTAAGATCAGACCGTTTAAATTTATCAAAATCTATATATTTTATAAACCAATTGATCTAAAGCTATTGGTTGGTAATGCATTGACGGTGTAAATGCAGACCTATCCTACTGCACGAAATTAGTTTTCGTGTCCTAACTTCACTAATGTGCATGATTGGACTCAACTATAAAGTGTAGAGACTATTGGACTCTACTACATAATGTCACATTAACATGTTTATATTTTTAATAACTATAGTAATGGAATAATTTGATAGAGTGAGAAATGGAGAAGAGTAATTTTTTAATAACAAGATTAGTGTTCTCTTATCGGTTAATTAATGCTATTTTAGGATGAAAGTATAGAATAGAAAAAGTAAAGAAGGTATCTTTGAAGCAAGTTACGGAAAAACCAATGTTAAAAAGCATGAGTTAACCGTGAAATATTGCTTTAATAAAGGGAGAAAAAAAATAAAGATAGGAACATAGCTACCCCAATGAGGGACACTCATGGAAAAAAGCCAGGGAATCTTCCATTTGAATAACAATAACCTAAAGAAAATTTCAAAAGAAGAATGGAGAATAAATAAAGTAAACGAAATTATTGCTTCACTTGGACACTAAGTTTTCTATCCTACATTGCCATATCCCTGCCTAACTTTCTTATGTCAAGTTAAACTAGTTGTGAAATATAGTAAAAAATTAGTTTGAAAATAAAAAAAAAAGCTCAACAAAACACCTTAAAAAGGATTGGGAAATGTAGCAACCACACTAGTAAATGAATGTGTGTTTAGTGTCCAACATTTGTGAGTGTCTGACACTGACACGACGTTGAAATACGTAATTACATTCAATTAATTTTATTTTTATAGCATTACTAGTGTTTGAGTATCAGTATCATATTTGATGTCTGAATCTGTGTCTTCAGACACCTGTAACATGTAACAGTGATTCATAACAAGTAAAGAATTCAATGGTAAAATAGAAATAATGAAATTACTCACTTTCCAAACCATTAAGCCAATATCAAACTGTCTTCCATTATATATTGATCTTGGAGAGATTGCAGCTCCTATAGCAATCCTGTTGTTTGTTTGTATAAATCCCGAACATAGTAAATTGTAGCATCCAGTTGCTTGATACGCGTCCGTCTATCGAATTCAAACATCAAATGCTTGTAAGATACTAAGATTTAAATGAAAAGAATGAACTTAGAAACAAAGAAAAACATGCAATACTTACAGTCCAATAAGTGAAGAATCTTGGATAATTGTCACCATATAACTCAGGACTAACCTGAAACAAAACTTACATTCTTATTATCAGTAACAGAAATTCAACATTCTTTAACATGTTCATAAACATTTTGAAATAAATATGAACATACCTGCCATCCAGCTTCTATTGTATTAAGATCATTACCAAATGATCCAGCAATAACCCAAATTTGTGACAAGCTGAATTCATATTGATCTGTTACTCTTGGTGTCCAAACATTTATATTTGCTTTTGCGCCATAGTATTGTTCACCATTTACAAAAACAACTGCATGCTGCAATGAAAAAATTTCTGTGTAATCATTTTGATGTCATTTTTTGGTACATATAGCTAGAAAACTTTTGTGAGTGGTGTCCCTTCAATATTCAAGTTTTGAAACTCAAATGTTGAAAATTTTAAGTACTAATAATCTATGTCTGAAAATAAGTGTGTCGATGTCTATGTCGGACTCCTCACACTCTAAAAAAATTTATTTATTTATTCAAATTATTACTGGTACAGTATAGTTGTAGTCGCATTTAAAGTGTCAGTGTTTCATAATAGTAATAATTTGTAATTACCTCATGACCAGACCCTGATGAGTCTCTCCGAACACCTCTTGGTTTTCTTCCAAATCTTCTAACAGAACTTGCTCTTAGAAAATCTTGTTCTGTTGTTCTTCTGATTGGAACAGTTCCTTGAGGACATGTTTCACCAGAATCAGTCCAAAGCTGAAAGTTATATGTTGCATTTTCTCCATTGTTGTTGTTGTACCCTTTTGGCCTTTCTGGTGGATCCTGTAAACCTTAAGCCTCTTACTCTCAAATTCAATTCAACCACTTTATTTTAAATAAAAGATACCTTAAAAGTCCTTTTACAAGAGAAAGTTAAACATGTTACATTGGATGGAAAATGAAATTAATTACCAATGGTTTTTGTCCTTTGAGTTTTGGATGGTCAAAAGCTGGTTGTTGATGAGATATAATACAATCTATCAAATCTCCATCTGGACTCTGCAACAAAAGTAAAAGAATTTAATTCAAATCACTGAATCACAAGAAAAATACATCAATTCAGCACTTGTCGTTTCTATTCGTTTTAAAAAAATATTTTAGAAATAAAGAAAAATAAAATGCCTTAATTGTCTTGACGGGAGGCTTGTTGATCTTCTTCAAGTGAGCTCTGATTCTGTTCAAGTTACGCAATGCGAAATCTGGTCTAAAAGTTTGGTTAACATTGTTGGTGTGAGAGATTAATTGTGATGAAGTTGAGTTTGAGAGAATGGGGTGTGACAAAATAGGACTAATAGAGGTAAAAAACAGAAGCAAAGTAACAAAAACATGTAGAATAGGTGGTAGATTGTTTTGGGAAGTGGAAGAAGACAATTTGAGAGAATGATTTAGTAAACTTGTTTGTTCTGAGACAAGATGATTTTCTTGTTTGCATTGGTGTTGTCTTGTTGTGAATTGAGGTGAAAAAAAAGACTCTTTCATGTGTTTTTTTGTCAAGGAAACTGAATAATATCCCTTCATGTCCATACAAAACAGAAGAACAATTCCAAGAAGAAAGCCTACACCAAGTTTGTTTTGAAACTATAAACAACCCTTCTATTCTAAATGGTCCTGTCTAGAGAGAGAAAGAGAATAAGAAAATATAATGGTTTTAATATGTTGCTCCCCACACCTTGAAAAACTTAAGTACTAACACCAAACAAATAGACCCACACCCTGTCACATTTTCCAAGATTTACTTTTTATTTACCCGGCTTCTGAGTAAAGATAAAAATAAATTGAGTCGAATTAGACTCTGCAAAATTTGAGTCTGGTCTGTTGAAAATTTTAAAGTCTAAATCTGATATTTGGTCTATCAAAGACTTGTTTTTAAGTCTGAGTCTGGTCTTTTCGAAAGTCTGATTGAACTATTAACCTACATAAAAACTCTATTTTATTTAAATATTTTTTAAATAAACAATTTAACTAATATTAAAATAGACTAACAAATTAAAAGATTAATTAGACTAGATGCTTATTTGCATTGACTTATTCAAATTTATTTATCAACATATATTTTTTGATACTATTTGTT